>JABJVR010000002.1:12059458-12070225 GCA_025773905.1 Chitala chitala | reverse complement strand
AAATTAGTGTAGTCATGCTTTTAAGTTGGAAAAATTACCCCCCCCCCCCATTGTTTTTTCTGCAGAATCTGTGTTTCATTTTACCTCAGTTCTTATACCAGTTCTACTGTGGATATTCTCAGCAGGTGAGTGCTCTCTCTTCCCTGGCAGCCATGTTTACAGCCCTCGTCGCTCCAGTTCAATTTTGAAGGTTGTGGGAGCTATTGTTCAGGACTGTTTCCAAACAACCTCACCCCCACCCCAAGTTCTTTCCCGCTGGGTGACCTTCCCCTTCTCCTCCCTGTGCGAATGCTAATGTCTGTCACGCTAAACAGCTGCATAAGTGATGTATGCTTCATACACGTATGCGGTTCTTAGCGTGCACGTCTACTCGGGCACGCTGGCAGGTACACGTAACCTGTCGTTATGTCGTAGGCGAATAGCGAGACTCAGCTATGTTTTTTTTTTTTTTTTTTTTTTCCCCTCTGTCCTTTTTCTTTAAATAGAGGTTTGTACAGCATGCGTGTATCGTGTTTGCATGACGGTACGTGTGCTCCTCTCCGCGTGTTGTTTTAACCCCTCGTTGCCCCGTCCTCGCCCTTCCCTCTGCCCTGCCCCCGCCAGCCTCTCTACGACGCTGCCTATCTGACGATGTACAACATTTGCTTCACCTCCATGCCCATCCTGGCCTATAGCCTCTTTGAGCAGCACATATGCATCGACGTGCTGCTGGACAAGCCCAGCCTGTACAGGTAGGGAGGACCGTGTGACGCCCGCCCTCGGCTCACGTCGCAAGGACCTGTGCTCGCGCCTCACACTTCCTCCTCTGCGCTGCTCGTCTACAGGGAGACGGCCAAGAATGCCATGCTACGTTGGGGCCTCTTCTTGTACTGGACGGCGCTTGGTGTCTTCCACGGCCTGCTGTTCTTCTTCGGCGCTTATGGCCTCTTCAGCAACCCTATCCTGCACCATAAGGGCAAGGTTGTCCACGGGTCCTACTGTTCAGCCGCACACATAATGATCATACCACTGTTTTGTAGTGTTAGTGTAAAAAGTGACACGTCCTTTTCCACTGCAGGTGTATGGAAACTGGACCTTTGGAACAATTGTGTTTACAGTCCTTGTCTTCACTGTCACGCTGAAGGTACGTACGGCTCTATCTTTGTGGCGTGTTCCGTGAGACCCGGACTGAGACCTGATGTTAGTCTCATCTTGCCCCTGTAGCTCGCCATGGATACCCGCTACTGGACCTGGATAAACCACTTTGTCATCTGGGGCTCCTTGATCTTCTATGTGCTCTTCAGCTTCTTCTGGGGCAGCATCATATGGTAAGGAGAGTGTCGTTCTGCTGGACACAGGCCTCAGAATTTACCATAAACAAACAGCTTTTTCCCGATTGCGAGCCCAATGGTCAGTGTGTTCAGTGCGACGTACGTAATGGTAGGTTTTGACCAGTCTTAGTGTAGTTCGGTGGTATATTTACATTTATCCGTTTAGCAGACAGTTTTGCCTTTATGTTGACATTTGTTTAGCAGACAGTTTTGTCCAAAGCAACTTAAGAATTAGTAAGAGTACACGTGCAAATTAAAACAAGGTCAACTATCGGGGAATCCAGCCAACAGTAAGTGCTGGCAAAAAGTTTAAATTAGTAATGACACGGGGAATAAAGACAACATTTAAACACTGGAAACCGTAAAGAAGCAGAGCTGATGAAGATTAGGTTTAAGTGCAGAGGTGTTGACTGAAGATGCTTCTTTGTGGTACCCAGCACTGTGACTTGAAGCACGACTCTACATTATTCTGTTTGTAAGTCTTACTTCTTTATCACTGGTGCGGGCCCTGACCTAAGGACAATGTGAGGTGATTTGAGAGTAGCCTGCCAGAGTTTGACGGTGTGAGGGGGGAGGGTCGCCCCGGCCCCCTTTTTCTTGCCCCAAGGCCCTTCATGGAGCAGCAGCGGCTCTACTTCGTGTTTGCCAACATACTGGGCTTGGCGTCGGCCTGGCTGACCATGGTGCTTCTCGTCGTGCTCAGCCTGCTGCCCGACGTGCTGCTGCTGGTGCTGCGTCGGCCCCGGGGGCCCCACGTTCGACAGGTACCTCCCCCCATGCCTCCAGCCACACCCTCCACCTTCTCTTCTTGGTTCTGTTCATCCATACTTCAGCATTCTTCCTCTCCCTCCATCTTTTTTGCTGTTCCACCTCTTCTTTCACCATATGTGGATTCGCTCATTAAGACCTGACGTTGGTGACCTGCTGACCATATGCAGGGTGTTCGGACACTTGACCTGATCCACGTTGCGTACGAAGGGTGTGATGCTGCCCCTATCTCAGTGCAGCACACCCCACTAGCTGGTTTCTCTATCTTAACCTTCAGCTGAAACAGCGCACTGTGCTTCTGGAAGGTTCTGCACATGTTCAGCCATTCATTCTGCGTTCTTTCTCTCCATTTTGTTCTTCTTTCCTCCCTGTTTTTCATGATATCCATCATGACACGGAGAACACAGCTACTCTAGCTTTAATTCTGTACCCACCTCTCCCGTCCTTACCCATTGTGCTTTGACGTTCCAGCACCACCAGTGCACTGAAAGCATTTGAGAACATCTCCTTGTATGTCCACATGGTGCTCTCATGGTCTCTCTGCAGCCAGCAGTACACACTGTCCCTTGTTCTAGCCTGTCACCACCTGGTAGTGTCATCACTGTTCTACATTTTTTTTCCCCTCCTCCGAAGGTTCTCCTTGTATTAATGATATAATGATATGTTGTGAAATGTCTCTTGCTTTAATGAGAATCTATAGATGCCTTTCCTGGTGTTAAAAACATGTATTTAACTTGCTTTGTGTTTAATGATTGGCCTTGGTAACAAGGTTTAATATCAAATTGACTTTGCAAGACGGGCATTATTTACAGATTCGGCTACCGAGCAAGCAGATTGTGGTTGCGGTTGCCTTGTAACAATTTGAACGACAATCGATTTGGCTCAGACGCTTGGAATATGTATTGCTAAACACGATGCTGCTCTGTTACTGTAGCGCACCGCTGTAATATTTAATTATCGGAGTGAGAAAAGCCAAGAGATTTCAGTGTATTGGGGTGAGGGAGAAGAAATTGCCACCAACAATATTTTGTTTAGGTCTCTGAGTCCCCCCCCCCCTGTTTCTGTTGAGAAAAAATACTGTTCTATGGAAATTAGACCGGAAAAAAAGAACTGGTAGTAGCACAAATAATTATAGTAATAAGTAAAAGGCTTGTTCTGATTTGGAGCCCATTATAATTTGGCTTGCATGGGAAGTGGTATATGAATGAATGTATGTCTCTGAGGGATGTTGCTAACAGAACGTCTCTGAGGAGGTCTGGTCAGCAGGACTCTCTCTCACTGATGGGCCTATGGCTGCTTGAAGCCTCCATCCATCATCCTGGGCATGTCTCCTCACTCCTGTCTGTTGCCTTTATGTTGACATCTCTCCTTCCTCTTTTTCCCTGTCCGCAATTCCTGCCCCGCTGCCACACCTATCGTTCCACAGGTCAGGCGGCGACTCCCTTCCTCCGGGACTTCCGCTATCTTCATGCTGTCCCAGACAGCCAGCAGCCACAGCTTCTCCTGGAGTGACTGAGGTCTTTCTTCTCACTCCGCCTCTGCTCTCCTCCTCCTTGCATTCTTGCTATGCTGTGTTTTTGTTTCCTGTCTAGTCTGGCTTGATGCCTTGCTGCACACATTGATTCCCCCTGTATTCATCATATGATGGCTTTGAACTTTCTACCTTGTTTGACATGTTCCTGCTTTTACTTTCAGTGGCTTTGAATCAATGCAAGAATTTTGTGTGTGTGTGTGTGTGTGTGTGTGTGTGTGTGTGTGTGTGTGTGTGTGCGCGTGTGCGTGCGTGCGCATGCACATTTGAGCATGTCCAGAGTCATATGACCGATTAAGTGTTCGTTTTAAGTTTTTATATTTCGTGGCTATAGAAGTGTTAAGCAGGGCATTATGTCATTGCTTCTGTCACAAGCTGCACCTATAGTTTGATCCGTTTGCACTTGACACCATGCGGTTGTGACATCATCAGCATGTGCCCTTTAATATCCTTCACAAGAAATTGCATGCTGTACATGTCTCTGTTTGTGTTTAAATCCCCAAAATGGATGGTTTTGATACAGCTTCTACAAGTAAATGTTAAATCAATTTCTAAAAACATGAACTCTGAATGAGCAGGAATGGTGATGTATCAGAAAAGGTCAAAATTTCTGCAGTTACAAAATCTGTTTGAAACTTAAAAAAAATCAAACTTTTAGGTGGTTCCACTGTAGAATGGACAGCATTTAGCTGAAAAAACACAAACACGGCACAGAAAACAAAACCCACATTGCTGAAATAAAGCTGACACAAGCTTGTTTTTTTAATTAAATGGGATTTTGTTTTTGTGACCAGCCAACGTTCTTGGTTCAGCTTTATGAATTCCTTAGGTGCCGCATTTGCACTCGGCAGGAAATTGCACTCATCAGGCATTTGCCACAGAGCTGTTATGCCTAATTTAACGTATTGATTACATAAATATATTTAAAATTTCCCTTGTATTTAAAGTGTCAGCTAGATGTATTTTGTTGAGGAAGAGCCAGCATTTTTGTTGGTTGGAAAGGACCCCATGGAGGATCAGCCTGTTGTCTTTAAACATGCTGAAGCAGCATTTAAAGGGCCTGTTTTTTGTATGTGTGTGTGTGCGTATGCATGTGTGTGCACGTCTCCCAGTTGAACATTGCTGGCAACCCAAAGTGTGTCTCACCCTTTCAGAGGAGCGCGGCTCAGTCCCTCCAGGCCAAAGAGATTCCACTGCTCTTGATGTCCAATTCAGACCAGCCTAATGCTGTCTGCTGATCAGGTACCAGCCCTCAGCACTGTCTGAATGGGCTATGGCTCATGGTAAAAACTTAAACACTCTCTGCTGTTTCCAGGGAAGTTTCCTCTTCTTCCTGAAACAGAGCTACAGGCTACTCTGCCCCACCCTGTCCCACCCTGTCCCATAGAGTGGTATCAAGAACCCCATGGGAAAATAGGCTGATTCCAGTCGGGCTTCTCTTTACCACCCTATGGGAATTTCTGCTTTTATGTCTTGTGTGTTTTAAATTTGGCAGCTCATAATCCAATGTAATAATGCGACGTAAAATGTGTTAAAGCCTCAGTCTTTGTTATGAGTAAATACCAGCCAGGCCAGTTTACTAGTGTTTTTACTCCCTGTTTATTAATCGGGTAACTTAACTAAAAGACTCAGTATGGGGAAATCGAGTGTTCAAATTTAACTCCTGCTGGATGTCTGTTGTCCCATAGCTAAGAACAGAGGCGGCTACGTTGGGTCCTTTTCGGCTTGTTTAGGGGTTTACAGGTCCCTTCAGCCTTACCCTGTCCCCTGTGATGGTGGATGTTTAGAGCCCCTCTGTCTGCTTGTCTGTTCTGTGCCTTCTCTCATTTACGTTTTGGCCTGGGGTTTCCGTTACTGCTTGGCAGAGCTTGTGCTCATGTCTGTAATGTGCAAGGCGTTTGACTTTAGCATTAGTAATTGGAGTTGTGGTAATGGTGTGTTCCTGGTTTCTCTCCAGAGTGGTGTTAAATGTTTTGGTTGTGGGGTGAATTGTTCCTTCTGTGTCTGTCAGCATGGGACTGTGTTGCTTGACTGGGACCAGTCAGTGTCTATTGTGGAGTACTGTTGGGACCCGTGTGAAGTTGGCACCTCATGTGTCTGGTTTTAACCAAACCCGGTTGTTTGTGTCGTAGAAATTTTCGTAGCCTTATTTGCTCAGTGCGAGGAAGTATTTAAATGCAGAAATGCAGCCCCAGCAAACAAACCTGGTTTGAGCAAAACGGGGTGCTGCACAGACAAATGTGACGCCAGTGACTGAGATCGGTTTGGGTGAATTCGGAATCAAATTAGGCGCCAGCTTCACGTGGGTGACATCACCAATGTAAACAAACCTTAATGTCTCAAATAATGAAGTGACACAAAGGAAAGGTTTTTCAGCACAAACACAACACAAAAGATCAGGACTGGTTTGGTTAATATCACTACCACCAGCTTCACACGCAGGATGGTCACTTTCATCTGTAGGCAGGTCAGAATTTGACCAGCACCTGCTATCCTGGAACAGGGCTGCTGATCAGTTACAGTGAAATCCTGTTACCAGTAAATTTCCATTTCTGTTCCCCTACCAGCCATCTGAAGACTCCCTCCTACACGTAGAAACGTAAACTAAGGTAAAAATAAGACCTGACTGCACTTGGTTTTTGTCTGCTGATGTTTTCCTGCTGATTTTTTGGAATCATCAATATATCCAGACCACACACCACTGTTGGAATTTGCTTTTTTTTTTTTATAGGTAATTTTATTTTCGTGGTTTTTTTTTTTTTTTTTTTTTTTTTTTTTTTTTAGGGTTTGTCTAATCGTTGATTTGAGGTGATTGGCTTTTGATGGTGTGCTGGTGCTTCTCCATTTCTGCTCTAATTCTGCTCTGATTGCATGTTGTTGAGGTTGACTGCTGTCATAATTCTCACACTTTGTTCACCTGTCCTCCATAGATTGCTGCTGTCATGCCACTGTCTTACAAGCACCTGAAGGAGCAGGACTGAAGAACATGGCAAGAACTCATCTTCAGTGCTGGGCTTTTTTTTATTCTTATTTTCTTTTTCCACTGTTTAAACAAATGACACTGTCACTCCATTGCACTCTTTGTTTTCATTTTGTCAAGCTTTGCCAGGCTATATATATATCTTTTTCCTCCCCACCCTCCATCATGATACCAAGCTAAGAGGATTCTCTTTAGAATGTGCCTTTTTTTGTTCTGTTACTCCATTATGCAATTGATGCTAACTCTGCTGCCCCAGTAGTCTGTGTTAGCTGCGCTGTTTACATCTGCACCTCCTTAATGCTTTGCTTGCCTGGAACAGAAGCTTGGCAGCTGCCAACAAAACACAGCTCTTAAGGTGGATATCGTCATGTGGAAAAGGGAAAAACAAAGGGGGCCGTGCTCCTGAGTAGGATCTCTACAAATGTGAGTGACAGCTTCCCCTACAGGGACAAAGACAATGACGGTGGAACGTGTTGGGGTTTAGGTGCAGTTATAATGGACTCTGAAATTCAGGCCCTGCTTCCTGTCTCTGGGCTTAAAGCTGCCAGTTTTTGGCCCGCATGTCCCAGACTGTATCGTTGTTTGGGAAAGCCTGAAATGTTTGGAAGGTGTGTATAAAACCCAAGCCCCTGTGGTTTGGAAATGTGCAGTGTTTCTCTTTAACGCTTGTTCTCTCGCGCTGACTCTACACTGCCAATGCCACATTACCATTATGTTCAATGGACCATTTTGTCTTTTTTTTTTTTTTCGGTTGTATTTTAACATTTGTATGTAAAGCATGCCTAATGTTTAATTTAGGCAAGTGATGGCTAAGTGATACATGTATATTGTTTATTTATTCTGGGTGCCAAAGGTGTCTGTTGGGAGAGGGTGGCTATTTGTTTTTTTTTTTTTTTTTCCCCCCCCAGAGTGCTGATAGCTATATGAATGAGTCTGTGTTGAGTGAGTTCACTTGTATGAGGTGAAGTCACAAGTGAAGCTTGTCCTGGATGTTTTTGGACATAATGGCCAGTCTGCCCCCTGCTATCCATTTGTTTTAGCAAATGCCAATACTGTGAAAGCCTCTTTTCCTCTCTGTTCATCACAGATGTTAAATGGAGCAGATGCACACACGAACATTACGTTGACTCAAACTTTTGGGTCGTGTCCTGTCTCTGCACTTAGTGGCCCTGTGTAAGATTCACATCTCAATAAATCCAGCAGGTTAATTCAGTCTACCAGTGGACATTGAGGACCACTGTGGCTGGGTATTTGTCCATCATCTCACCAACCTTTCCCTGGTTGGGATTTCCTCTTGATACCTATATGGTTTGGACTAGATAGGCAGATAATGTTTGTGGGGGGGTTTTTTGTAGTAGTTTGGCATGGTTTCAAAAGTTCATCGTTAAAATGTTGCTTCACACATTCCATTACTACATGCCATGATCTGAAATTTACCCCTTTATACGTATACTGTGGAATGCGTCAATTTTTTAAACTTGTAATTCTCTTTGAAATATTTATTGTAACGTGCAATTTTACCTGCAAATGTTATATTTTTACTATCTTTTTAAAAATGAGCGTGGTGAAATGAGCATTTGTCGATTTAAGTTGGCATGATGGGAATGTGGTGAGTACCTTACCTTCTCCCTGACTACATGCTTGCTGGCCTTGGGACATGGGCCTTGTTGAGGATGATGAGACTCCGAGCTTCTTAGTCCAATGTCCTCAGTGCGCTCACTAGTGATGGAAGCAGATGCTGGTGTTCGGTACATGCGCTGTAATCACTGAGACCTGACTTGCTGCTTTAGAACTGGATGGCATTTTTGTCCTGGGCAGGTTACCATTGCACTCAGTCACCAGCAGAATTATGGGTGATTTTTTTTTTTCCTCCCCCCTCCTCCCTGCCTGGATATGGTCTCAGGGCATTCCCATGGACCTTGATGCTTTCTTGGATTGGGTGCCATTTCTGTTTGTGGGGGCTGGGCATATGCATTTGCCTGCTTTGTTACATAACAATTTTGATAACATCCAAGATGCTATTTTCAACAGCTCTGATTTAAATGACATAAAGAGATTCTGACAATATCCATTGTCTTGTGTTCTGCAAGTTTTTACCAGCAACTTTTTGTATGAGAATACAAACAGCCAAAGGGCAACTTTCTCTGAATGTGAAGAGAATGTCACAGGTCCCTCCAGTAGGTGGTGCAGTTGAGCCAGTGTCATCCCAGCTCTGGTCCTGCATGCCTCTGACAGGACACTACATCAACAAGCATCTGAATGTCAGACTTCACGACAGCTCATTCAAAGGATTTCTTTAATAAAAAGAGCAGTATCAAAATTGTTTATCTGATTCATCTTTTCGTGTGTTCTGTATTGTCTGAATAGGTGTTCCATTGCGTTTGCAGAAATTCTTTTGGAAATTCAGGATTTCTCAAAGTGTGAACATGTGCTTTGTCTTCTTAATGCTAGTTAATTTCTTTTAAAACTTAAGTGTTCTAATAGTTTTTCTGACCTCATTAACACCAGTGTGTTCAACTTGTTTTAGAGTTCTTGTAATGCAATAAATTTTACACAAAAAATCGCAATTGTTCTCCCCACCACCCATTTCAAAACAAATATAAAATAATCTGGAAGTTTAGTCATGTCAACTGGACTTCTTTCTCATTTACGCAGAAATGTTTCACCTTTCCGAAGGAGAAACTCATCGGGACCAGAATAGGCAGTCTACCTCCATCTGAAAGACAATGGACATACATTTAAGGATGAGAATGTCCACATTTTGGACAGAGGATAGATTGTTTGAGAGAGGAGTGAAGCCTCACCTTTCTTGCACTAAGTCTATTCAGGAATGGGTGTGGCCAGCAACCCTGATAAGTATATAGTAATAGCATCTTCCCCACTTCCATCAGACTGAAGAAGCCTTTTGGTAAAAGGTGAAACATTTCTGCATAAAGTCGAGTTGACATGACTCAACTTTCAGATAACCTCACCTCGAAGACTGAGAATCTTCATAGACATAACGTAAAACAAGTTACAAAATTGAGTAATGGAGAAAGTTTAATACAAATCGCACAGTAAACAATCTGTAAGCTTGTAAATATGTCAATTACTGAGTCATTTTTAATACAACAAATTTTGACGTAATCAGCCACTAATTCGGGATGGACGCCTGTCTTTTGTATTGATGGGAGGGGATTAGGCCCTGAAATCCAGTTAACTTGGATTCCCAAGACTGTGCTAATTAGAGTCTAGACCAACACCAGGAGATGTGGAAATGTAACTACTCAGTACTTTGGAACTAGTTTGAGATGGGTGTTAGATGATGTATTGTGGCCTCAGAAGCATTGTTCCACTTTCCACAGCTGGTTCAGTAGCTGTTTTCTCTTACCCTGCTTATAGCAATAGAAAGATATTCATGGCTTAGACAGCCGAAGACTAATGATGGCATTGTCGTTCTTGGAGCGCCAGCACTCTTCGTCATAAAGGTCTTCATGTTAAGTAACCTGCAGCAGTACTTGTTACTCCACATGAGTTTTTGTGTAAACTGGCAGCACAGTTGCATTGTTGGACAGCAGTGTACAAAAAATTAGGACACCCTATGAAAGCATGTATATTTTGTAACTTTTTTAATATATGGATATTTAATCTAAATTTTAACAATATTGAGAGATTAAAGTAATATAACTAAACAATTAAAACTGAAGAAAAGACTTTAAGATCTTCTGTAAATTAAATTCTACAAAAATGCATATTCTAAGTGAGGAAAAAGATAGGACACCCTACCCCCTAATAGCTAGTGTTACCCCCTTTGGCTGAAATAACTGCAGTGAGGCGCTTGTAGCCATCTACCAGTCTCTGACATCGGTTTGAGGAAAGTTTACCCCACTCCTCAATGTACAATTCTTTCAGCTGTGAGATGTTTCAGGGGTTTCTTGCATGTACAGCCCGTTTCAAGTCACTCCACAGCATCTCAATTGGGATTAAGATCTGGGCTTTGACTCGGCCATTCCAGGACTCTCCAGTTCTTAATTTTCAGATAGTCCTTGGTTGATTTACTGGTATGTTTTGGGTCATTGTCGTGTTGCATGGTCCAGTTCTGCTTCAGCTTTCATTTTCTGGCAGATGGTCTCACATGTTCCTCAAGCACCCTCTGATACACAGTAGAATTCATGGTGGATTCTATGATGGTGAGCTGA
>JABJVR010000002.1:12040956-12052835 GCA_025773905.1 Chitala chitala | reverse complement strand
CACATGTCCCTGTGTCACACGTGTCCTCCTCTTGTGCAATGCCCACAGCCTGTGCCACACATGTCCCTGTGTCACACATGTCCGTCTGTTGTGCAATGCCCACAGCCTGTGCCACACATGTCCCTGTGTCACACGTGTCCTCCTCTTGTGCAATGCCCACAGCCTGTGCCACACATGTCCCTGTGTCACACGTGTCCTCCTGTTGTGCAAAGCCCATGGCCTGTGTCACACGTGTCCTCCTCTTGTGCAATGCCCACAGCCTGTGTCACACGTGTCCCTGTGTCACACGTGTCCTTCTGTTGTGCAATGCCCACAGCCTGTGTCACACGTGTCTTCTTGTTGTGTCACCACAGAGCCGCAACTGAAGGGTATAGTAACGAAGCTCTTCAGTCAGCAGGGTTTTCATCTGCAGCTGCAAGCTGACGGAACCATCGATGGGACAAAAGAAGAAGAGAATGGGGACAGTGAGTAACATAATCATGGGCACTACGCAAGAGCTGTCCTCTGTCATTAAAAGCAGTGGAAGGTTTTGCAGCAACAATGTGGAACTAAAGTCCTTTTCAAAAACACCTACTAATTAACATTTTTACCATTTTGTAATGTGCTTTATATGAGATGCCTAAATGTGTTGCAGTTCTTTTATTTTACAGTGAAGTTCTAGTGGATGTGACCCTTTAATCTCATCTGCACTGATCCTGATGGCACCCTAATGTGCACATATGCGGGTCACAATAACTACTATAACTGGCATCTTGTAACCAAGGAAACATTTGCGGTAACACTGCTTGTCCATGATGACAACAAGGTAGTGAAGGCTAACACACCTTTAGGCACTTGAAGGACAGTTGACCAATCAGCAGACCAAAGCATTGTGCTTTGCCTGGAGAGAGGTGTGAGGACTACAGCAGGTCTCAGATCAGTGTACCAAAAGTGTCATACACTCGAGAGAGGTGTGAGGATGCACTGAAAATGCAGTTTGTGGAAATGATTGAATGATTTTCTTCCACACTTTCAGAGCTCGTCTGTGTTTTTGCCGTTCTGATACTCTTCTACCCCAAATTTCTTTCAGCCATGTTCAACCTCATTCCTGTTGGGCTACGAGTTGTGGCCATTCAAGGGGTGCAGACGAAACTGTACCTGGCGATGAACAGTGAAGGCTTCCTGTACACATCGGTATGTCGCAGATTTCTCCTTTATGTTTCCGTCAGATGAGATGGGGAAACAGAGCATGTTTTCTCTTTTTAGTGTTGCGCTGATGTCAGGTGGGTGTGGTTTTGAGCTGAGTTGTTACTGTGGAGGATGAATGAGTAAAAGAAACCAGCTCTGGTATTTACATTTAGCCAGTGTGGATATCTCAGTTAAGATGAACATAAACATGGTCACTCAGATGAAACACAGCTCTGTTATGCCTCTTATGTTGGATTTGGATCTGCATAAATTGCGGGGCTGGCCAGGGCTATGAGTGCCCCAGTGCAGCAAACCGCAGTACCAAAAACAGGGCCATACTGGATCCAAATGTGATGGATTCTGCCCTCAGCTGTGTCTGCTTCTAGAGTGCAAGGCATGTTTGATTTTCAAGTGAAAACTGTCTTTTGTGTTTTTTTAACTACATTTTTTTCAAATATGTAAAAATTTAGTAACAACACTATTTTATAAGGAGTGCACAGCAATATTTGGTGTCAGGAAGAGTACGAGAAGAAAGGCAGACAGCTTGGGAGTAGCATGGTTAAGCTGACTTAGCTGTTTATGTTGTATTTTTTACTTTATTAAAACTCGTTACACTTGTGCATGCCTCCAAATTATTATTGAACAAAATAGCAGTACAACTGAGAGAGGGTTTTTAATGCTGGGGTAAGAGTAGCAGCATAGTAGAAGCAGCTCCTTCTTTTGTGCAAATTGTACAGGTTTGTCTCATCAGCAGCAGCTGAGAGCCCTGCATCGCAGGGTATTCACCCACAAGCAACATCGCAGGGTATTCACCCACAAGCAGCATCGCAGTGTATTCACCCACAAGCAGCTTCGCAGTGTATTCACCCACAAGCAACATCACAGGGTATTCACCCAAAAGCAACATCGCAGGGTATTCACCCACAAGCAACATCGCAGGGTATTCACCCACAAGCAACATCGCAGTGTATTCACCCACAAGCAACATCGCAGGGTATTCACCCACAAGCAGCATCGCAGGGTATTCACCCACAAGCAACATCGCAGGTTATTCACCCACAAGCAGCTTCGCAGGGTATTCACCCACAAGCAGCTTCGCAGTGTATTCACCCACAAGCAGCATCGCAGGGTATTCACCCACAAGCAGCTTTGCAGGGTATTCACCCACAAGCAGCTTCGCAGGGTATTCACCCACAAGCAGCATCGCAGGGTATTCACCCTATTCACAAGCTTCATTGCATTGCCTCCCCTGCCTTAATTGCATAATCATTGTTTGTTAAGATAATGAAGCACTGCTTTCTTGCAATGGGAAATGTATTACTGTTTATTCCTTTTTGGTACCAGAATAAACACTAATGCATAGAGTGGTCTACCTCTTATAGTCTGAGTAATGTGTGTGTGTGATTTTGTTCTGCATATTTGTATGGGTCTGAATATGTAACTTTAGTTTCGTTTTATATGTTTCCTTACTTCATTTCACTGTTTATTTCATAGCCATTTAATACTAAACCGCTAAATTTGAACCTTAAACCCGGCATTATAATTTAGACCATCTTCAGTAACATTATGTGTCATGCTCATTTTACATTTCACAGCCATACTAATAAAGTTTCATTCTTCTTTCTTCCCCTTCTTTTTGGAATTTCAGCATAATTTGTTTTATTAGCTTGTGATGTGTTGTGAAATGGTGGAATCTCACTTATTGATAAACAAAATATTAAAACAGCTGTAGAAATTCATATAGTTACCATTTTCTTGCACTAGTGAAGTCTGTCTCGGTTATGTCACTTGGGAGTTTCTACTGGAAATTCCTCAAAACAGCCAGTAGGAGGCACTCCACTATCACTTGGTGTGGTATTAGCATGTGCTGTCTCACTTGGTGTTTTACATCTTAACTTCCTCTCTTCTGCTTCAATAATGTAGGAACACTTCACTCCTGAATGCAAGTTCAAGGAGTCAGTGTTTGAGAACTACTACGTGACGTACTCGTCCATGCTGTACCGTCAGCAGCAGTCCGGCAGGAGCTGGTACCTGGGTCTGAACAAGGAAGGGGTGATCATGAAGGGTAACCATGTGAAGAAGAACAAGCCTGCAGCCCATTTCCTGCCACAGCCCCTGAAAGGTGACCCCTCTCCTCTCATAAGGTTGTTCTTTTAATAGGCAGAAAAACACCCTGGGAACCTCTTTGAACAGCAATGAACAGTGGTTAAAGTGAGCCGTGTGGGATGTGTATGTGTCTCTGGTTGTCTCTTGTGCTGTATCTCTCTGCTGGGACCTCTCTGTCTGTCTCTCTCTCTCTCTCTCTCTTTCTCTCTCTCTGTCTCTCTCTCTCTCTCTCTGTCCGTCTCTGTCTGTCTCTCTCTCTCTCTCTCTCTGTCCCTCTTTGTCTCTCTGTCCCTCTCTGTCTCTCTGTACCTCTCTGTCTTTCTGTACCTCTCTCTCTCTCTGCTGGGACCTCTGTCTCTCTCTCTCTCTGTCTCTCTCTCTCTGTCTCTCTCTCTCTCTCTCTTTCTCTCTCTCTGTCTCTCTCTCTCTCTGTACCTCTCTGTCTCTCTGTACCTCTCTCTCTCTCTGCTGGGACCTCTCTGTCTGTCTCTCTCTTTCTCTCTCTCTGTCTCTCTCTCTCTCTCTCTCTCTTTCTCTCTCTCTCTCTCTCTCTTTCTCTCTGTCTCTCTCTCTCTCTCTCTCTCTCTGTCTCTCTGTCTCTCTCTCTCTCTGTCTCTCTCTCTCTCTCTCTCTCTCTGTCTCTCTCTCTCTCTGTCCCTCTTTGTCTCTCTGTCCCTCTCTGTCTCTCTGTACCTCTCTGTCTCTCTCTGTGCTGGGGAGCTCAGTTTCAGTTTTAGGTGCTTTTTTGGCATGACAAATATTTGTACATTTGTGTTACCAAAGCAACGCAGCGCTCTTCATACAATTAAAAAACAGCACAAAACAGGAGTGGTGCAAATAATATAGAGAAAAGAACAAAAACAATAACTGAAGTACAAAACATAGCAGTTACACAAGTAGAAGTAAATAAGAATAATACAATAAACAATAATTAATACAGAAGAGCACAGAGTGTGCAGGAGGCAGACTGGTCTCTCTCTTTTTTTCACTCTCTCATTGCCGGGGGGGCTCGCTCTCTCTCTCTCTCTCTCTCTCTGTCTGTCTGCCTGTCTGTCTGTCTTTGCTGGGGAGCTCGCTCTCTTTCTGTCTCTCTCTCTCCATCTCTCTTGCTGTGGGGGAGCTCTCTCTGTCTCACTTTTCATCCTGTCTCTCTCTCTCTTTCTCTTTGTCTCACAGTGGCCATGTACAGGGAGCCGTCCCTCCACTCGCTCACCGAGTTCTCACGATCGGGCAGTGGGACACCCACCAAGAGCCGAAGTGGAACTTCAGCTGTGCTCAACGGTGGGAAGGCAGTAAGCCAGAGTGAGTCCACGTAGGGAACTTGGTGCCGTCAACTTGATCCCGCCAAAACCTCAAGACCCTCCATGTTCCTTTAACTTCCAAGATGACTTTTCTTGCCCTCTTGGCTATGAGCAGTTCAGGAAAAGAACGTCAATGTGTAATTATTAGGTTGGCAGCAGCAGTATTATTTTTGTGTTTTTAACACTGCCTGGAAAACACAAACAACAAGAAAGAGTATGCTACAGATGGTAGTCACTTCATGTCGTCCAGTAGCTTGTTTGTGTGAAGTCAACACCATGTGTTCTTACTGTTTTTTTTTTTTTTTTTTTGGTGAGAGCTCTTGTTGTAGTCCTGGTCCTGCAGAGAACTGGTGCCACTGGTTCTGGTAGTGTAAAGCCAGATTCTGACCATCAGGTGCAGCTCCATAGAGTTTCCAGGATGAGGCAGTGTTCCTCACACAGTCAAACATACTGCAAAAAGACGGCAAGAGAAACAAGATGTTTCATCATGCTGGAAGTTCAGTCCATCCACTGGATTTTTAATTTACATTTTAGTTTACCTCTTAGCTTCTCTTGTACAGTTTCTATTTTTGCTGTTCTACAGAGCAAAATTGAGGACACCAAAGACAGTAATGTCATATTGTTCTTTCAAGTGGTTAAAATGTAGAATAGAGAAGAGAGGTACGCATGACAAAGGGAAGGTTAAGCAAGACAAGTGAAGGACTTTTGCAGGGGCACCTGATGCAGCTTCACAGGGCTGAATGTGGAGGTGTGCCGGGAGATGAGATTACTCTTAAATGTTCTTTTCCTGTGATAGTTGTCTTGTTGTCAATATCTCATCTTTTTGGTGTGTAACTACCCCTGATTGTATTTGAAATGTGGCTTCTTCCTTTTGAAGACACCTTCTTATATAACTGTTTACCATAATGCAGTGCTCATGTTTCCTGTACAAATTGATGTGCTGATTATTTTTTATTGAAAATTTTATTGTGCAATTTTAGTTTTGTAGAAGATGTCATATTTCCAAATGTGAACATAGTTTTTAAAAAGACTACTTTGTTGTTTGTGGTTATGTGCGCATTGAGTCATGTTTGGTTGTGAAGAAGAGAGACCTGTTTTTGTGGACCATGTTCTGATGTTCCTTGGCTGGGAGGTGCTTCTGTACCTGAATTTGTCTACGTGTGTGCTTCATGTCTAACATATGAAGTAGAATGGAGTTAGGTCAGTACTGAAAGCACAATGTCAGCTGTCTCTGTGTGTGTGTGTGTGTGTGTGTGTGTGTGTGTGTGTGTGTGTAATGCCCAGTGTCATACCAGGACAGGATGATGTGTACACTTGTAACTGCCACATCTTTACTATATGTCATATACATGAAGATGCACTGAAAAATAAAATGTTTATATAAATTACAGTACAAGTTTAAAAAATGTTTTTGTGCTTTTGTTTTGCAGAGTATTTCCCTTGTGTATTTTTCACAATCATTTGTGGCCACAGAGATATAATGGACAGTAACCTCACACCATCATTGTCTCTGTCACCATGGGGATATAATGGACAGTTACCTCACACCATCATTGTCTCTGTTACCATGGGGACAGTTAATGTCATCAGTACTCAGTCCTGAATGAACAGGTATAAATCAACCCTAATGCATTACAATAATACAGTAATGTTTACAGTAAAAATTATATTTAAAAAACCAGAAAAAACACACAAAAATCACACTGAGCAAGAAACAGTAAGGAAAAGCTACTGGTCTGGATCATGCCTTTTCATTTCTGTTTGGCCACAAGTTTTCATCATTTCATTTTGAATGTCTTATCCAGGCCTGGCAATCCTCTACTCTAATGTCACCACAAGTATCCCCTATTGCTTGCTGGTAAGGATTGTGGTCATATACCTTCCAACGCCAAGAGGAAAAAAATTGTTGTATTGGTCATTCACCATTTCTGAACCCAAAAGAATGTTTTTTCATCTGCGGTCACTGCTGTGGTCACTAGATCTGTCAGCTCTGCAGTCACTGCTGTGGTCAGTGGAGTAGTCACTGCTGTGGTCAATAATGCAGTCAACTGCGGTCACTGCTGTGGTCAGTGGAGTAGTCACTGCTGTGGTCACTAGATCTCTCAGCTCTGCACTCACTGCTGTGGTCAGTGGAGTAGTCACTGCTGTGGTCAATAATGCAGTCAACTGCGGTCACTGCTGTGGTCAGTGGAATAGTCACTGCTGTGGTCAATAATGCAGTCGACTCTGGTCACTGCTGTGATCAATAATGCAGTCGACTGGTCACTGCTGTGATCAATAATGCAGTCGACTTTGTGGTCACTGCTGTGGTCACTGCTGTGATCAATAATGCAGTCGACTCTGCGGTCACTGCTGTGGTCAGTGGAGTAGTCACTGCTGTGGTCACTAGTGCAGTCGGCTCTGCGGTTACTGCTGTGGTCAGTGGAGTAGTCACTGCTGTGGTCACTAGTGCAGTCGGCTCTGCGGTCACTGCTGTGGTCACTGCTGTGATCAATAATGCAGTCGACTCTGCGGTCACTGCTGTAGTCAGTGGAGTAGTCACTGCTGTGGTCAATAATGCAGTCAACTGCGGTCACTGCTGTGGTCAGTGGAATAGTCACTGCTATGGTCAATAATGCAGTCGACTCTGGTCACTGCTGTGATCAATAATGCAGTCGACTCTGGTCACTGCTGTGGTCACTGCTTTGATCAATAATGCAGTCGACTCTGCGGTCATTGCTGTGGTCAGTGGAGTAGTCACTGCTGTGGTCACTAGTGCAGTCGGCTCTACGGTTACTGCTGTGGTCAGTGGAGTAGTCACTGCTGTGATTAATAATGCAGTCGACTGCGGTCACTGCTGTGGTCAGTGGAGTAGTCACTGCTGTGGTCCCTAGTGCAGTCGACTCTGCAGTCACTGCTGTGGTCAGTGGAGTAGTCACTGCTGTGGTCGCTAGTGCAGTCGGCTCTGTGCTCACTGCTGTGGTCAGTGGAGTAGTCACTGCTGTGGTCACTAGTGTAGTCGACTCTGCGGTCACTGCTGTGGTCCCTAGGGCAGTTGCCTCTGAGGTTACTGCTGTGGTCAGTGTTTAAATACTGTCCCTTTATTGTCAGATTTTGGAGCAGGCACTGACAATAATGCTCATCGATGTATCTGTGTGACCTATGGTAATCTCCTACAGTCCAGCACCCATGCCCTCTTGTTCCCCCTTATATGGTCTGCATGCTCAGTTCATAAGATGTTCCACTTGATCACTGCAAACATGGCACCCTGTCTGCTGTCACATTTTAATCAGGATGTTACAGTAGCAAAGAATGTCACAGGAAATGTACTCGGAGACATATTGCAGTGTGCGCTCTGTGTGCTCTGTCTGTGTGCTCTGACAAACCAGACACATATGGAATGACCAGGTTATTCCATTGATCCTGAGTTTCAGCTCTATCTGCTGCGCTTTTGCTGGATCTGAAAATTGACTTAATAAAGGCCCAATTTGGGTATCCAAAGGCCTTAAGTGCTGTCTTCATCTATGGGGCACTGAACAATTTCAACCCACTTACTTGGATGAGCAGTGAAATAGAGGCCGACCAAAATTCAGTTTCGGTTTCAGTTTCGGCGCCGAAAGTTGGCAAATGACGTCTTTTGGTGTCGTTTCAATTTCGGCCGAAAACAATAAGTTAACTTTCGGTTTTCTTTAGGTTTCAGCAAAAATTGGTACAGACTTTCGGTCGTCAACCGAATGTCTATTTTTAGAATGTTACAGTAGTGCTGTTAGAACACCAGCCCACTCTGACTGTGAACATCCTTCGGACTGCCCAGCGCCGACTGCTGGTGTTCTAATGATTTGTCCTACCTCGTGAGAATATCCTACCCCGTAGCACAGAATGATAGTTATAACCATCCATTTGTCCTACCTTATCAGATAATCCTACCCATACGAACGAACGCGTATTTTTGATTATCAAAAATAGTACGATACACATAAGGGTAGCACAATTTCACAGGGTGAAGTGCATTACGAAATCATTGCAGCAAACAGCAGGGTAGCACAGTTTCACGGGGAGACGTGCACAGTGAGAAAATCCTACCCCTATACAGCAAGTTAGCACAGTTTCACGGGGAGACGTGCATAGTCCGAAAATCCCACCACTTACAACAAGATAGCACAGTTTCACGGGATCAAGTGCATTGTCAGAAAACCTTGACGCAGAACGTATTGCAATCCACCCACAGACCTGTTAGCATCTGAACCAGTTTTTTTTTTTTAACTGGTCAGAAAGATCTCTCCAGAGTGAATCCACTACTGGGTATTTCTCTCATCATTCCGGCCTTCTTTTTATTAATCAATAAGTAAATATGATAAAACACAATAAGTAAAATACAATAAAATGCAACAATACAACAATAAATATTTGATACTTAGAAGGATAAGAACAGCAATGAATACAATGGAATAAAATAGATATTTGTAAAAACACATTTTTAAATGCAGTTCTAAAATCCTTCACAATGTTGTCTCTTTTTCAAGCATTTAAAATGAAGCTAATATAATTGACATCTAATCAGACACACTATAAAATTTGATGTAACAGAATAAATTATGGAATTGTGTAATATAATTTAGAAATAACAAATTTAAAAAATCATGATAAAAATGCCTTTGATGTTCTTAACTGGTGGATGTACAGCTGTATTTGTTGTATTAAAGATATAAAGACACAAGGATGGAGCAGGATGTCACTCGGTGGGGCTTCCACACAGCGAAGGAGAGGTGGAAGGGCCTCCTCAAGCTGTAAGTCCCGTCGATTTCTTAATGATCACTCTGTTTCATTTCTGAAGACAGGTGGAGCGCTACTGGTTGTGTACACGCCTCATGGATGTTGGAGGTGTTTGGTGGGGCGTGCCCTTTGGTGCTCCACAAGAAGAGGATCACTCTCCTTTTAAAAACCTGTTTTTAGCTGTTTGGAGTATGAAAAGGGAACTTTTAACTATTTATTATCAGACACAGCCACATTTGATCTCCTTTAAGGTCGAGACAACATTGTGAAGGATTTTAGAACTGCATTTTCAAATGTTTTAATTCTATTCCATTAGTATTTTCTTGTTCTTATCCTTCAATTGTCTTATATTATTTATTTTTGTATTGTTTTATTGTATTTTATCTATTATTGTGTTTTATTGTAATAAATTTCAATAAATGAATGCCGGAATGATGAGAGACAAATACCCAGTAGAGAATTCACTCTGGCGAGATCTTTCTGACCAGTTAAAAAAAAAAAAAAAAGTTTATTGGAGTGATATTCTTATTTTTTCAGGCAAGTTTTTGAAAATTTTGTTGAAGTCACTTTTTGGTTCAGATACTGAAATTTGCCTATCAAAACTCAGGAATCATTACAGAAAATATTGACCCATGGGGTTTCCTGTTGATTTCTCTGTAAGTTGTGCGAATGTGAACAAAGGCATGAAATACAAAGTTCTATCAACCAAAATCCATAAACAATTAGAAAATAAGGACTGTGCAGTCCTGTACGTTGTTATGTGCACAGGAACTTATAAATTTAAAAAATTTTTATGAATAGTTTGAGGTGAATTTTTAATGTTTTTTTTTTTGGAAGAGGCTTTCACGAAAAAATTAGTCAAAATAAACTGGGCAGCGAGGTAGTATTTAAACAGAGGTTTTGTTTCTGTTTGTACACAAACCAGAGTTATGTGCTGTTTTTACATAACCACTATCATCTTTTATACACATTGACATCACTTTGTTTTAAACATCCACACACACTCTTTTAAACACTTTGCTTTCATTTGACTTAAAATTCAAGTACTAAATATGAATTATTCAACTATGGTAATTATATTCTTTTTTTTTTACCTTTTTCAGTAACACATTGACATATTTATGAAACTTTCTTAATCTAAATTGGTGACTTGAGGATTACCATAGACTTCCACCATTTGTTTATAAGGAAACTAATGGAAACAACAAAATTTAAAATAGTTGAAACCTGATGGAAGTGATAAGAATTAAATTTTTGTTTTCTATTTTGTATAGTTTTTGGTGGAAAGCCTCTCTTGTTAGCTGGTCTGTAGCTGTAGCTAAAATGGTCTCTTTTACTGTAATGAATTCTTCCAAAATTGAAGCCTTAATTTTAAGTAAACACTTCAGTCATAAATAAAAGCAAGTAGATCGCTAATTAGATTTTAAAGCATAGTTTATCCTGCCACTGAAGACTTTTGCTTCTTATCCTTTATTTAGATGGTTAAAATAAGGCAGAACTAAGGCATACATAAGATAAAATGGTTTGTCTGTTTGTTAATCTTTCTTTATATATATTATATATTATACTAGACCACATTTTTATCCCTTTCACCTCAAAAGAAAGAAAACTTGGGCCCTGTGCTCTTTCATACCCTCCTTTTTCTCATTTCTCTTTATACTTGTTTCTTAATCCCAGTCATGCATGAGCGGGTTGTTGTGTTCTGTTGTCTGCCGGTTCTGCTCCTTTAGAATCAGTGGGATTCGGCCTTTGTTCCTGTTCTCTACTAACCACAGAAAAGGTAAGAGAAGGGAGGGCCAATGAAAGCCCATGTGGATGCCTTTGTATTCTTGATCAGTTTTTTTCTTCAGCCATTACAGCAATTGTAATTAAGGAGGAATATAGCTCTGATGTTACCGGTGTTTTGCTCTGTTCCTTGGACCATCGGGGGTTTGGACACAGAGCTCCTTTGTACAACTGCTAGCTCGCTGGGTCCAGTGATCATGTAGACATTCTGCTGAGCAGAAGAGCAGAATGACGACGTTCTATGATATGAGTAAGACAAACAACCCATCAAACCGCACCTGGTGTGCTCATTTTTCTAGCTATATAAAGGATGGAAGAAATACATGCTTGTTGGAGGACATAAAATTACCAGAAAAACACTCATATGTGTCTCTTGTAATTGATTGTTACTATGATTGTTACAAAAATTATTTTTTAATCAAATTTTTACCCCTTTTTTAGTTTATCATCAACTGTAGTTCTGCAGAATGTAACCACAGTAATTACATAACATACTCAATGTACAGAATACAATCTTAAATGAGCAGCAGTAAAGAACAAGGAGAGCTCCCACTGCACACTGTAAAGAGAGCTACCACTGCACACTGTAAAGAGAGCTCCCACTGCACACTATAAAGAGAGCTCCCACTGCAAACTGTAAAGAGAGCTCCCACTGCACACCACAGAGTGAGCTCCCACTGCACACTATAAAGAGAGCTCCCACTGCACACTGTAAAGAGAGCTACCACTGCACACTGTAAAGAGAGCTCCCACTGCACACTATAAAGA
>JABJVR010000002.1:12024403-12036045 GCA_025773905.1 Chitala chitala | reverse complement strand
CTGTCCACACACAGAGCAGTAGGGCTGTTTGTCACACGGGACACACTGTCCACACGCAAAGAAATCTGTGTTTTCTGGTACTAATTTGTTTGTATTTTTTTTTCTTTGTTGCAGGACATTAGAGAATTGATGGTATGCGACCGCTTTTCTGTCTTATGTGTACAATGACACATAACATTTACAGGTACAGTTACAGAAACTGTACATTTATTAATACATTTCTAGGTACATTAACATTTACAGGTACTGTAAAAGGTATATTTACAGGTGCAATATTAACCCGTACATTTTATGAGCACACTTCCTGGTACGTTCCCATAACATTTACTTGCACAACATTTACAGGTATGTTGTCTGAGCAAATTTCCAGGTACGTCAGTGTGCTCCCCCTCCCTGCAGGACGGCTATGAGGTTGGAGTGCTCGCCCAGTTCCCTTTCTCCTCCAGTCTGCAGCGTATGAGTGTGGTGACGCGTGTCCTGGGGGCACGTAGGCTGCAGGCTTACCTCAAGGGGGCGCCAGAGACAGTGGTGCGACTGTGCCGGCCAGACACAGGTGTGGTTTAAAAAAGGGTGGGGTGGGAGTATGGGGACACATCCACAAGGAAGCAAGACACACACTAACAGTGGTAAAACCCTACTGTCTGTCACTAGGTTAATTAAGCTCTTCCTGATGTATTGTTTCTGAGCTTCTGATGGCCTGGTTCATGTTATCGGTTGCTTAACTTTTAATTGCAGTAAGACATCTTGCTGATTTGTAATTGGCGTCCTGTTCCTGCTGTTGATCCACTTCCCATCGGCTGGTTTATGACTTCCTGTTAAACTGTCCGTCAGTGCCAACAGATTTCTGGGAGGTGCTGGACAGCTACACTCGCCAGGGGCTGCGGGTGATTGCACTGGCACATCGACAACTTGAGGCCAAGTTGACTTGGCACCGCCTGCATACCACCAGCAGGTCGGTGGTGTTTCTGTTTCAGTCGTGTCTCCTCAGTGTCCTGACAATAAGATTATTCGTCTTTGTAGCACAACTATAACTGTAGTTTCTGTAACAAAGACCACTGTAAAACAGTAATCCAACTTACACAGAACAAAGCCACTTTTAAACTAAATTAACATGGGAACATTTGTTCTTTGTGTTTACCCCCTTGTGAGGTCCACGCCTTGCTTTGCCTTCCTCACTTTCCTTTGTCTTCCTCGTGCCGTCTGGCCTTCAGGGAGGCCGTGGAGTGTGAGATGGTGTTTCTGGGTCTGCTGATGCTGCAGAACAAGCTGAAGCCGCAGACGGTGCCGGTTCTGGCCGAGCTGCACCAGGCCCACATCCGCACTGTCATGGTAACAGGTCAGTCCTCCTTATCTTTGCGTCGTCAAGGAGACACCATGTGCTTTAGAGCTCCCTAGAGTTGTGTCATGTAAGGTGTAATTCTGTGTATTAATACTGCGAGGCAGTAGCAATGGATGAGCGTGTGTTTAATGTTACACTTACACGCATGTATTGTTGATGTGTATGAGAGCTGGCAGTCTCTTCACTACCGTGGTGTGTTTCTGCAGGTGACAGCATGTTGACTGCAGTTTCTGTGGCGAGGGAGTGTGGTCTGGTCCCCCACCATGCCCAGGTGATCATCACCGAGGCACAGCCCCCCCGTGAGGGGCAGCCTGCCACTGTGTCCTGGAGCTACAGCCAAGACAGCCCTCACCCACAACGGCCAGCTGCCTCAGCCCCCCTGGGGGAGACGTGGGTCAGCCTGGGTGCCCAGCATCACCCCCTGCTGCCCAGCTACCATTTCGCCATGAGTGGACGAACCTTTGCCGTCATCCTAGAGCACTTCTCTGATCTACTGCCCAAGGTTAGGCTTCCTTTGTATATCCTATGTCCTGTCGTCCTGGTAACAGTGGCAACTGTGTCCTTGGTGTAAGAAACATTCTGGAGTAAAACAGCAATTAGACAGAACACAAAAATGATTTTTTAGGTAGATTCTAAACTAGCCTTTGAAAGGTTAAGTCTAGATTGTTTTTTGAAGAGACAGATTATGACAAACCATTATGCTTCAAATGTCCTGCTGAAATAGCAGCAAGGAGTGTGTTTGGAGTAAGTGTGTGTATGTGTGTATCTCACTACACTCTCACTCATGTGTGTGTGTTTGTGCTGCAGCTGCTCCTGTGTGGGACGGTGTATGCCAGGATGGCGCCGGATCAGAAGACCCAGTTGGTGGAGGAACTGCAGAAAGTGGAGTTAGTGACTGCAACACACCAACATGCTAACAATCACGTGCATGCACACACATACGGTTACCACGGTTACCGATGTACAAAAAACATATTCTCTCACAGGGAGACATTAATGTGCAGACAAGTACCGACTACTGCAGTTTGGGTGTTAACCTCAGTATCTGTACAAAAAGTGTAATTAAACCTGGTAGATGTTCCTGCAGGCATTGTGCAGGACTGAAACACGTACTCACACACAAACGCAGACGCACTAAAAGTTACATACAGCCCCACTTATTTTCATACGTACTGATTGTGTTTTTTTCTGTTAGTTATTTTGTTGCAATGTGTGGAGATGGAGCGAACGACTGTGGGGTAGGTATCGGTGTGCGTATCTGTTTGTCTGTGTGTTCTGATTGGTTTGTATGTGTCAGCTGACCTGTTGCACAATCTGTGGCATTTTCCACTTATGTTCTGAGTGCAACATAGGCTTTATATGGCTACTGTTTGTACTATGTTATGTCAATTTTTGTTTTTCTGATCACTGGATGGTGTGTGTGCTTAAAGTTGAAACACAAGGTCTTATTTATCTGATCTGTGTGTGTGTGTGTGTGTGTGTGTGTGTGTGTGTGTAGGCTCTGAAGAGGGCACACGCTGGCATCTCCCTGTCAGAGCTGGAGGCCTCAGTGGCGTCTCCCTTCACGTCCCGCACGCCGGACATCTCCTGCGTACCTCACCTGGTCAGGTGCGCCCGGCCCGCTGCACTGCTGGCACAACACAAGGCGGTAAAGAGACACTGCGTGTAACCAGCCTGTCCTTTCCTCTTCCTCCTCTTCCCGTGTCAGGGAGGGCAGGGCAGCCCTGGTTACCTCCTTCTGTGTGTTTAAGTTCATGGCTCTGTACAGCATCATCCAGTACCTCAGTGTGCTTCTGCTCTACTCTGTGAGTCAGCAGCCTTTTCTCACACACACAAACACACACACACGGGCGTACGTGCAGTAACGTACACAGACACACATAAGCACACCTTTTCATTTACCTGACCGATCCCTGTCACTTCAGTGTAGTGAATGACTTTCAGTTAGCTAAGAATATGAAGCTACGGCGTTTTAACGTTTCTAAATCTGTGAAGAATTTAAACACTGGAGTAAATGAGCTCCAGATATATTTCTGTAACTAAGATGTATTTTAAACATTGGCCTTTGAAAAGATGAGTTGTTCCTCCAGTGCCCTGTTTTCTTGTGTATAACGTCTTCATGCATGTAGATGCATGTATCACTGTACTGAACCAGAACTTCTCCATGTCCTGCAGATCCTTAGTAACTTAGGAGACTCTCAGTACCTACTCATCGACATTGGAATCATCATGTCGTTGGCCTTCACCAGTAAGTCAGCCATGTCAAGAGAAGGACACGTTTTGACCAAATGTGAAGATTTGAGTTAGAGGGCTTTACCCAGCCTGCTCACTTCTCCTTGCTGAGTCTCAGCCTCTCTTCTCTTCCTCTCTCTCACTCTCACTCTCTCTCTCTCTCTCTCCCTCTCTCTTTCTCTCATTCTGTCTCTCCCTGATTCCATCTCTCTCTGTCTCTCCCTCTCTCTCCCTCTCTCTCTCATTCCATCTCTCCCTGTCTCTCCCTCTCTCGCTCCCTCTTTCTCTCTCCCTCTCTTGCTCTCCCTCTCTTGCTCTCCCTCTCTCTCTCTCATTCCGTCTCTCCCTGATTCCATCTCTCCCTGTCTATCCCTCTCTCTCTCCCCCTCTCCCTCCCTCTCTCTCTCTCTCTCTCTCTCTCATTCCATCTCTCCCTGTCTCTCCCTCTCTCTCTATCTCTCTTGCTCTCTCTTTCTCTCTCCCTCTCTCCCTCCCTGTCTCTCTCTCTGTCTCTCTCCCTCCCTCTCTCTCCCTCTCTCCCTCCCTGTCTCTCTCCCTCTCTCTCCCTCTCTCCCTCTCTCTTCCTCTCCCTCTCATTCCATCTCTCCCCCTCTCTCTCTCCCTCTCTCTCCCTCTCCCCCCCGGTCTCTCTTGCTCTCTGCATTTCTCTGTGCCAGTGAGCCTTAGCCCGGCCTGGAAGCAGCTAGATGTCCAGCGCCCACCATCGACCCTCCTCGCCCCCCCCCTGCTGCTGTCTGTAGTGGGGCAGATCCTATTGGCTCTCTCCTTCCAGACCACCACCTTCCTACTGGCCCACACGTAGTAAGAGCAGGAAGTCCAATGGGGGAATGGTGATGCCAAGAAAACAGGGGTAGGGGGTGAAAAGACTGTGCAACAGATGCTGTAGTTAGAAACAGAAGGAAAGAAAAATAACATTATAGTTTTATGTGCATAAAAGAAAATGAAACATGTTAACAGTATGCTTCTGTAATGTTTGTTATGAATTGCGCATATGTCCTTGACCTGTGACTTTTAATACAGCACACAAAATGAAACTCAGACCTCTGATTGGTCAGCTGGGAATATATCAGAGATGGCAGCCAATGGCAGTGAACTAATACCCAGCAAGGAAGAGGAGGACCCTGACAACATTGAGAACCTGCAGAACACCAGTCTGTTCTTTGTTTCGAGCTGCCAGTATCTCACCGTCGCCCTCGTCTTTAACCGGGGTCCCCCGTTCCGACAGCCACTCTACACCAATTGTGAGAGCTCCACGGTTTTCTTTTCTCAAATGAGCAGAGAACAGCTGTGTAACAGGATTCGTCTGACAATGTAGCTGCAACTGAGAATGCATAGAAGTTAGCTGTGGGAGAGTGTTCAGATACACAATGAGTGGGACAACCATGTGCCAGTCATCACTCAACAGTCTAACGTCCCACTGATTCTGTTTTGCTTTCATTAGATTAAATAAAACAGTGATTTGACAGTGTACAATTAATCCCACCCACCATTATTTTAGAAGCCTTTCAGTAAGATGATTGTGCATCTGATGTATTACACTAATCATTACACCTCTGTTTCTGAAATATTTGTGTTTTAAGTGATTGTATTTATGGATTCACAATGTCTATCACGTTTTCATCAAACAAAAACATGAGTTTCATAGTGGAAATGAAAGCCTTGGCCCTAGAACATGGTGCTCATTATGTCTGTGTACACAGATCTCTTTATGCTGTGCATCTTGTCCTGCTACGGTTTCCTGATTGGGACACTTCTCTACCCAGTACCAGCTGTGCAGGAGTTCTTCCAGGTCAGTGCGCATGTGTGTGTCTATATTTCTGTTTGCTCTGTGCTTCAAACCACATGCTTATTGACTATCTCTCTGTCTTCACCTGTCTCTCTCTCTTTCTCAGCTGGTGTGTGTGCCAATGGAATGGAAGTTCACTCTACTGGGACTCATTGTAGCAAACCTCATCCTATCCTTTACCCTAGAGGCAAGAGTTGTTATGGCCTGTAAAATTTATCTGGAGAATTCATTAGAAGAAATGTCAGCATGAATTGAATTAGCAGTGATGCTTAGCAGACTTTAATTATGCTCCGGCGTTGTGGTTTCGTTTCTCTCTCAGAGTTTTATCACAGACTGCAAAGAGCTGTGTCAGAAACAGTGTTCCAGTCAGAAGCTACAGGACCCACACCCACACACTGAACCTGTCTGCCCTCAGGTAGCTGAACTACTGAATACACTGGCCAGTCAGCCAGCTCCATTGTTCAGAACATACATGCAGTCAAGGTGAAATGTGACTGATTTTTGATGTGTAACTGTTTGACTGTTATTTCTTTTTGCTAGAGTTGCTGAGCATTGTTGCTCAGAGCAGGTCAGGAGCTGAACACACCCACAGAGATGCTGCTGTTCTGTAGTCGACAGTGGAGATGTTTTGTTTTTTCTCAAACAGATGGAGGTGGATGGCCTGCCACTGTCACAGCATGGTCGACGCACCTGCTGTCGCCATGGTTTCCGGTCTCCACGGGCCCGGTATCAGCGCCTGGCCCAGCAGCTCCTACTGGACCCTGACTGGCCTCCTCACCCCAGCACCAAAGTAAAGCCACGTACGTGTACTGACAGTGGTATGGTCCAGGGCCTGGAACCCCAAACAACCCCCTTCTGATTAAATGCCAAAATCTCCAATCTCCCATCGCCACAATAAGTCCCATGATTTTAATATCTCTCTAGAATAACAGACATGTTAATTTTCATCTGCAAGATGATGACTGTGAATTCTCCCATAGAGAGGAGTCTCTTCATCAATTTTACCTGTATTGTGGTTTAAGACCAAGAGAGCAAACAGCAAGAAATCATTGCTTGACTTCACAGATCAGTTCCTTAAATATCTATCATTCTAGAGAAGGTCTGACTGAATCACACTAAACCTTTAGTACTTTTGATCACAACACACAAAATATAACATCGCTCAATTTGCAGCTTTCTTGAAACACGGGTCAGTGGTAACTTGGTCAAGAACTGGTATTTACAAGCTCTGTAATTATTGTTAACAATGTATAAGCACATGTTTTGGTGAAAGTGGCAATGCTTGTGATTAGTATCCTACTAGTTATAGAGCTAAATTATCTAAAATGTATGAGATTATGATTATGACCAAATCTTCACACAGCTAAATGCTGATTAAATAATTTCTATCTCTAACATTTTGAAATGTTACACATAAAAAGGGCATCACATTCTTCATTACGTTTAGAGAATGGAAGCAAAGTGCATGATGGGAGTTTTTAAAAGCCCACATGGAAACAAGAATATGTTAGCATGTGTAAGATGGAGGCACAGTGAGAGAGGGTACAGTTTACTGTTATAATCAAACACAAATCATTCCTGTTTAGTGGGTTTATTTGTAGCATGTATGAAAAACAACATACAGTATAATCAATTGTAATAAATGTATGTGTATATAATGCATATGGCATAAATAAATTTATAAATTATGAATGGATTTATTAGTACTGCGTTTATTTGTACTTTATTGATTATATTTGCAATGAACTATAAGAAGCAAATACAAAAGTTTTTCTACAATATAACAAAATATGTACTAGCATCCCAAGATATATTCAAGTGGTTCCTGCACAGGCAGCAACTGCATATTTCACCTAATCTGTTAATTTACTAATAATCCATCTGCTATACAAATATTTACAGAACACTTCTATATTATCTAACACTCGTCAGTTATAATTTTAATTGTTAGGTTTTTTATTATAGGCCTTCAGTAATCCCAGTCTCGACAGTTGACTCGTCATGCCTTGACTTCAGACACCGGAAGTGAAACCATAGAAACTGACGGTGAGACGGGTCGCTCAGATCGTGCTGTCAGTGGAGGGAATTTTAAAACATACAACATTGTACCGCTCATTGTGGCAAAGTTATTATATTAAACCTTTCACTAAAATGTCAGGACGGAGATACAGTCGTTTTTGGCCTTGAAATCTTGTCCTTGGGTGTGGAAGACTGGTAAATACGCACCGTTCGTCTGCATTGTTGTAACCGAACTTTAACGGTAAGTTATGCAGCTTCATCTCTTACCACGAATACAACTTTGTTTGAGTTGCAGCAAATATTGCGCCTTCCTTGTTTTTTATTGTCTATGTAAAGGGTCGGAAACCACCGTATTTTATTGCACTGTTATCTAGCAATGTCGACTTTAGCCGAAAAGGATACCGGAGTATTTGTCCCAGTTTCTACAGGTGACACTTCATATTCTGTGCTATGTGTTATATTAATGTTGTTAACTAAGCAGTTAGTTAAAGTAGTGTATTTCCTAAGTGATCTGGTAAATAACTAAAGTGCTGCCCATTAATGGACGTAGCCTGTTTATCCGATTGACGGTTTAGAAGTAATTGTTTTAAGGATACCGTTTAGGAGCCTAATGGTGTGTGAAACTGAAAACATTCATACTGCAACAAACATTTATGTTGCTGTTATCGGTTTTAGGTTGAATCGTCTGTCTGTGTGTGACACCTAACGTTTATGTCCTTTGGTAACATCACTGCATGCTTTAACTTGGTAAGGACAAGAATGGCTGGAGTGTTTAATCTGGCGGACTGCGGAGAGCCCGATGGTCAGGCGATGCCCCAGACGTGCCCGGTTCCTATAAGGTGCGCCTTGCCTGTGAGTCTCCCCGACATGGATCCCTCTCTCACCCTCACACCGGAGAGGCTGGGCTCGGAGGCTGGCATTCTCAAAAGGGGCAGACGAGGAGGGAGACGAGCAAGCAGGCAGGTCAGTCGCGCTGCGTTAGGGAAGAGAAATTGATGTGGAGTGTGAGGTACAGCGCAAGATGCTGTTTTGTACCTTTGTATTGCAATGCCTTCGTAAACATCTGAGTCAGTGTCCCATTTTTAACGCAACCTGCCTCACTTGTAATTCCTGAGTTCATACATGTATGCAAATCATTCTGTGGAGCAATAAGCGCATAAGTACAGCAGGGGGTGCTGTTCAGTAAATTAGCCTTACTCTTTCTAATGTACAAGCATAGTCTCCCTGTCAGTACAGGATGATGGTGTCGTCATCTTCCTCACTCCTCTGGCAGGTGCGTTTTAATGTCAGCCCAAAGTCGAAGGCAGGAAAACCCAGGGAAGACCGGGACAAGGCCCTGGTTACCTGTACAGCGGTACCTGAGACCAGCTGTCAACTGACGGAGGCCCAGATGTCCAGCAGTGCAGAGAAGCACAGAGATGTGAAAGGTGCACTGGTGTCAGTCAAACTGAGCAGGATGACTCAGAGTGAAGCTACGCTAGCACTAGTTTGCACAACAAGTCTCTCGTTAGTGCGTAGAGTGGAACCTTCAGCACTCGTTACAGTTAGCAGTCATGTTTAGTTCTGAAGTTAGGGTAGGTCTTCAGCCTTTCATAAAGAGGTCATAATATAACCTACAAGTGCATGGCAATTTAGAAGAGATACTGGGACTTTAATGTCTTCAGTTGTGTGTTGTGAGCTAAAGTAGATAGGTGATGTATTTATTTAAGATTTGTAACATGTGCTGTCCATTGCTTGGTTATTGAGAGCTCAGTGATTGTTTGTGTTTGTGTTTGGAAGTGAAAAATCCCTTGTTTATGTTTGCCACCTGATTTGTGTGACCCTTGTACTTTTCTCATTTCCACGCTGTTGAGGGAACTCAGATTAATGTAAATAGAAATTTTTCAGTAAAATGTGACTGTATTTGATGTTCTTCATGGGTGGAGGAGAACATGTCACTAAGACAACAGACGTGAGTACTGTATTTGTGTCAATTAACTGGTGTGACTGCATGTCTATTGTCTGGACAGGAAGTAAAAACACCAGAAGGCAGAAAAACCTGCGGCCTGCAGTCAAAGAATCATCTCCTGTTGGTCAACCGGAGGCGCTCACCGAGGACGCTTCCAGAACATTCTATGAGGGGGCAGAGTTGAACACCACACTTGCCATAAAGGCAGAGCTTTTGGATTTAGCTGGAAGGGAGTTTGACCCCCTAAAAGCAGTGCATCAGCAGCTGAGAACATCTGAACACACCAAGAACAACATCAGTGTCCGAGCCACAGGAGGTAGGTCACAGGACCAGGTCAAGCTTGGCAAGCTCACGTGTCACAGAGGGAGAAGCCTAGAGAAGTACTGTTCTGCTGGAGAGGCAAAAGCCAGCAGTCATATCAGTGTGTGACAACATTACCGTATAGATGGATAGTGGCAGGGGACATGAACATTTAAAAGTAGAATTTGAGAGCCAGGAGACTGTGGGTTCAGATCCTTGGAGCACGCCAACATGGTACCTTTATGTAAAGCCCTTTTTCGGAACTTTATCTGGCTGTGAAAAAGGTTAATGTTGGAAGTCATATTGTTAGCAGCCTCTATGCTTGAGACCAAAGATTTATCTGGAGCTGTATTGGTGCATTAGTGACGGATGTGATGTGCCTAGAGGAACTGTTCATAACCAAATTACCAGACAGAACCTTTAGTTTAAGCATGATTGTATAAATTTTAAAAGGTGGTTAATACAATAATTTGTGAATCTTTTTAGTTAACGTTCAACAAACAGATGCATAATGAACACTGTAAGAAGTGTGTCTGTGTTTTCACCCTTGTCTGTGTGACACAGGAGTGAACATTCCACGCTCTCAGCACCTCTACCGGGAACTGGTCAGTGTTACTGTGTCAGAGGATCAGCTGATCAGCCAGGCCTTCCATGATAGGCTCAGTTTGGCCCCTCCTACCTGTTCTCATGGCAACAAGGTTTGTTTTTCATATCTATGTTTCTTAGCGTAACCAGTGCTATATTGGGTTTACATTATCTTGTAAGTTATATAACATTTAATTACCTGTTAAAGCCTGTTAAATGTTGTAGTCATTTAAACAGATGTTAATGCAAGGGAACGTTTCAGTTTTGTAGTGTGAACTTTTGTGTGAATTACCAGGACAGTCCAGCAGAGGGCCCTGACCTCTTAGCCTTCTACACCCCTGGGGAGCTACTTCGAGAGACCCCGTTCTTTCCTGGAGATGAGCTCAAGTTGCCACAGCCCCGTCCCTTGCCACGCCCTTCCCATATGACCTTTGACCTGTATCACAAGCACAGACAGTGGGAGTCTTGAAGTCCTGGGGCGCGTGGAGCATCAGTCAGTGCATGGTACCACGTTGCGATGTTGCGTGGGGGACTAACCGTACCGAAATCAGCACCGTGGCTGTGGAACGTTTCTGTAGTCCTACAACAAGTGAAGCGTTTTGGTATTAAGGACCAGATAATCATGTATATGTAATTCTTCTGGACTGCCTGACCTGTCTGCAGCAACGAGGTGTGGCTGACGGCTCGGCCTGATGCCGCCCCTCCGGACGTGGACCCAGACCTCCACTGACGCAGAATCCTGCTGGGAAACAGAAACCCTTCGGTACTCTGGCTTCTGTTAGTGACGCCAGCTGTGAACGAAGCGCGGTGTGGGTCTTGCTGCGGTGGTTCACTGCGACACCTGAAGAAAAGGGCCGTCGCTGACATCTCCAGCTGTGTGGCCGTGCTCAGCCTTAACAGAAGTACAGATGGGACCGACCTCTTCCTGGGCAGGTTAAACACCTTAATTCCCTGTGTGAAATCATGGTTCCCCATCACTTGGTGACAACTGCTGTGTAATAATTAGTGTCTACATAACTGTTTAATAAATGTTTATTAAAACATTTTTTTTCTTAAGTGTGGTTTAAAAAAGCCCGATTTGGTGTTTGTATTTTTCTTAATAGCTTAGATGTGTGTCATGCAAATTTTCTGTTTTCTGTTGTTATAGCAGTTTAGTCAATCACAGAGGGTGAATGTAATGTGAAGTTCTGTTCCCTGCCGGTGTGTTTGTGTGCTGTGTGTTTGTGCGGCGTGTGTTTGTGCACACGCTAGTACTGTCACTACATGTTTGGAGGTCTCTCATGACAGGCAGTGCTGTGAATCTGTGATGTGTATGTGGATGGGTGACTATAATTTTATTAAGTCACCACGGTAGGGGGGGGGGGGGGGGCGGGGGGGGGGGGGGGGGGGGGGGGGGGGGGGGGGGGGGGGGG
>JABJVR010000002.1:11958115-11999669 GCA_025773905.1 Chitala chitala | reverse complement strand
ACACACACACACACACACACACACACACACACACACACACACACACACACACACACACACACACACACACACAGAATGCATCATAACAGGAAAGTAACAGCAACACGCAACAGGGACATTCTATGGATTGACAGAAAAAGGTGAGTTGATCCAGCTCATTCCATTACACCTGGGATTACACCTGGGATTACACCTGGGATTACACCTGGGATTTTGATAAAAGGGTCAGACCAGAGTAGTTAAAATGCAAACTGCTGTTCTTCACTGAAAACGCCAGAGAATCTATCTCAGAGGAGCACCTGGGCAGCAGTAGTTAACATCTACTCCAGCATAACTCCTGATTCCCCAGCCAATGGGGACGCACCTGTGTGACCTGGAAGCTCTCTGCTGACCCGCACGTTCCCCTCTCGGGTTTTCAGGCTGTAGATGGAGCAGATGTTATCCAGGCCCCCGCAGGCCACGTAGTTCCCTGAGGGGGCGTATGCGCACGTCATCACCCAGGAGGAGCGCAGCGGGATGGCGTGCACCTGGGAAGGGGATGGGGCAGCAAAGACTGACAGGTCAGCGCACCAATGAAAATGACAAACAGTCAGCACTTCAAACCTTCAGTCACACTTGTATAGAATCCATTTAAAGTTTGTCTGGCAGTCTGTCCCAGCCGGGCGATGAGCCAGCGTACGTGAACTTAGCACTGAACGTTTGAACGTTTTAATGTCTGTCACAGAGTACAGTGTCAGATCCAGATTCTGTCCTGCACGTCTGCTCCCTGAGAAAATATGTGGTGCTCATGGAGAGCGGGAGCCAGACAGCTAAGTAGCAAGGCGGCGCGGGGCGTGGAGGCCGATAGACCGCTCACTACAACAAGCCCGCTACCAGAGAACGCCGACCTCACAGCAGAGGAGGGGGGGGCTCACCTTGTTGGTGGTGTAGCTGTCCCAGATGATCAGTTTACCATCCTGCGAGGCGCTAACAAGCAGCCTGAAGTGATGGGGGGGGGGGGGGCAGGTGGAACAAAGGCAGTAGGTTAATGCAGAAGTGCTGGTGTAACGCGAAGCGCCCTGTATCAGCTATGTCTATCTTCAGTACAGAAAGTAGCAGAAAATGAGTTTAAACAAAAATATTTTAATAGCAGGTTTAATAGCGCGTACGCGTACACACACACACACACACAATGTACTAAATGACGACATCCGCTGTGTCATAATAAAAACAATTATGCTGCATTATAACAAACCTCTAATGAAACACAAACCAATCTCAACACAGAACTGAGCCGTGATGCATCTTAACTGCAGTAACATTTACATTAAAATCAACAGTTCTCTCCCTGTCTTTTCCTGTTCACCACTTCCTCCACCTGTCCCCACAATAGTGTGTCAACGCTGAGCTTTGCACGATATGCAAAACAGATATCATGAGCACCAGCAGCGGTGGTTGTGGGAAAACATGGCACTGCCAGTCCTCAGCACAGGGGACGTTAATAACAGTATTAATGCTTCTCTATGCAAAAAAAAAAACCACACCGTCCGTACAATACCAGGGGTCTTAATAGCCCTCACTGTAAAAGAAGATTAACAGTAAAATTTCATTTCATGGACTTTCAAACACACCATGTACAAAATTTATCAAGATCATTTTATGTTTGGTTTGTTTCAGTTTATAGTCATCCACTGCATAAAAACAGCCTGTTCAGTCAGTCCCTGTGTTTATTTCAAAGCAAACACATCTGTTTTTATGCATTTAATATGGCTACGTAAGTTGTCTCCAGTGATAATGTAATATTTTATAAAACAGCTGTGTCACTGCCATTGAGAGTAATGATGTAATTTAAGCAATGCCTTTATAGGAAGGTTATTAGATTTCCTCATCCACTAAAGGGTGGTTCTAACACTAACTGTACAGTCGATGGAGGCTGTGAATACGTAATACACCGGTATGTACAGGATGTTTGCACAGGAGTGTAAGCGCACACGCGCGTGCACAGGACACACACCTGGAATCTGAACCCCAGTGCATAGCGTAGATTTTGGCCAAATGCCCACGAAGCGTACGCCGTGTTCGCATCTGGATCCGCCCCACGGGGTCCAGACCCGCAGTTATCTAACAACAGACACACACACAATGAAAAACAGACATGCACTTGCGTTTAAAAAAAAAAAAAGAATCACCATGTAAGTACTTAGAATTCTTCAAACCGGTAATTAAGACTTGGAGAGAAAGCTCACGTCACTGCTGTGTTCAGATTTCAAACCAACATACCTGTGTTAGCGTTGAGTCCCCGCATGCTTTCCTGGCGTCCTGAAAATAAAAACGCACAGATTGACACGTGTGTGTGCCTCTTACGCAGTCATAACAGTACAGATGTATATTTGGCAAAGTCAGCATTGCCTAATACAGGCTAGCCTTCGGTTAGCACGCACTGTGCCTTCACACCACACCTTCTACTTCCTCCTCTCTCAGTGTTTGGGTTTGAAAACCTCAAGAGAATAACCACACAATATTGATAGTCATTAAGTGGCAATGACTCATGAAGCAGTGACGGCAGTGCACATGGACTCTGTATTTCAGGACCTTTTAAGATACCTGTTTCTTCATTGACTTAAACTGTTGTCTCCCCTCCCCCGAAGTGCATGGACGGCATTTGACTTTAATCCTGGCATTCGTTAAACAAACTTCATGCCCGTCACAATTACTGAGCGTTATTGTTTCATACTGCTTACGCATCTGGAGAGCATATCGTTGATATCGGCAGTGTGTGTGTGTGTGTGTGTGTGTTGGGGGAGGAAGGTCTGAAAGATTTATTATATAATGGCTTGGATTCCATAGGTAAAGTAACCAGCCTCCAAATATTTGGGAGGACATTTTACCCCAACCCCCAAATCTACACCTACTCTCAATGCCACAGAACCACAAAAGCTTTGTGTTCTCCACCCTTAACGGTACCATGCTGTGATAAAGGCAAACCCGCTGTCTTCCTCGGTGCTGCCTATAATGCAGCAGGTCTACCGACACGATTAATAAGTGGCGACAGGAGTCATAGTCTGCTGACGGCCTCCTTTGATATCCCCTGCACACAAACTTTAACACAAGTTAATGTCACATCAGACAAGTCGATACCCATCCACTACATTCACTTTCCATCTATCTGTGTTTGCACGCCTGGAGTTCTGAGTGCGGTTCCTCTTTCCAGTTACAATTTTCTCCGTATTTTGCACACGCCATCACTGCCCTCTACACTGTTCCACATGACACATTAAACACTTTTTCCATTTCTGGGAACGATTAACCTTTTGCAACCAACTGCTTGAGTTCTTTCACAGTTTGTTATTGCAGCTCCTCTGTAGCTTTAAAAGATAATTTATACTGATGTATAGAATCATTTTAACTGATGTTATTTTTGTGAGGCGTGTCCATTATTTTCTGTCCCCTGCATTGCTTTCTTACTTGCACACACCTGTAACTTATTTGAACTCTTACCCTAATTTGATTCCTCAATTGCTCCGCCTCCTGGCGCAGCTGCTCGAGCTCACTCATTGTTGATTGGTCACTAACCTGCAGTTCCCACCACCTTTCAGCCAATCAGGACACCTGGCATAGTAAATGAAGAGCACAGGCACTCAGTGTTGCACCATTAGACAGTATTACAGAATGGAATATTACATTGTAATAAGCTTCATTTGTGCAGTTTGAATCCGTTCCTACAGGCACACAAAGAGACAAAGACTGAAGAACAGCACAGTCAACAATCAGGTTAATACAAAAACTGGTCCTTAATGAAGCTGTGCACAGTACAGCTACACAAAAGCCAGCACAGAGCATGTCCAGTTACAGAAGCTACTGTTGAAATTGATAAGAGCAGCACAAGTTTTACAAAAGTATAAAACAAATTCCGCTTTTTTTCCTTCCCCTTTCGTGGTTCTGTCTTCAGACCCTGGTGCACACACATAAATCTGTAACCATCACTTATGTCTCTGACTCAAGTGGACACATCATTTATTTCTGTAATGAATTGGCGAATCACTACCTCATTTACCAACACTACTATTAAGGAGTCCATATACAGCCCAAAATTCTACAGTTCTACAAAGCCTTTTTTTCCTCAAACCCACATAAAATTGTCCAGGACCAGGTTTTATCCTTCCGTTTAATAGATGCATTAATCTGTGTCCTTTCAAATATTGTTATTCAAAATCCTGTAATATTTAGGAATCAGATTACATGAGGATTTTGTCAGGCAGACTTAAAACCACAATATGAAATACAGCATTTCTAGCTACTGATAGTACATTGAAACAAAGTCATTTAAAATCCTCACATGTACAGCAACATATGTCAAGGTTGACTGCGCATTAATATGGAACTAACTACAATATTTTCTTACAGTTGTTATGGCAGCTATATTCTATAATGACAATATTAACTGACATAGAGCACCAAAAAAATGAAAAATGTTGCAAATTTAAATTTTTATTACTGCTTTCTTATATATGGTAGTACTGTACTCTAAGTGATGCTAGTTTTGGCTGCAAAACAGAAATATTAGTAACAGTAGAACAGAAACACTCACACCTGATTGGCATGTTCCTAGACCAATCCCTCATCTTAGAGGCACTGGAGAATTTGTAAGCCAACCACTTGTTAGAACTGCAAGCAACGTAAAAACCAATTGGAAAGCAGGTTTCTCCCCGCCAGTTGCTGATGTCCTACGTTAGACCACAGAGCTACAGTTAGAGGTCCACCCAGTCAACATTACAACACTACAACTCATCGCCAACACGCAAAATTGATTCACATATTAAACTTATGACACTTTTGGTAACAACAATCTCATTAAGTGTTTACCCTTTAGAGGGGGGTCACTCACTAGGGTAATCTGAGATAATTAATAGGCCTCACTCAGGGGAAACACTGCACTGCTAATACTGCACATCAACTCCCCTCCTCCTGTGAGCCATGCTTTCATGTTGCCACCCACTTCACAGGTAAATTATTCAGTTTCACCTGGCCACCTGCGAAGGGCATCACCTCAGTTTCCATGTAAAGGTACTGTACCTGAACATTCAGAGTCCGAGAGCCCTACCTGGTTACACCTGGAAGAGGGGGGGACAGGTCACAGCTGGACCAGCTTGTTTGCTGCCCCCGCCCCCAGCCGTTTATCTGCCCTCCCTTCGTGCAGCAGCACGTTTGCAAAGGATTTGCATCGCAGCACCTCTTGGTAACAGAGCGCCTCATTTGTTTGTTCTCCTGTCTCTGCACAGCAGGTGAGGTTGCTGACGGACAGCTGTGGCCAGCACAGGTAACGTTCTCACGCAACACTGAAGCACGATTACACCCGAGCGGACCACCGGCTCTCTGATCCCACCCCTCGTAAATTCAAGTAACATTTATTTAAAGCACGAAATGACAAACTGCCACATCGACTACAAACGTCTTAGAAAATAATGATCATTTCATAGCCCATGAATCAGAAGCATGGTATTAAAAAGTAACACACTTGGGCTGGCGAAATAGTCAGCTGCAACGTCATCTCAATGGAAGAAACAAGGTTTAGCCCAACGTAGGAAAGGCTGCAGATGGACCTCCATCTTCAGCAATACAAAGAGCAGATAACTATTAGATTGGCCATATGAACGAGTGCACACCACAATGCCTAGACCGACTTTAAATTCAGTTCTAAATTCAGTTTAAGGTTCAACAAGGACACAAGTGGCTGTTCTGAGGGGTTTGTACCCCCGTAAGCCTTCGTACCATAAAATAAAATAAAATCAGGCCAATACTCCACTGTGTTTGCCTCTAAAGAGGTACTTACAAGCACATGCACCAAATAAAAACGCATCAAGTGTTTTAGCAAGTATTTCAGCCCCAAAGAAATTTGTCATTGCATTCTTTCAGATAATTCTATTGAAGGCAACTTTAAAAGGACAATGTTGTAACATTTGGACTAATAAATGAAGACCAAAGGCAAAACTGGCGAGATGCTTAGAGGCACTGACTACATGGAGATCAAATCAGCCCTTAATGTGCAGAATCCCTTTGCACCGCCACCACGTCCTGCAGGAAGCAATTAAAGCAGCCCACAGGAGCCCAGAAACGGGCGGATCACACGCCTAATAGTCAGCGACTGGGGAAATTAGCCGGCACCATCCACTGGGCTAGCCTGCTCAATTAGGTAATAACCCCGTGCACAAGAAAACACTCGATGTTACTGCAACACAGCGCCTTAAACTGCGTCTGCTGGTAAGGATGACTGCGACCTGGGGCCTCTTACTGGTTGCATCGCTGGGTTATCACGGCAGCTGACACAGTTAAGCGCATTTCACAATTTGATCAGACGCAGGCATTAATTTGTACAGGTGGAGGCGAAAATATTACACTGCCGCAGATGAAAGAGATGCAAGAGGCAGAAAAGTTAAGGTATACAATATATTAACCGCTAGTACACTTACCTATATTCAATATATTGTCTATATTGCTGTTTTCTACTTAAACTCCTTCGAGGACCTAGGCAATGCAGCAAATGTTTTAAAAAGTATATCTGTTATATATGTTATCTTGAATTAGCGTAACACATATGTTACAGATGCAGAGAGGATGACCGAAAGCGAGAGTGAACACTGGGCCGAAGGGTGTATTTAGTTTGCTCATGGCCAACAAGACATCCCAGTTTCCATAAAAGGCTGCCACGACCACCAGCGCACAAATTGCAGATTGGTGCTTAAATGTTATATAGCATCTGTTACTGTTGTTCAACATGTATTGCATACACACACGTGTTATTAACAAAACGCTGGTGATCCTCGTATAAATTACGCAAAGAGCATGCACAAAATTGCACGCACCCGACACAGTGCGCGTTACAGTTTCCACGGAATGTCAGATGTTTGTGACAGCGGTTTTCAGCAGTCTCCGCAAAACAGCTGTGCGACTGTCGTTCCGTTGATAAATTATTAATTATTTACTAACCGACGTAATACTGTTACTGAATCATTTACAATTTTCCTTTTATGTGCCGTATACAAATAAACGTAACAGACGCGCCACAGCGGCACACTAATCGCAGGTGTAGCGAACATGTTATTCTGTAATTACGTTAGACTGCTGTACTGAATAACATCTGTTGCCCCTTTCTTTACAGGAGTGATACATTCACCTTAAAATCTCACGTCCACCTGATTTCGATATCTGCCTGGATTTCTAAAGATATGCATAACTGTACAGTATTATCGGTCACTGCCTTTGCATTGATTTCTTTTTAATGCGTGCATCCATTTATTTTTACCATCGTTTTCTATACATAGGCCTACTGTCAGTTTCAGTTCAGAAAACTAAGCCAGCAATGAGCTTCGTTTAAGTATAGTGCCACCAGGCAACGCCATATCCTTCTACTCCCAAGTAATGATCGCACACGGACACCAATGTCCAACTGTGCACTAATGTAACGCTGCTTTATCTTATTGATGCTGATGTATACGACTGACATACCAGTTTGCATGCACATCATTATTTACAGTAAATGTATTTTGTCAGTGTATTACGACAGGCACATCAGTTTGTAAAAATCAAAATCCGCTAGTTTCCATTTTAAAAGCTGTATCGGTAATAACCATGAAATGTGCACATCATTACGTAGATGGAGACGCATTAAGCAGCTCTAGTAAGCCAGGCGTAACACACGATCGGCGTTTAAGTGACTTTTAATACCAAGACAGAAAGTCACCGTGTGCGATTTGCTCCAACTAATAAAGAACCATGCAGCGCACAACGTTATCAAAAACACATCCACCGTGAAAACCACTGTAAGGCTGGACATTTACCAGCACGCAACGCTGTGTGTTTCACCGGTTCATGCTCATGATGAAGATGCCCACATCCATACCCGCATCCACGCGTACGAACGTTCATTTTCGCGATGTGCTGAAAGGCGAGACGGTACCTGCTTATTTCTTGAATTTCCTGGTGTGTTTGATCTCCGAATAGACACGGGACTCTGCAACGCTTTCTTTATACGTGCTCCTTTCAAACGGCAAAAAAGTGCTCGATTTACAGAGGTCGAAGCTTTCGGCCCACTGTTAGATCTTGAATGTTGAATCTGTCATTTTTTTTCCTCAAAAACAGCAATGCCGAGAGCGAAGCGTCTAGTCGTTACTGGGCCTGTGCAAAGATGCCGTATCAGTGTTCAGTGTCGCCGTCTCCGCTTCTCTTCTGAACACTGTTCAACAACTTCAAGCAATGCTATTTGTAACACGCACTTCGTCTTCTCAGGTAGTCCTCTCTGGCATTAGCACCAACAGTTGTCAGATGCCCTTTTCTAGCTCTGGGATCTGTCGTTCTCTCTCGGCACGTATTTTCGTTGTCCCTCGCTTCCTTCCTCGCCCCAGTCGACACTCCTCCCTCTACCTTGTTCCGTTATTTTCGCTGCCTGCTTGTCCAAAAATGAAATATTACATAAATCGTAAAGCACAGAAAAAGACTCGGGGTCGGGCTTTTGATTGCAAAATAAAAAAATAAGAAATAAAACCAAAAGCGACTTATCTTGCCGGCGTATCAGACAACGCGCCCATCGGCGCATATATAAATACAAAATGATGAAATATTATCATATATCTTCTAAATACTCACCCTGGCTCGTATACTTACGCCTACACGCATTCAAACGGATCTTAAGTTGCACAGCAGATAAAAGCCCCTTTCTGCACGAACGTGCGCGCTCGTGAGCACCGCTCAGCCACACCCATTCAGAGACCGTACCACTCTTCAACACCACCGCTTTTAGTATGAAACGATACGGGGAAGGGAGCCACAGCGAGCGCTTTCAGTAAAGCGCCGCTTTAGGTCACGTGTCATCTACAGTGCGAGTCAAACGCTGTGTAATTTTAGGGTGTGTAGTGTTATGTCCGCCTTGGCATAAGGACGACGTGTCGAAGAATGTCTCTTTGCACGCTGTATATTTTATTCTGTCTTTTTTACAAACCTTTTATATGTGAAAGTGAACGCGACCGGATAGTCTGCAGGCGAATGCTAACCACGTGATTTGCACTTTTTTTTTTCCGCAGGACGTCGCTGGTATATAATCGCAATATCTGTGTTCTCCCTACTTATTTGAATGATTAGGGTTAATATCCATTATTATTCTTTGCCGGCTGATGTGACATTTTAGATATTTCCTCATTTAAATTTACCAAATTGTTAATATATATTTAATATACTCATAATTTTTAATGGTTCAAATAGCACAGGTTATATAGTGCCCTATAATATAATTAAATGTTTTGGTAAATATCCCACTGTATAAATGGCTAAAGTTTACATCCTAAGAATCTTTTAAGAAAGAAAATTTGACAAACTGCCAACATCAGGGTGTGAAGGTTTGGTAGACACATACCTAAAATACCTCACAAAGGCAGTCACTGGTAAGGCTGGTCCTGTAATGTAGGAACTTAATTCTTATGGAGTATAAGGAGAAGCTTTAATTTTTGTGTATTTAAAAAATTTGTCTGTGAAGGTTCTCAGTCATCCAGGTCATGGTTATCCCGAGTGTTGTTGAATGGCAACTGGACTTGTTTGGAAATCTTGCAGGCATTTCAGCAAGCCTTTTGGATTAGAGGCAAAATGTCTTCAAGATTTCCAAACAAGTTCAGCTGCCATTCAACAACACTTGAGATACATCGTGTCATTTATGAGAAGTTCAGTTCATGTTTATATAGCGCCGCAGAGTAGCCCCAAAACCCTTTACAGTAATAACACATATAAAACAGTACAGAGGTAAGGTTAGAGTTCAAACCAGATGCAGAGTTCTTAATGGAAGAAAAAGAAAACATGTTTACAATAGCTATAACCAATTGCTGAAAAAAATGGAGGGGTCTAAACACCTACTGAAGAAGCATTGCAGCTATTTGATATGTTTGTCTTTCTGACTGACATATCAGTCTGCGCAGGGTGATGCAAAATACACCATGATGTGTTTTTGTTCCACTGGGTTATCTGCCAGTGAGCACCTGGACTTTACTTCTCCAGTTACCAAGACTGGTGATAAATTTAAAATCACTGCTCCGTGCCCATAACTGTGGCACTGCTTAGCTGACTTTCATCTACCCATTCTCTATACCACTGGACCAAAAGCACCAGGAGAACATGCAAACTCCACACACACGGCAGGAATCAAACCCCAGGCCAGGAGGGGGGGTGAGGTAACAGTGCTAACCACCACACCACTGTGCCACCATAGCTAAATTTCAGAGGTGGCCAATTTCAATTGCCTGTGAACCCACTGATGTTGGTTAGTAAGCCAGGGTACTTGACCCAAAGCCTCTTGGAATGAAGGAGTAGCTGGGGGTGTGGGTTTGTCATGAAAGAAGCAAGTCTGGAGGAAGAGTATTGCACAGAGAAAAGTGTTTCACAGCCTCACTGACCTGAGCAGACTTTACTTTGGTTCTTTGTCTTTAAACTCATTTTGTGACAAGCTGATTCGTGCAGAAACCCCTGATTTGTGACAACCCCTACAGAGTGCAAAAATAGTTACTATATTATTTGTTATTGTTACTCTGTTATTGTTCAGATTAAATGCATGACTGCATTGGTATTGCAGTGTCATATCTAAGTGTAGCTGTGAATCTGGATTGGCTGGGAAGGTCACGGTTTTCCATGTTTATTTTCCTGCCAAGCTTAAGAGATGAAACATGTCAAGGGCAGGTCAATGAGTTTTATTTGCTTTTCCACCTTCACTGTCAGTTTATTGCTTCCTTACAACCACAGACTTATCATACAATTGTCTTATTTGTCTCTTTTCAACACACCGCCTCACCCAGTGATGTGTTTATTTTTCTGTATATTTTAAAGTAACACAGTTACATTAAGCCCATGTACTTGGGTTCTGGTCACTTATAGGAACTTGACCCTGTAACATACTGAGAAAGCAGTAGACTGATCCATGCAAAGTATCAGCACCCCTCTGCCAAAATAAAATGGTTTACTCCACCTGTCTTCTTCAGATCTTATTAGTGTTGTGACAGAATAGGTGTTGCCTAGCAACATTACTGGTTCTATGGGCAAAAGGATGCATTCCCACTCACATTAAAAAAATTGTTTCAGAACTTAAAAGAATTGTGTATATGTGTACACACACACACACACACACACACACACACATAAAACTCTATTGTTCATGTTACCACAAAAAAACAACATATTATTTTGTTAATTTTCAAGCTGGGTTAATGCCTTGGAACACAATATATCTTAAAATACAATTTATATCTAAACAGCGATACTGCACTAAAATGATGTCCTTCTGTTACTGAGGAGAAGTGGTTCTGTTAACTGATAATATGTCCATACCTCATGTGAGGACGACAGGAGACCCTCTTTCCTGCCAACCTAAAAAGGCTGGTTCATTCTGTTCCGTTTTGTGTTTTAAATGTAGATTGCAGTTTTAAATGTAGATTGCAATCTTGTCCCGTTCTTGGGATATTTTTTCAGACCGTAAACACCCACCTGCCAAACCATCTCCGCAGTGACCCCATAGGCTCCAGCATAGTAGGATTGATGGTCTACGAAGTCCTTAACAAACGGACGATAATATTACATCGTGAAACGTATTCAAAATATTTTACGGTATATTTATATAACATTATTAATAATGAACATACAAAGTTATGTCATGGCAGTAACCATTATTTTAAATTGATAATCAAATGTTTTTAAAACAGCGTACCCTACGAATAGGTAAAGTGAAGGTGTGCAAGTGTGTAAAATTATCCAAATATTTTGGCTGATTCTGATTGGCTAGACTACCATCGCGTACCGAAACCTTTAAAAACCACTGACAGCTGTATAAACCAATAGCGCGAACGATTCTCATCCGTTGCGCGTTATTATTGGCCAGCTGCAGAAACTACAGCGCGACCGAGGGAAGAAATTGGAGGGGGGAGGAAGAATGCAAAGGGGTGTTTTTTGGCAGTGCGCTTTCTGTCTCCTATACGTGCATCACCCCGCGCAGACCCAAAAAAAATCTGAATTTTTATTCTTTTCCGAGCGTGACGTTACCTAAAAACCACAGCAATCATTGTCAAATAATTTGATTTGTTTTTATTTGAGGTGTCATCCAGCCACTTTTCGTTGGTTAGCTGTTGACTATTCTTAGGAGATCACAATAATATTTAGATGAAAATATGAGTGGCGGGGTCTATGGCGGAGGTAAGATCATTGTCGTTTTTTGATCGCATTTTATATAACGAAAAAAAAAAACAAAAACCATGATTTCAGTTCCTCTAAATTGGTTGGCGCACGCGAAGTGGAGAATGCAGTGAATTGGACGTACAGTACCATGCATGTTAAAATACACATTTCTCCCGTACACATTAATAATGAATACACGATCCATTACAACTACGTGCTTTTTTTCATGAAACTGGTCATTTATCTGGACACGCGAGCGTGTGCGCGCGGCGTTAGTATTTCTTGCATGATACTTAAAGCGCGTGCACGTTTTATACAAGTTCTTCAAAAATGAATGAATATGACAAAACAGCTCAAATTGAATTCCGCATGTTTTCGTGCAGTGGAGCACAGCCAGACTGGGGTGCATACAATGTACAATGGAGTGAAGTGCTATCTAGAATTGTCCTGTAGCCGTTTGGTATCATTGTTGCACAAAGAATTCTTGCAGTTCACGGCGATCTGGGGCCGATGGACACTGCCGTAAGTGAAAGACAGATCACTGAACCGTCAGTGTCATGGAGGTCTGAGGAAAGACAATGCAGGAGGAATAACTCCATGTGAATGAGATTCTCCGTTCTTACGTAGAGCGCTGTTGCTGCAACCCATCTCTTAATAACATATGTTTGACCGGGCTGTCACAGCATGTGGTGCCACGTCCATCGGGAATGAAACTGGCATGTCCTTTGGAAAGAAAGTTGTTGTGCTAATAGGAAAGTATGACTTCACAATTTAATTTGTTCTGGACAATTAGTCCAGAAGTCTGGACAGTTGTTAATTGTTATATTATTAAGAATTGATTTTGTAGATACTACATGTTTCGACAGTGAAGTAATCGCTAGTCAATGCAATAAAATTACTTTAATTGTAATATTTGCACGTTTACCAGAGAATTCGCCAGATATCGTAATTATGTAAAATCTAGCGTTTAATCATTGGGACCACTATTTAAATGAAGGAAAGGACAAGTGCAAAGCCTGTCAAAACGTTTGAACCAGGTGTGTTGAGATCAGATGCTTGTGGTGTGTTCACTCCTTTTGGGTACAATAGTGTCACTTCATTATTGGACCCAGGACAGCTGTATTTCTTCTGAGACTGCAGATCCATGATTTTGTGTGTTCACAGTATTTTAGGACCAGTTGTCCCCTGTGTTTCAGCCCTCTGATGTCCCCTTTGTCACAGCTGGATAACAGTTGACACACGTTGTCTGCTGATGTTGTCCTTTGTTACACTTGGAGTCATTGTGGTTCAGGAAGACAAACTTCTGTGTGACGATTCGCTTTTGTGATACTGTTACTCCCAGCTTCAACAGGTCTGACACAAGCTCTGAGATAAACCCATACACTGTTTTTCTAAAATACCCCAAAAATACATCAACAGACATTCTTTCATTTGACCGAGTCAGAATTCTGTGTTTCACAAATATGTTGCATGTGGACTCAGCAGGTGGTTTGACACCTCTGTTTTACATCTCTGCACCTCCCTGTTCCTTCTTCTGTCTCTGTTGCTGCAGATGAAGTAGGGGCACTCGTGTTTGACATCGGATCCTTCTCCACAAGGGCAGGGTATGCTGGCGAGGACTGTCCCAAGGTGAGCCTCACCTATAAGGGCGTGCGCCAGTCTTTCAGGGAAGGACTCATCTCGCCTGACATTGCAGGCAGTAAATATTGGACTTTAATCAGAGTACCTTGGGCTTACTTAAATACAGATGTTTCACTGTCATTTAAACATGCATCTTTACCTATTTTGGACACAAAACACCAGGTGAATTACTGGTATTTCATAAACTTAATGTAATTTCTTCTAATTTAACAGTTGATTTCCAACACCTGGTCAGAGCCAAGCCTTTTGACACTGGAACGAGTGAAAATTGAACTGTCTCTCCTGTATCTTGTCCCATATTCCTCTGAAAGCTATTGACTGCTCCTAACTTCTTTTCCTGGACATTTTCCCTTCCCCCCTTCTTCCTCCCACCATGCTTTGGGTGTGTTAGTGTGTAGTAACAGTTTTTTTTCCTGTTCCTTTTTCAATCTATTTTTTTTATTTTAAATTTTCTCTCCTGTTACCTTCATGTCATCCTCTTTCCACCCCTCCTTCTTTTCCACCTTTCCTATTTAATGGACATGACCCCCCCCCTCAACCCCCCCGGCACCCATGCCATGGCAGGCAGATTTCCCTACCTCCCTGGGGGTACAGATGGATGAGGAAGGTGGAGCAGAACTGTCTGGAGAGCAGGAGAAGGCGTCGGGGGGGCGGATCTTCCACCTGGATACCAACGCTCTACATGTACCACGAGCTGCAGTGGAGCTGATCTCACCGCTGAAGAACGGCATGAGTTGGGTGATGGCGTAGGCACCTCCCTGCGGACGCCCGGCCTGCTAATCTTTCTGTTTCCTCTTCAGAAGCTGCCGTTACTTTATCGTAGTTCTGTTTTGTCAACTTGTAAATTTCCCTACATTGTAACAGTTAAAAGCAGGTTCACTATAAACTGTATTATGATGCTGGATGTGCATTAGAAAGTCACATCTGTCACAAGTCAAAGTGGTTCAATATTACATATGTCTTATGTGTAGGACAGTCTGTCCAGACTCGTGTTTGGGAGTGTGCGTATTACAGCATGTTTGTGTGACTGTGGACACGTCTTTGTGTCTGCTTGCAGTCGAAGACTGGGAAGCTTTCCGGGCCATTCTGGACCACACATACTGCAAGCACATCAAGTCAGAGCCCAGTCTGCACCCAGTGCTCATGTCCGAGGCCCCGGTGAGCCTACCACGACGGACCTGACATCATACTGCAGGCACACACCTGTGTAACTTTCTGCATCATCAGTGCATAAAATTGCACAAATGTTAGACTGCAGTATGGGTCCCATTGTCTAACACCTTCCACTTTTATGCACCTGTGTGTGTGTGTGTGTGTGTGTGTGCGCATGCTTGCGTGCATGCACCTGTGTCTGTATGTCTTTGAATGTATGTTTGTGCATCTATATGTGTGTACTTGCATCTGTGTGTGTGTGTGTGTGTGTGTGTGTGTGTGTCTACAGTGGAATACACGTGCAAAGAGGGAGAAGTTGACGGAGCTGATGTTTGAACAGTACAACATCCCTGCCTTCTTCCTCTGCAAGACGGCCGTGCTCACGGCGTATCCATTGCTTGCCTCCACCCCCTACCTCCACCCCCACCCGTTCCCCAGCACAACAACTGTCAGTCACTTCCAGTGAAGTAGTGAACCGCAGCCAAACAGAGACAGTCAGCAAACACATTGAGGACTTAAAATGTCACTTCAGATGTGTCAGTTTCAGCCACTCTCTTCCTGCCAATTATGTACGTTATTTAATTTACATTCAATTTACTTTTATGTATTGAATTAGCCACTATTGTTCCCATGTATTCCTACACTATAGTGGCTAAAATTGCCATTTATTCTACTTAGATGATGGTTGCTTATTGGTTAGTCAGTATGTTTGCTACGGTTCCAGTCAACCAATCATGCTGTCATTGCTCCTTGACCTAAGAGCAGCTTTGCCAATGGCAGGGCCACTGGACTAGTGTTGGACAGTGGTGCAACACATACTACTGCCATCCCAGTGCATGATGGGTATGTTCTTCAGCAAGGTATGTCTTACCCTTGTGCTCTTAGTTCGAGCTCTACACGTTTTTCCTCATTGTGGAAAGATACCTTAAAGCACTTAGAAAACTTTAAGAATGTACATTTCTGAATAAATGCAATTAATACATTTTAATTAATTCACTGAAATGTAGAATGTATGAGTTCAAAAAAATGAACAATGTTAACTTTTTTAAGTTTAATGTCAGGGAAAACAAAAAAGAATCTCATTTTGATACACGTTTGCGATGTAGCCATTTGTTCCCATTAATTCCATCACAAGATCTATTTTTGTTGCTTTTACAAAAGTCCATTAACTACATGAAATGAATTTTAATGCTTCTTTGTAAGATATGATGCTTGTCAGAAATAAATTTGGCAAAAATATTAAACTCATTTCATTTCAACACAGTATATATACATCAGTAAATGAGGGCCAGACATTTTCAATTCATTTTAAATATACAACATATATACAATGACTAATATGCAGACGTCATTTTACTCCAGGCATCGTTAAGTCTCCTCTCGCTGGAGACTTCATCACCATGCAGTGCCGGGAGATGTTTCAGGAGATGAACATTGATATCATCCCTCCGTACATGATTGCTACAAAGGTAACACACTAGTTATAGTGCCAACCCTGGCCATACTTATCCCCAGTTTGTTAGGGCCTGGCCTGAACTCAGTATGGTCCTATTTCCAAATGGCTGGATATCATGTCTGCTATTCATTTTATGCTAACATATTTTTCAGATTTAGTCAGCACTGAAACACTTTCTTTGCTGTGTATTCATTTGTTATTTAACCCGTTTTCCTTGTTTTTCACTCCTTAGGAGCCCGTGAGAGAAGGAGCCCCCCCCAACTGGACAAAGAAAGACAAACTGCCCCCTGTCACCAAGTCATGGCACACGTACATGTGTAATGTAGGGTTTCGTCTCCGTGTGGTGCCTTCTGATTGGCTGCTGGTTATGTCAGTCTCCTTACTGTCATTACTTGATGTAGCCAAAATAGGTGATCCCAAGTTTTAGCCTTGTCACTGTATGGTTGCAAATCCCACTAGGCTAAGTGCATGTTATGGATAGAAACAGTCCTTGCTTGTGAATGGCTGTAGTATAACTTTAAAGATTTAGGTACCTTGTACCATGTTTGCAAGAGCAGGCAGTGAGCACTTATTCTCTCTGTTCTACCTCTTTGGCGGTCAGGAGGTTATTCAGGATTTTCAAGCCTCGGTTCTGCAAGTGTCAGACTCCCCCTATGATGAGCAGTAAGTGGCATGGTACCTGGCATCTTCTTGGATTAATAGATTTGGATTCACAGAGGAGGAGTTTGCTTATGATGTCATCTTACTAGCAATGTAAGGAGAATATTTTAACAGTAATACTCTCAAAGGTCTACAGCCATTATCTTATATACATATACAATATTACACCTCAAACATGGAAGCTAGATCGGATTATTTTTCTGGAACAATTTGTTACTGATTTTGTATCATAATTCTATGGCTAAAATGTGTCAGTTTATAGACTTAAAACAAGATTACAATGAATTTCTTGCTTACTTCAGCTGAGATTTATATTTCTCACCTGTATTTGACAGGTTAAAATAAAAACGACTTTCGTTGGAACATCCAGTGTTTTGAAAGTGTGGTATAGAGATTTATAAATAAATTAAAACACAAAAAGAGGTGACAGACTTTAAAAATAAAATACTAAAAACAAAACAGCATTTCCTTCCTGGTATCTCTGCCAACCTTCTCTTTCCTTTCCTTTTTTTAACCGCTGTTTTTTTTTTTCTAGTTATTCCACATCCTTTCTTCTCCCTCCTTCTTTGTTCCCCTACCATTTTGCTTAAGGGTGGCAGCACAGATGCCGACGGTGCACTATGAGATGCCCAGTGGCTACACCACAGACTATGGTGCAGAGAGACTACGTATCCCAGAAGGCCTTTTTGACCCCTCAAATGTCAAGGTCAGTCATAATGACCTCAGTACATACCACTACACTTAAACAACACCGCTGTGCTGTTTCGGTTTTGTTATCATTATTTTAGCATTACCTCATAGAAACAACCAACACTTTTGAAATGGGCTCATCTTTTAAAAATGTTTAAACTTTTTAAACTTTTTCTTTTTGCTGTTTCTGTTTCAGGGTCTCTCTGGGAACACCATGCTGGGAGTGGGGCATGTGGTCACAACCAGCATTGGCATGTGTGACATAGACATCCGCCCAGTGAGTGTCTTTGTGTGCGTGTGCGTGCGTGTGTGTTCGTGTGTGTGTGTGTGTGTGTGTGTGTGTGTGTGTGTGTGTGTCTGTGTGTGCAGGCTTTGTTTTTGTCAAGTGAGGAAACTGAGGACGTCCACACAAGTATTACAATGTCTCTGTAAACTAAGCAGCTTTTATACCATCGTGTTTTTTAAAAGTGGAGCGAACACTTCTGTTTGCTGTTCTCTTCAGTTTACTCTTACAAGCTGTGCCATTACACAGTCGTCTGTGTGTGTGTGTTCCTCAGGGCCTGTACGGCAGTGTGGTTGTCACTGGGGGCAACACTCTGCTCCAGGGCTTCACCGAGAGGCTGAACAGGGAGCTATCCCAGAAGGCCCCCCCGGTAGGGACCATACCTCATCACGGCCTTAACTGGACACGTTTCCGGCTACACAGTGCTATCGCTATCTAAAACAATGAATTTAAAATACGGAAACATGAACTGGAGCATTTCACCGCAACAAATAAACTCCTGTAGACAGGCTGCGGCCTGGAGATGCGAGGCTTCCGGGGCAGCTCGTAATCTGTCTTTCTTTTCACCGCTGCCCTGATGCCACAGAGTATGAGACTGAAGCTGATCGCCAGCAACAGCTCCATGGAGCGGCGTTTCAGCCCCTGGATTGGAGGCTCCATCCTCGCCTCGCTGGTGAGTGACGCGGTCACAGCTTCATGGCAGTCACACGGGAGGGTAGAACGCATGGCATACATTAGCAAAAGTATGAGCAGTAATGCAAAGCTTTCATTTAGTAAAATACTCAAATAAAACGATTTATAATTACAAAATTTCACATTTACTATTTTAATGATACCAGTAATTGAAATTATACAGTGCCTGGTATGTGAAAATCTGTGGCCGAAACAGTGAGTTTATGGGAATGTAAGGAGTACTGTTGTGTGTGTTACTGTTGTTATTTAGGTCAGTTTAAAGTCTTCTTGTCCTGATGGTTTTTCACAGGGGACCTTTCAGCAGATGTGGATTTCCAAGCAGGAGTACGACGAAGGCGGCAAGCAGACCGTGGAGAGAAAATGCCCTTGACCATCAGCGCTACCATGGAACAGAACCAGCAGGTGGCGCTCAAAGGACAAGCGCACACTGCATACCGGCGGCACAATAAAAACTAATCATCGCTAATGGTTGACCTTTTTCTGTCTTTACTTATTTTTTGTGCTGTATGCCAATATATTATTCTTATAATAACTTTATGTTATATTTGAGCACGTGGTGTTGTCTTACTCAAACATTTTAATCTTTTGTTACAGTATTTTTTTTTTACATTTTTAAAACACCAAGAGTTTAGTATGAACATATGAACAATAGCTGACTTCGAGAAGCCAAAAACGAACGAATGATAATTACTTGTGCAAGTGACACTTCACATAAAGCAGACCGTAAATGCGCACCTCTGCTGTGAGGAGACAGTACCAAGCAAAAATTAACGTAACAAAAATGGATTACAGTCATAGATTATTTGTTTATTTATTATTTTTGAGAAAGCAATTGCGCATCCTGGTTACTTTAATAATGTAATGGATCGAGGGCCATGGCCATGTCACCCCCCCCCCCCCAAAAAAAAAGGTTTAAATGAAATTAACCTACCGGTTACAGAAGTCAACGTATGGGTTAACTATCAGGCGAAAATACACAAACATCTGTTGAGCAAATGTAATTCTGAATCAGAATAAAATTTAAGTGGGCACAACTGGCACTCAGCAACTAGAGCGGCTCTGCAGCGCCACAGAGTGGCAGTGCGGCGTCGGTGACTGTAACCTTGCAGCATCAGCTGTGCAGATGCGTTGCGTTTGTTTGTATACACAAAAACACGACATGGGGCCACGCATCGCACCCACCGCATTACCTAATGTCAGACGTCACTGGCTCTGTAGACCTTGACTTTGCGATCTCCCGTGACGCTGCGCTCACACTGGTGTGTGCACAACCAACGTCGGAGGTCGCGGGACAAAGAACAGATAGACTGGTCCCCATACAGGCACGCGCACAGCCAAAGTTACAAAAGCACGAGCGATACAGTGACGCGCACATCCAAAGTTACAAAAGCTGGAGCGCGAGCATCGCAGAAATCTCGTGCCAAGGTTTAGAGAGAATACCTAGAAATCGTTATATAAAAAAAGAACTGCCTGCCTAAACACTTCCAAGAAAATCGCTCCAAAAAGGTAAGTTTGCCCAGCACAATTTCTTGGCCTTTAAATTGTGCGCAGATTTAAAAATCGACAGAGACCAAGATAACATTTTGTTTGGATGTAATAATTTTATGCAGTTTGAGACAGACCGATTTTATATTCTGTTATTGGACCATGTCTATTTAATTAGAGTTTGTTGTTATAAAAACACGTTTTTTTAAGATTTACAGTCGTGATGGTTGAAATCAAATATTTTTTTATATAACATACTGTATATTTTTGAGTTTTTTCTGATGTATTTACGGCGAGTTAAAGATTATTTTACATTATTACTACTATTATTACATCAATTTATTCATCCTACGCGTTCAGTTACTTCAATGTATGCAAGCCACCATTGACTAAATATTCAGTACGATTATATTAATACTTGACTTTCTCCGGATGTCTGACTACTACACATTGTCTGTTGTTCAACACTGCTCAAACTCTACTGATCAATATTACAACTTAGATGCTAGCTGTCCTCCAATATCAAGTGTCCAAGGCCACTCACCTCAACAGATAGTATCATTTTATCGATGCTGCCACAGTAGTCTTGTCCAGTACCCCTTTCCTTTGCAGAGGCAGTGCTGTTTACCATAATGTTTGTATTGGCATGTCATTGAAATACCCACATCTGTACAATTTGCTTATCCTTTCCGTCCTCATCACACTGATGCTTGTAGCTCTGTGTCACTGTGTTGGTGTGAGGTGCCTCGTGCATGCAGCTGTGAGTGAGCATGCCCAGTCTTCTTCTCTGTGAGTTCTCCCTGTGCAATAGCAGTGCTGGACTTTACCTGATTATATTCCTGTCTTTGTGCCCCTTTAGTGCAAAATGGGTTTATTTTTGTGTAAATGGCTGTGCAGTCTCCCAACCTGGAGAACAGTTGCTTCCTGCTCCTCTTCCTCCTCCTCTCCATTCCTGCCTCGGGCCGTGCCCATGACGTCCCGCCTTAGAGTCCTGCTCGATGGTCCCCCAGTCTGCCTGGCAGACCCCAGGTCCTTTTGGAGCCCCTCCCACCATTCACCAAACTTCTCACTGGAACTGGGAGGGGGCGTAGCCCAACGTATGCCTGCCCAACAGAGCACAGATGGGGCGCGGGCTGCCCTCGGAGAGCGATCTGGGCTGCATGTGTGGGAGGTGCACTGGGATCCGGCAGAGAGGGGCAGCCATGCCGTGGTGGGCGTGGCCACAGAAAACTGGACCCTGCAGACACTTGGTTACTCAGTGCTGCTGGGCAGTGACACAGAATCCTGGGGCTGGGAGCTGGGCTCCAACCAGCTCTGGCACTCTGACGTGCCCCAGGGGCTGTACCCTCACAACAGGAAGGAGGCAGAGTGTGAACACACCCCACTGGTGGTGCCAGGCACCATTTTGATGGTTCTGGATGCTGATGAGGGGACCCTAAGCTTTGTGGTGGATGGCTGCTTCTTGGGCGTGGCTGTGCGGAACCTTCCCCGTGGGGCTCTTCTGTTCCCTGCTGTCAGCAGTGTGTGGGGCGGAAGTCGGATCAGCCTCCGCTATCTCAACGGCGCCCCCCGTGAGTACCTCAAGGAATTTCAGGAGTGCCTGAGCAGTACATTTCATGTCATTAGCTTTCTTTAATGAACTGACTGCCTTAATCACACAGTCTTTCAAACAGACAGCCTTCCAGTCTTACAGTGTTGACAGCACTTTCAACACTAACTCTGGGTACTGGTTTTTTCTTGTTGCTGATTTTTTATTGCATGCGAGTGTAACTCAACATTGACTGATTATTTAACCCTCAATAAACCGATAAACGCCATTTTAGACTTTTGTTTATAACTGGCAACTTTTGCTTTCCCTGCACAAGTTCATGATTCATGAAATAATTTTTTGAAAAAACAAACTTTACAAATTTACCCCTCTGTCTGGCATGCAAAATGTTTAACTTATGTTGTGGCCAGGTGGCTCAGTGGGTAGCCCATCAGGTTGGGATGTGGAAGTCTCCTGGTTCAAATCCCAGCCCAGCCACCTGGTGTATCCTTGAACAAGACACCAAGCGCTAGCTCATTGTAACCCACATGTGAAATGTTCTAAGTTGCATTGGATAAAAGCATCTGCTAATTTAATTTATGTTGCAAAATGCAATAAAATTCCCGGTTGTAAACAAAAGTCGAAAATGGCATTTATCAGTTTTTGTGGTCAAACTCTTAAAATCCTAAATAAAAATTGAGGTCCAATGGTACAATTTAGAATGAAAATGTAAGACTACATCTGAAAGTGTATTTCAGAGTTCAGGAACTGATGCAGTAGCAGTTATACACTGTATTTATTCATTTATTTTAAGGAATTGTTTAGTAAGTTGTAACTAAAAATTGTTGCTAATCAAAGCTTGTCAGTTATTCAGTTGAGTCTGGTGTTGAGACTCATTGCAAAGGATGACACTGTTAGTGTTTCAGAGCTGAGCATGTCCCTTCATCAACCTTTCCCCTTTCCCACTTTCAGGGGAGCCCCCATTACTCCTGTCACTCTGCCAACTTACTGTCCGCCAGGCTTTGGGCAAAGACAGGGTGACATGTGTGGACCAGTTACCACTGCCATCTGCCCTAAGACAACTTTTTTGATACTGAGAGAGCAAACACTGCACCTGCTCAGCCAACTCTGCTCAGACCTCCTGCTCAGCCAACTTTCTTCACATACGTCCTGTAGAGCCAAAGGTCCTCACAGACTTCCTGCTAATCCAGAACTCTGCACATCTCCTGGTTTGGTAGTTCTCCTCAGAGACCTCACACTAGCTCAAAACTCCCAAGGTCTCCTGCTCAGTTACTGTTTTTCAGACTCCTCACAGGTTTCTTATTTGGATATCATTTCTTGTCTTCGTAACTAACATTTCCAAGGAATTTTGTGCATTTATTACTCTCCTTCTGAAACCTCTAGCTAATCCAAAACTTTTCACAGGATTCTCTTCACAGAACTACTCGTACAGGCCATTTAGTACTGACTGAGGTACTAACAGTTTTACCCTGTACATGATGGCCTTCTGTCACCAAGGAGTACAGGGAACATAATGGTGAAAAAAGACTTTGTGTGTGTGTGTGTGTGTGTGCGTGTGTGTGTGCGTGTGTGTGCGTGTGTACATACACGCATATGTGCTCCTGTACAACTTGTAAATGACTATTTACTGTATCAGACATATTTTATAACACTGAAATATAGTTAGGTTGGAAATACAGGGAAATATTCCAGTTCCCACACACAAGAGATGTTAAACAGGAAAGGTGTCTTGCCTTTGCTTTTCTGTATGTCTGTTCTACATTTATCAAAAACAAGAAAAAACAAAAAACAAAGCACAGCAAAGAGAAACTGTATTTTATTTACACCAGCACAAAGAGAAAGTCTATATGTACAATATGTATGTATGGTTTGTACAATGTAAAATTTTACGCTACTTTATTTGGGGAAAATGTATGTATTTATGTTAGTACTGATTTATTTCTTTTTTTAAGGACATAAAATTTTTCTCAGTCAAAAAATCATTGTGTACAGCATTAAATAAATGACTAGAGACTTCTTTTAAAAATGTCAGTTAATGGAAAGGTTTTCAGTTTCGTGCACACTCACATCTACAGTTTTCTGGAATTTGGGATAAAAAAAGTGATAAGAAATATTTCCGTTTGTGTGCCTATATACATTTAGCTCCAGTAATATTTCCGTTTGTGTGCCTGTATACGTTTAGCTCCAGTAATATTTCCGTTTGTGTGCCTGTATACGTTTAGCTCCAGTGGTGTGACCGTGAAGTGCGGCGTGACCCTTTTTGCCAGGAGCGCCGCTTTCCTCCCTGCTTGCTCATTAGCATATTCAAATCAAACACATGCAATTGGTTTCTGCACACCTAGTTACCCAGTGTGAGAGTTTGTTCCTCTCCTATTTTTGTTTACGTCTATTTCTGTGTCCAACACACAGACTGCCCTTAAGTCTCAGCTGGCGTGTAATCTAGTCTGTTTCCTCTCCTGCAAGCTGAAAGCAAGGGCTCCATTTTGGCCATAAATTTTACACCATTTTAGAGATGGTGTGTCCTTTGGTCTGAAGAAAGAACTTAGGATACAGTTATCGTGGAAAACAAAGGAGGGTAGGCATTTTTGGGAAGACGTGAAGTATATGTTTGAGCCTCATTATGGGCCAAAGACAACAGTGCAGCACCCCTGTCGCCACCCTCACCCGGCCCCCCCACTGTGTGCTTGACTGGGATGCTGTGGACATGCCAGGCACTGCAGGGTACCAGGGCTGTGCCATTACAGGCCATGCTCCGCCCTCATTAATGTTCACTCGCTGCTCCACCGTTGTGCATGCTGGGAGATCACACTGAGCGACGACGTCTGCATGATGGAGCCAAACATGAAATGGTGGCATAATTGTTTCGTAACAGCTGACAAATATCATCAGTGTGGTACTTCACAAACCCAATCCATTGTATTAGCTTTCCTCCTCCCATACCGCACCCACATGTCCTCCTTAGAACACACTTTTCCAGGAACCTGTTGGCTCTCAGTGAATTTGCAGAAGAAGCACTACAGTGTAGTCGAGCCGTGGTAACAGACAGCTGTTTTCTATCTTCAGCCAATCTATTTCATTTTATGGTGTTTCAATTGTGCTTTAAAAACAGACATATGATTTTTAAATGAATCAAATTTTTTTCCTCTTTTTTAATCTCTACCTGAGGTGACCGTGGTGTTTAGTGGTTACTTCATCATCTTCTGACGATCGAGGAACTTCTGCCTGCGATCCTCGGGAATCTCATCCAAGCTGATGCCGTGGTTACTCGCCCTGAGCAGACAGGCGAAGGCGGGTGGGGAGAAGGAGAAGGGAGGTAACGGTTTCCAGAAGGAGGTGGGGTCATCACACAATGAATGAGGGACACCAAGACAAATGCGTAGGATTTAACATTATGTGTGTCGAACTGGATGTTACCCTGGGGTTGAGTCTGGAGGAATTGGCAGGGGTTTTGTGAAGCCATCTCTCCCAACTAACCAGTAAGTGTCTTCTATTCCCTTTCCCTGAGAGGGAGAGAAGAGAAAGACAGGGTGAGGAGGAGATCAGGGTGAACATTAGCACCTGTGTTTGTGTGTGTGTGTTCTGGCTATATGCTGAGTGTGAACTCATTCGTAGAGGATCAGTGTGACAGTGACACACTTCACAGCTGGCTGATGTTAGAGGTGGCAATGGTGATGAGTCAGAAAACAGCAAGCTAGAAGTGACCTACCTTCAGCTCTGTCTTGCCCCTTACATCTAGTTTGTAGCCCATGTTCAAGCTTCTCAGGATGTTGACAGTGCTCTGGTTAACGTGAATTCTAAAAGCTGAAATACACGCATAACAGTATCAACAAATAAATAAATTCTTAGCAAAAACTGTGTAACAGTTCATGACAGACTCTCTTCAATAGAATTATGATAGAATGATGTGGCTTTAGTGTTTTGTCTGTGTGTGTGTGTATATGTATAAATGTACCTGTGCACCCTATTGAATCCATGTGACTGAAAGCTTACTTTGTGTTAACAAATCTGCAAGTGTCTGCAGATGTGTGATTCTATATCAGAACGTGTCCCTGTGGATGTGAGTATAACATGAGACTGTTTGCTTATATGTCCAAATGGCACATTGACGTTAACATTGCTAATACAGTACATTTTTTAAACACCACTAGAGGGGGCAACAACACAAAATTCATTCACAAAAATATTAAAGCAACCAAAATGAGGACTGATATTGCATAAACACTACCCCAGTGAAGTGTCATGAAACAACAGTCCTTTATGATCTAGTCATTTATCACTAACCACATTTTTTCATGGTCAGCTTGTTAGGGGAAGTTTAGTGCATGTTATCCTACTCTGGCACTGCCCTGCTGCACCTGGCACTGCCCTGCTGCTACACCATCATGAGTGGTGATGTCAGATTCTGCCACCACTGAGGCACAAGGGGATTCTTCCATTTTTGCTAGTGAAACTAGTGAACGGCAGCAGCCCACAGTTTTATTACCGTGCAGCCTCTCTCAGGTCACACCAGGAATGTACGGTCCAGGGAGGCGGGTGAGGCAGAGCCTCACCATTCATCATGAAAAGTTATTAAAAAAAAAACTAATAATGATAACATAACATAAATTTGTCCACTGGTCTGTGCAATAAATCTTTCTGTATAATTCTAATAATTCTGATAAATTTTATAGTCAAAATTGCTCAATTTGCGCATTTCCTGTTCAAATACAGAGGAGAAACGGCAGCAAAGAGCCAAGCCTCAGCTCAGACTGCGCCGTCCCTCAATCGCTGATATCGTGTACCGTCCCTTACTCGCTGATATCGTTCGTTGTCCCTCATGCGCTGATATTGTGCGCCGTCCCTCACACACTGGGTGATGTATGCAGTTGGAGCATGCCTGTTGCTGTCTTTCTTTGTGTTGCCAATATAATGTTTGCAGACACGTTTATTATACACCCTGACTTTCCACTGTCTGGCTAATATCTTTAATGAATGTGTGTCACATATTTAGTTTTGCTGATTGGATACAGAACCGCAGTGAAAAGGCCCAAGGTGAGGCACACGGTACGGTGCCCCACTGAAGGGGGGTGGATGTGAGCCCAACAGGTGCCTCACCAGTCAGTGCCTCACCAGCCATGAACTCCACCGCACGTCACTGGGTCTCACTCATGATAAAAACAGCAGTGTGAGGTAAATGCTTTCTTATCATGTGTTTGAAAGCTTCAATCACAAGATACTGAGGATCCAAGATGTGTCACTTCCTTGTCTTTAGAGACGTAACTAAAGAAGAGTACATGGCACGGTGTACCGTCACCAGCCCATTTCTGTGGGCGAGCACGGTGTACCGTCACCAGCCCATTTCTGTGGGCGAGCATGACACCTTGTCGTCTCTGGACTTAATGGGGGGGCCAGAGGTGAGAGGGTTTCTGTGAACATTACAGTGGCACACCGCACTCCCCAATCCAGAGCGTTCCTGCTAATCCACTGCATCCCTTTAAAGGATCACAGTGCCACAGCGTTTCCATGAGAGCCTTCTCTCATAACTGGCCCCACACACACACTTACACGGGACAAGGACCATGATCACACACCACTAATGTGAAGTCTCTTTTTCTGAAGGTAAACCAAAGCCTACTCAAAAGCCACCAATTAAACCAGTTTCCTACTGCGGTCATCCGCCTTCATTGACTATGACTGAACCACACTGAAACTGAGGCATGAAGCAGCAGTACTACCGTACAGTCTCAGCCAGCATGACCGGGGCGCTGCAGCACCTGCACAACTTACAGTCACCCTGCTGGTGACCAAGTAAACCAACCTAAATAATTAAAAATGAGGATATTTTATGTATGTAAAAATTCTGTATGACTAATAGGCATCAACAACTGAAATTACGTAGTACTCAACAGTAAAAAATGTAAATTGCAACACAGCGAAAGTATGCACTTGAGCAAATTTCTCTGAGTTTAGATTAAACGTAATGGGATCATGTAGCCTTTTAATCGCGGGCCACTCTTTAATAGGAGAATATTAAGTTATTAACTTTCTAAGTGTCATCTGGGGCTGAATTCATGGCTTGTTAGGACACCGGGTGTCATCCTGTAACCTCATTAATCCTGTTTGCCATGTCACTGCCCTTGGAAGACACTGTCCTCCTGTGGTCCTTGTGTCTCAGAACCTGCAGCCATGTCTTACAGCTCTAAAGCAAACCTGCTCCTGCAGTACTGCCACTCTAAAATGAGCCGCTGGTGTCCATGACAATCAGACGCTACAACAAAACTCTTGTGTTGTGCACAGGATAAGACAGGACACTGCATTCCCAGTACACTGCATTCCCAGTACACTGCATTCCCAGGACACTGCATTCCCAGTACTCACACAGGCCTGTGGATTCCATCCGAGAGGCTGTGTTCACTGTGTCTCCGAAGAGACAGTAGCGGGGCATGGTGAGGCCCACCACCCCTGCCACTACTGGACCTGCCCAACAAAGGAGGGAAGCACACCTGAGCAGTGAAAAAAAGTACTGTGCCAACAAAACGATGCATATCAGGTAGTAGGATTTTAGAAACTATAAATTGGGGTGGCCAAGTCTATTTTAACAGGGGCATATACTTCAAATCATCCAATTATGTTGAAGAAATTTGGAGTGGCACTCGGGGTGGCCAATCAGATTTCAGGGGAAGCCAATGCCATCTTGGCTGCTCGTCCCGATACACCACTGAAATCAGCTGAAATAAGCTGTGAGGGGCTATTCAGAAAAAAAAAATACACAGGCACACAGACACAAACACACAGATTCAAAAGTGGAAAAAGACACGTACTAGTAAAGGTGGTAAGAAACTGAGGTGACCTAATAAATAATGAAAAAATTGAACAATACACTATATGCTGCTTAGACTTTTTGCCAGTAAAAATTAGTCACAACTTTCAGTTAAAGTCAGGTGTAAAGTCAACCTGAATTTAATGTGTCCAACAATACCGGATTTCCCCCGTCACCGGACCCACACTGTGACACACTAGACGACACGCACTAGGAGCTGCACATTGAAAATGGTGTGCTAGCAGACCTCACCGGAGTGCAAGCCAATGCGGATCCGGACCTTGACGTCAGGCATGTGTTTCATCTTGAAGGCCCCGATGCAGTGCAGGATGTCCAGGGCCATGTTAGCGACCTCAGCAGCGTGCCGGTCCCCATTACGGCTGGGCACCCCGGAGGCCACCATGTAGGCATCACCGATGGTCTCCACCTGAGACGGGCCCACACATATGTGCAAGGTTAGGATACACATGTGCGCACATATGCACACACAACACACATATCCATGCGTGTAAATGCACAGGAGAGGCGTCTTTAGAGCACCTTGTAAACATCATGCTCTCCAATGATGGCATCAAAGAGCGTGTAGAGGTCATTGAGCAGGTCCACCACCTCGATTGGCTCGCTCAGGGCAGAGATGGTGGTAAAGCCCACGATGTCACTGAAGTACAGAGTGGCTGCTTCAAAGTACTCCGGTTCCACTGGCTTGCCTGTCTTCAGAGCCTGGGCGACAGACCTGGGGAGGTTAGGACGAGGAAGAGAAGGCAGAGAGAGGAGGAGGCCATCAAAACGACCAGGAGAAGGAAATAGGAAGTGAAGAGAGAACAGTTTTTCAGACCTGTTACTGTTTACTAAACAGAGTGAACACATAATGAACATATGTGTGGTGGATAGTGTGGTGTTTGGCAAGGAATGCTGGGTAATAAGCATCTGAGGCAAGCACCATATTCTGAGAGGTACACTGGGTAGTCAGTCTCAGGAATGCAGGGTGACTTGTCCATGGATTATTACTGATATTATGAATTTGAGCTATTGCACCACGTTCATGATGGGCAGACAGTAAATTTGATAAGGAACGCTGGACAATAAGTCTATGAAAGGCTGATGATGAGTACCTATGAACCTCTGAGAAGGGTGCTCTTTTCGCTCAGATGCGACAGACGTCTCACCGTGTACAAACCTGGGCAGCATCTGTGCTATTAGGTGATCTGTCTTCTGTCGCTCTACCTCTAGTTCCTCCGTCCTCTCTCGGATCAGGTCCTCCAGGTTGCTGGAGTACTGCTCCAGCATCCTCAGCATTGAGTCTATAATGTTGGTCTGCTTCCCTTTGTTTAGAGTTCTGAACTGTGGTAGTGATGGGAAGGGGGTGTATGTGTTGATAAAGTTCATACAAACTCTTTGCAGGAGACTCACACACTGGTCGTGCATTGTGCGTGTGGGTTTGATGTGAGGCCGTGGTGTTGTGTATCACCTGGCGGAAGATGTCCTCGAAGTTGGGTCTCCGTCTTGGCTCCTCGCTCCAGCACTGCTTCATTAACTGCAGATACTCGAGTGGCGCCTTCTCCAGGGACACGACAGGTCGACACAGCGGGGGTGGCCCACACTTCAGCTTCACCAAGATCTCTGTCGGACATACACACATGCAGAACATGTCAGTGCAGCACTTGGACCTTGTCCATGGTCAATGCCCCCCATGGCTACCCACCCTCTGCGGCAATTTTGAGCATGCCGAAGGGGGCGCTGCGGGTGATGACCTCCTGCAAGATTATGGCGAAGCTGTACACATCACCCCAGTAGGTGCCCTTCTTCTCCAGCTTGGGATTGCGAAGCAGCTCTGGGGCGGTCCACAGCTGGTCTGTGAACAAGGATAGAACAATCAACCATGGGGCAAACAACATCACTCAAAGAATGCCAGGAGCCAATCAGCTGCAAGATAAATTAGTCACTCATAAACGATGAAAAGATATGTATCAGTTCCTACTGAGTCCATGAAAATCAGGAAGCTTGTCAGAACGTGAATTCAAGTCCAGCTGTTGTGTCCTTGGGAATGATGCCCAAATACATTATATTCCCCAGTAGACATAAATCTGTGAAACTGGGCAAACTGATTTTCTTTATGTGGAGGACTGAATTAATTTCACACTTCTTTGAACCCCTGTCCCACCACTAGTGTTCTGACCCGCTCTCACCCTCCGGTTTCTGAGAGTCTGTGCCGATGTTCTGACGGCTCATAATGGTGTTGTAGCCATACTCTGAGACCTTCAGCACAAAGCGCCCATCCACAAGACAGTTGCGTGACTTAAGATGGCCGTGGACTATAAAGTGGTTGTGAAGGTACTTCATACCCTGAGGTGCAGAAGTTAACATACATGCGTGTGAGTACAGTTTTATAACTACCTCACAGCCACATCTAGCAGTCTAAACGCTACGTAGTTGTGTCCAGTCGCCTGACCCGGATGAGGTCCATGATCAAGGAGGACTTAAACATCCAGTCCAGACGCATGTCCTCATTGTTAAGGAGATCTTGCAAGCTCCCCCTTGGACAGTACTCCATCACGATCCCGAAGATACCACAGTCCAGGAAGAGAGCCAGGTAGAGGTTCAGGTTCTCGTGCCTCATGTCCCTTAGCTGGTCAGGGGGAATGGAGACAAGAAGAATGATGGTACATCTGAAACAGACCATTCTTTATGAAGTAAAAAAAACGTGGAGCTAAGGAAGTCAATACGGTGACCTAACCGAACACTTAAAAAAATCTAAACTGTATTAAATGCACACTTTGGGAAGTGTAGCTGACTGCTCCACACAGATGCGCCTGTGACAGTTAATATTGCCCAAATTTAAGCAGATGTGTCAGTAGATTCATTAATCACATTGGTCTTTTCAATTTAATTTCATGTTTACACAGCTGTATGTTTTACTCTTTCACCTCAACTCCTATGCCATATTTGAACAGAAACTGGCCACAGGAAGTGGACTTTGGCACTGCTGTGATGGCGGCTGTGTAGTAAGGTCAGTAGCTACAGTTCTACATGTTTAAAGGTAAAATTCGGTAACCTTTTTTTGTTTGTGTTCAATATTATGTTCTTATATATCCATATTTTTTCAAGCCTTTATCTGTCCCCCAGCCTGACTGACCACAAACCCCACCTTACTGAAGACTGCTTTTGTACTGAGGTGGACCTCCGTCACCTTATCTCCAACAGGGTACTTCTTCATCCAGACCAAGTCTCCCTGAGGAGAACAATAGGCGTTACACATGCAAAAGAACAAAAGCACTTCTTGTTGTGTTTGAATTGGAGTAGGACCAGTTGAGTATGCTGACTGTGTCCTCACAGGCTTGAACATAACAACACCCTCACCTACTCATTGCTCCCTGTTAGTGACCAAAAAAAAAAAAACATTTTAATAAATTAACTCACAAACACAGCAGACTGTCAGAGGGTAGCCTACACTCAGTGTTTCTGGATCAATGATACAAGTACAACAAGTACAGTATAACTCTTTGTTGCACTTCAAATTTGAACATATCAGCAGACTAAGGCTTTGGATATATAGAGAATGAAAGTGGGTCCACCTCAAAGACCGCAACGTTGGAACGCTCAGGTGATGTATAGATGTAACTGTGCATTGACGCTGAATGAGGAGACGCCTTCACGTACAGGATACTCCTTATAATGTTCTCCTCGTTCAGTCTCTGCACAGAGAAATACAAGACAGCTCAATGCAGAAAGACAAGCAGTTCAAAAACAGGCACTTTCACTTTTTATTTAGCAAATTAGTTCAACCCTAATCTTGATATTGTAATGACCACAGGTTCGGTCCTGACTTTAAGTAGTTACCTGCCAGTGCTGAAGTACCAAGCAAATACAGGACGGACACACACACACACACACACACACACACACACACACACACACACACACACACACACACACACACCATGTAGCATCATACTGACCCTCCTGCTGAGCTGTGTGTTAATGAAAACCAGATCTTCAAGTGATAGCACAAGTTTGGTGTTGCCTTCTTCTATGTCTTCTTGAAATATCGTCTGAAATTTCTTGATCTTTTCCCTGGACAGACATTTGGCCATGTGGATGTACAGACAGAAAAACAAACAGTCCAACTAACACACAAGCAGAGAGAGGGACAAATGACTGAACAAACACATGACAATGAATCTAACAGACACACTTTCACTGTTAACAGCAGTGTGCACAGTAATTATGATTCCAACAACTGGATTCAGGCTGTATGCTGCACACTCAAAAAATTAACATGATTACAAGCTGAACATGTGACCCACCTTAATAGCAGCCCACCTGCCACCAGCATGCAAACCAGGATGAATATGAAGAAAATTGCAGCTCCATTTATTCCTGCAGTAAAGAAATCCTGTGACTCACACTAGCACTCCTGTAAGAGGGTTGATGCAGATATGTCAAGTCCCCTACAGCCAGCTTAGAACATTCTACCAAGGGACAGACGAGCGATACTTATCAGCCCAAGATGGTGGCACACCCTTTTTGGCATGTGCCTAAATGGCTGTTTAATTGTGTTAAAATAGATTTATTAATTACTGGTAAAGAAGAGTTTCTCTAAAGAAGAGGACCATCTTAATGTTGAACCAGTTCCATGTTCCAGTTTAGGAAGAGATTAGAACCCAGTGCTAAATGATACAATGTTACCATACAATTTCTGGACACCATAACGTCATGACATCTTTAATTACATGTACATTCCACCAGTCAATACGTGTCCCAGGAGTCCTCTCCCATGACACTTGGTGGAGTAGTGAATGTTCATGTGTCCGTGCGATTGAGCCAGTGTGAAGTACCTTCTGTCCCATTCCAGTTCACTCACCTCCACTGCAGGCAATGTAGGGGCTGAACCAGCAGCTGGGGTCACTGCTGGGTGACACGCCAGGGAAGTGGATGGCTCGCCCGTAGTACTTTACACCGCCGATGTCGCCATAGGTGTGGGTGGCCTCCAGCACGTGTGTGGCATAGATTGAGGTGCCCCATCCGTCCGTGTCCAGCACCACATACCGGCCTTGGAGGCCCTCTCCGTTCCTGCCCGATTGCAGCGGCTGGTTGAAGCCGGCAAATTCAAAGCCACCCTCGGAGTTGGCCAGCACCTCCCCAGTGGCCCAGCGGGCCCCAGCCAGCCTTGCCTGCTCCACTGACATGGCCAGGAAGTAAAAGGCACTGTAGATTGTGCCAAAAAATGGTGACACCTACAGGTAGGGAGGAGCATAAAACAGTTTTTTTCTATATATACATTCTCCCTTTTTACACCGGACCTCGTCTACTTTGCGTTTCCAACTAGATTTTTTTATAATCACAGTACTTCTGCCACAAATATTTTTAGATAACAAAATAGCATAATAAAAAGTTACAAAACATTTTATTACTAATTGTGTTTTGGGGGTTATTCTGGATCGGTGTTTAAACACATATTTGAACCTGGTTAGGCTCAGTTTTACCAGTTTTAGTTTCTTTTCTATATTTTAATATAAAACATTTCTCTGGTTTCTCTGTGCTGAGACATGAGTAGGCTGTGCCCCTGTCGCAGAACCAGCACAGCTGTCAGGACAGCTGTAAGCCACGCCCACACAAATTGGAAGGATGAGCCACACACCCACCTGCTCAGCCAGTATATTGTTGCGGAGCTCGTATTTCTCCTGGGCATCTCGGAAAGCTTCATAGAAACTGCGCTCTCCTGAATCCATGGTAATGGTAAGCACAGCGTCGTAGGCCTGTCGCAGCTTCGTGTTATTGGTCAGGGCCGGGTAGACCACACCCTTGTAGGGTAGGGCATACAGAAGTGTGTCGTAGGGGATGAAAACGTAGCCACCGTTTACCATGTGCATATCCAGGGCTGCAGTCAGGAGGTCTTGCTGGGCTTCTCCACCAATCAGCACAGAATGCATGCACATGATGACCACTTAGGAAAGAGGGGTGGGGTAGACTGACATCAGCCTCGACATCATCAGCCCCACCAGCACCAGTGTCATCATCAGCCCCACCAGCACCAGTGTCATCATCAGCCCCACCAGCACCAGTGTCATCATCAGCCCCACTGCACCATCACTCAATGTATTGTTATTAACTAGAATTCCCAATACAGCTGACTTCACATACCCTTTTTCTCTATGTGGTAGAAGCTTTTCATGGACTAAAGGCTGATGGCAACCAGAAGTATGACACGTTAAAAACCAGCAGTGGAGTACCCAATAAGAATGAGCCTTCTGCAAGGCTTGAGCCTAAAAAAAAGCTGCTCCCACACCTGGAGCACAGAAGGACTCTATAATGCTATTTACATTCATAGTCTCCATTTTCAACTGTGTATTCTGTAATGTTAGTATGCCCAGGAGTTGTTGAGACAACTTTTTGTGAAAGGTGCTATATCAAAATAAATTGAAATAGAAATTGAATTCTCCAAGGTGGTTTTATACAATAAAACTACCAGCATTCAGTCTTCACAAGTTAAGGTTTAACCTCATGTTTACACCAATCAGTCATAACATTATGACCACCCGCATAATATTGAGTAGGTCCCTCTTTTGCCACCAAAATAGCCGCGACCTGTCGAGGCACAGACTCCATTAGACCTAGGAATGTATGCTGTGGTATCTGGCACCAAGCCGTCAGTAGAAGATCCTTTAAATCCTGTAAGTTGTGAGGTGGGGCCTCCATGCATTGGACTTGGTTCTTCCAGCACATCCCACAGATCTCAATTGGATTGAGATCTGGAGAATTTGGATGCCAAGTCAACACCTCAAACTCATTGCTGTGTTCCCATGAAGGGGTGTAATTGGTCAGCAACAATGTTGAGGTAGGTGGTGCATGTCAACGTAACATCCACATGAATGGCAGGACCCAAGGTTTGTCAGCAGAATATTGCCCAAAGCATCACACTGCCTCCACTGGCTTGCTTTCTTCTTATAGTGCATCCTGGTACCATCTCTTCCCCAGGTAAGTGACACACGCACCCACATGATGTAAAAGAAACCGTGATGCATCAGAGCAGGACACCTTCTTCCATTGCTACGTGGTCCGCTTCTGATGCTCACGTGCCCATTAGGCACTTTGGTTGGTAGACACGCGTCAGCATGGGCACCCTGACAGGTCTGTGGCTACGCAGCCCCATACACTACACACTGAGATGCACTGTGTGTTCTGACACCTTTCTATCAGAACCAGCGTTAACTTTTTCAGCAATTTGAGCAACAGTAGCTCTTCTATTGGATCGGACTACACAGGCCAGCCTTCACTGGGAACGTCCCACAACAGCTGCAGTTTTCTGTTGGGTCAGTTGCTCTGACCCAGTTGTCTAGCCATCACAATTTGGCTCCTGTCAAAGTCACTCAAATCCTTACACTTGCCCATTTGTTCTACTTCCAACACATCAACTTCAGGGACAAAATGTTCACTTGCTGCCTAATATATCCCACCCATTTCCAGGTGCCATGGTAACAAGATAACCAATGTTTTTCCACTTCACCAATCATAATATTCATAATGTTATGGCTGATAGGTCTGTAGAATGAAGAACTATTGCAAATATTGTAAAAGTGTAATTGTTTAGGGTTTTATTAATAAATTACCTTATGGTTTATTTGTGATGGACAACTCTTCATTCACCATAAAATAGGTGGAGTCCAACAAAGTTTGCATTTGTTTTTCTTGTTTTTAAGACAAATGTCTTTTCTTGTTTTTAAGGCAAATGAATAATGTAACAAAAACCACCAATAAAAGTTCCAAGAAGAGCTGGGTTTTTAGCTTTTATCACTCACACCCACCTTTGACCCGGTCCAGATTCTTGATGGCCTTAAGAGCCTTGTGGGCACCTCTCTTTGTCGTGTCCATGGTAACCACAGCTGAGACAGGAAGTCCGAGGGCTCGCAGTGAAGAGGCCAGCTCCACTCCGGTGGCCACCCACAGGTCCTCTCTTGAGGTCACCACGGCAACATGCGCCCAGCGGAAAAAGCGCAGCACAGCAAACAGTACGCGTGCTGAAAGAGGCAGCGGTCGCAGGAATGTGGGGAATGCGTCCTCATGCAGGACCGTGTCCAGGCAGGACCAAGACAGCAGTGCTTTGTTCCAGTTTTTAGCCAGCATGGCAGCAGACCTACAGTAGCCTGGGTTGGCTGGTCCCAGGAAGGCCGAGGCGTAGCCTTCCAGCTCGAAAAAGCGGCCCAGGGCATGCGATGTCCGGCAGTCCTCATTGACCAGGACATAGTCGTACCAGTAGCCCTTGTTCAGGTGTGGGTCCTTGTTGATGCGGCTAGTGGCCAAGCGGGCTGCCAGTTCGGGCAGAGCCTTGGCATACAGAGGATCACACGTCCAGGGCCCCACCACAGCCACCGTGTAGGTGACAGCCCAGATCGAGCGGGGTAGGAAGGCCACAACCAGCAGGGGGAGCCAGAGCCAGCAAACCCACCTGTTGTTAGCGCGCCACAGAGAGGGTTCCCCAGAACCCCGCCCGTGGGCCCTCCAGCCCGCAGCACTCCAGTTTGGCCCACACCACCGTGGGTGATGGGCGAGGCTGTACAGACAGCCAGACCCGCCATGTGGCACCATTGCTTTGCTGTGAGGCTCTCTCAGGCAGGGAGTGAGGCACAGGAGGTGCTGAAAACAGTCACTGTGGGGAACGAAACGTAAGTCACGTCTTGCCTATTTTCCCTTGTGCCCCTGCAGGACACCAAAGCTCCACACAGCAGGCAGATATTCTGCCAAAACTCCAGTTAGTGCAAACATGACAACACGCAAGATGAGCAGAAGTCTCTGGGATAGCAAGAGAGGAAAAGTAGCTGTGGATACAGCACAAGATACACAAAGAGCCCCTACACAAGAAGCCCTATCCCATAATAAGCTAAAGAAATGCTTCTCTAATACCGGACAAGCTCATTAGCATCTCAGCACATTACAGCCCAGACAGAGAGGAACAGGTGTCTTATAGGGAATCAAGTACTACTCTAAAAAAAAGGGAAATTTGTAACCAAAGGGGAATTACATCAGAGCAGCTAACAAAACTTGAGCAGAACACAGAGGAATGTTAATGGGATTGCATCTTCACTGGCAACTGACACATTTCTTCTCTGTGTAAAACGCTCCACACAGCACTGTAAAGTCAGGCCTCTTTCTGATTGGCCGGTACGTAGCCTTATGATGTAATCTTTGGCTCCTCCCCTTCTCAGCTCTCCATCACGTGCATTCCTGGATGTCTTTAGACCACTTACATTCCTAGAACTGTAAGGAGCAGTTTGGTCCAATCTCAGTTTTAATTGGTTTAACTATGCTCAGAGATTACACAGTCAAGGGACACAGGTGAATAGAGCTAATATAAAAGGATTCTGTGCATCAAGGTACAATACGCAGAAGTCTGAGCTTTGCCTGGAACAAATTATTTGCCAAACCTAATTATGGCATTTCAACAAGTGAGTTGAGGTACAGGTGGTAAAAAAAGTATCTCACCTAAGAGTTAAAGCTGTGCGTGTGACAGAGCAGCGCAGGCAATTTTAACACTGCTGAGAGTAGTATGATTCACTGGACAACATCCGTTATAAAATCAACTTAAGGATATCAATGTTAAGGTTATGAATAATTTAATTCCTAAAGTGTAAACAAAGAAATATTCAACATCTTCAGGGAACATTATTGTTATGGGTTAAGCTCTTGAAAAAAAAAAAATTCAACAAATTAAAATTCAAGACGATATCAGTTTACGGCCTATGGCTTCCCATAACCCGTGTGTTATAGACATTTTTCACACATTATATAAACTTAAAATTTGTAATTTAAAATAAATATGTGTAGACACAAATTGGGTTTTAGGCATATAACCAAAATACAAACATATTTAGAGCCAGGAAGTAAACCACAATGCACAGCAAAGACGCTACTATAGAAACTTGGAAGTGAATTATTAAATCTATATGAAGGAAAGAGGAAAGTAATAACATATAAATATCATGTAGATGACAGATCCTTAAAAGAACAGTTGAAATGCACTTCCAGCATTGCACAAATCTGCTACTGACATGTCATTTGAGAAATGAATGCTCCTAACCTGGTCAGGAACCTTATCTTCCAGTCCGTCTCATGGCCTCATGGTCAGATTCCTCAGCCACCTGGCACTCCAAAACAAAAGCAATTCACTGCCAAGAAAAAGTCTGTTGTAATCCAATTTGATGGGAGAAACCAGAGTACATGAGATGGAAAAATACACAGCAAATTATATCTCCAAAACAGGCCCTTTTGTCAAACCAGTGACCAACATTGAGCCAGTTTCTGTTGGCATCTTAGAAACATCAATACAAAAACACTGGCTTTGGAAGATGTAGTCAGTTTAAAACATTAAACACAGAATTATAACAATGGTGTTATGCTGTGGTCCCAAGGAAACTTCTCATAGGTTTCAAAAACTTCCATTTATAGAGTGGATTTCCTGCTGTTCTTCTTTGGGTGCTGTAGCAGAGTGTAGTAATGAGAAAGTAATAAAGTTGAAACCTATTAAGAGGTCTTCTTTCTGAGCCCTGGAACAAAGTAAGAGAGTAAGAAAGGGAAGGAGAGTAAGGGGGAGGGAAGGAGAGAGGGAAAGTAAGGAAGAGAGGGAGCGAAGAGAGCAAGTCCATAATCCACTTTAAGTGAACACAGGTATGTCTGTGTGAAGAGGAAATATAAAGCTGTAGACATGGATTTAATATTATTTTTTAGTCATTAAACTATAAAATGTTAGGTAAAGATTTTATCAAATTTATGACCTGTGCATTTCAGCAGAAAGCTAGCGTGGTCATGTGGCGCTGGCTGAACCCCGTGTTGGAATGACACGCGCTTGGGGGGTATTGGGCCAGTCCTAGGTTCGATGGGAGTGGGGTAGCAAACACAAAACTGAACCGCGACCAGATATTTCAAGTGCAAACTGGCATTTTACACAACCAGCAATTAATATGCAAATAAAATAACACAACAGTAATATCAGTTTTACAGGTATCTCTTTCATATAGTTAATAAATCATTCATTTCAAACACCTGCCTAGGTTGGATTGTTCGGATAAGGCGTTTCATTTACACTTATTTATTTCATGTTCCATTTCTCTCAATGAATCAACTAAATTTATTCGTCACCTTATCACAGGTAAACAAACAGTTCGAATATATTAAACTGAGGTTAAATACACATATCTTTATAACAGTTCAGCAACAATGAAAATAGATCGTTACAAAATATAACATTCGGTCCAAAGTTCCGTCCTTAACTGGGACGGAATTTTGGATTTTACATGTAATTTACATGTACTCATTTGGCAGACGCTTTTACCCAAAGCGCCTTAAATTTCACACGTTACGGTGAGCTGGTGCTGGGTGTTTTGCTCAAGGACGCACCCGGTGGCCGGACTGGGATTCGAACCAGATTCGGGTTGAAGTCCGGGTTGGCTCGCCATCCTTGTCCCGCACTCGTCTGTGCGTCCTCACACACACTCGTCTGTGCGTCCTCACACACACTCGTCTGTGCGTCCTCACACACACTCGTCTGTGCGTCCTCACACTCCGTCACTCAGAAGTAGTAAAAAATCTTGTCCAAACCGCTACGGCTGATCAAGGATTAACACTTCACTGTTTTTATATACAGCGCTTTATACATTAGTCATGAGGTTGGCTAGCTGCTAGCGTCGAGTGCAGTGTAAAACTACACACAAAAAAGACAAAAGAATCCGTTTAGAAACTTTTTCTCCGTTATTCCCTAAAAAGGTGCTTTTTCTGCGTAACCCTTTCAACCGTAACCGCGCGAGCCACCGGGGGGGGGGCTCTTAACGGTCACTAAAAACTCCTAATGGGGCTTGTGCTTTTAATGGCGTCACAAAACCATCACTGACGGCCTCCAGTAAATCATAAAGTGGTGTATTTGATTGTTGCTTATCTATGCCATCTTTAATGTGGGTTACACTCACCTTAATCTTCCTCACTGATGTTACAAGAGAAACTCACCAACACACACACACACATACACACACACGCAGGCAAAATTAAACGAACATGAAATCTCACTGTCAAAATCAATAATTATCAGCTTTTAGTCATAAGACCTGCAAAAAGGAGGAATGCAGCAGGAGGAAAAGGAACGCAACAGGAGGAAGAGCAGGCGGAGGAACGCAGCGGGAGTAGGTGTCCCTCAGGGTGCAACCTGGCAGCTACAAGCACAAAGAAGAAAATGAAGGTTTGCTAAGGAAAGACAAACCACACCACAGTGCTTGCAGGCCATTACAACATCTGTATCCGAACTCCCTTATACCTCAGTCCACACAGACTAGACTGGAGTACCGTGTTCAGCTGCTTTTGCTGTGAGCACTGGGTGTATTTTCCATACTCTTCTGTTTGCATGCAGGGATAGAGAAAAACAGCCCTTGAAATTACTTTGTCCACACGATACATACATACACACACATACAGACATTCTTTTAATAGTCTGTCTGTAAGCTACCTAGATGTGTAAAACGTGTGCAAAAGTCAATTGTATATGTAGCAAAATTTGACCTTTTAATAATTGCTTTACACAGTTTTATCATATTGAGATGCATTTATAATAAAAAGACACAGGTCACACACAGATGTCATACCAAACAAACAATGCAAATGTAACAGGCAGTCTGCTGAAGACAGAAATGCTAGTCATTCTGCAGATCCAAATCATGGAGTGCTCATTGTCACCTCTGCTGTCCTTAGTCTAGGCCTTTTGTGGAAAACGTTGATTTTAAAATATGCTGTTCTAGCAGCATTACCAGCCTGAGTTTGAAGTGCCGTCATTATTAGTAAATTTCTAAACAGAGCCATTTAACAGAAGCTTTCGTTTCACCCAGAGTCCTGTTCCTCAGAAGCTGTCATTTCCCCCAGTGAGTCCTGTTCCTCAGAAGCTGTCATTTCCCCCAGTGAGTCCTGTTCCTCAGAAGCTGTCATTTCCCCCAGTGAGTC
>JABJVR010000002.1:11945039-11958015 GCA_025773905.1 Chitala chitala | reverse complement strand
CTGTTCCTCAGAAGCTGACAGATATGAGGGAATGAGTGGGAGGGTCACCACTTGTGACAGCCCTAGTCCTTCCTCACCCTCATCTCCAGGCACTCCCCTGTGTGGCCACTGCCTTCTGGACCTGAGATCCGCCTCTCCTGCCCTTGGGGGCGTGGCTTTGGGTCCTGCTGCCTTCTGCCATTCGCTGGGTCTGGACCCTACGTTGCTGTGAGGTCATGACTGCCAGCTGCAGGAGGAGAAAGCCCAGTGTGCACACTGATTCTCACTACATTACACAGGCTAGATGTGTGGACAGTGGAAAAGCTGTGGCTGGTACACTCGCCTCCTTTTGGTCCACCTGGTTCAGCTTCTGCTCTAGGCTGCGGTGTAGAAATGTGTCACCCTCCCACTCACTGGAGCCCACTGACCTGGACAAAGAAGTGACATGAACAAATACCCATAAACACACATACGCACTCACACCCCCAAAACAGTAATCCTAGTGGGAAGCCCCTGTCCAACCACTTCCCCTCACCACATCCCATTAACCTGTCAGCCTGGTTAGAGAGGAGGCGGGCGAGAAGGTCCTCCAGGGATGGCATGGCCAAGTTCGGCTGAGAGCGGCACTCTTCTACCAGCCGCGACAGCTGGGTCAGCTGCTGTGTGGTCAGGGAAGCTCTGCCAGAACCTAAGTATGCAGGGGTCACATGGTGGTCAGCACAGAGGCCCGAACCCGTGCGCACAGGGCTCAGCACAGAGGACAAAACATATGCATGTAGAAGTCACACAAGGTCAATACAGAGGATACTTCAGGTGAAATGTTAACGTGTAGACACTTACCATCTTGAAGTGCGGGGGAGGGCTCTGGCCTGCCCTGAGGTGTCTGAACCGGGTTCAAGGGTCGTAGTTTTGTCTTAGTGACAGCTGAAGATGAGGGTCGAAAAGGAACAACTGCTGGTGCCTCTGGGTTTTGGATGGTCTTGTTCTCCTGGGATGCACCAGCAGCTGCTGTAAGAAAACAGTGAACAGCATTAATCTGTCTGTTGGTCCCAGTGCCCACTGGGCAGCACCAGCACTTCACATGCAATGACAAAGTTCTGCAAGCTGAACGTGGACAGTCACCCACCTGTCTGCACCTGTGAACTCGGAGATACAGGCTCACGGCTGCTGTTCAAGGTGGGCGTATCCAGAGGTTCACCTGGGGAACGGTCCAGTAACTGGGGTGGGGGCAGAACAGGTACCAGTTTAGATGGTAGTGAAAAGAAGACAGCTACATACACAGTTACCCATGCCTGCCATAACTGAGCTATAAAGGCAGTCATGCCTCTACATGACTACAGTACACAGGCTCACAATGCTAACTCTAATACACGCTCACCATGTTGATGTAGTATTGCAGCTGAGCCTGTCTGAGGACATTCTGAGCCCCAGGTCTGACTATGTATGCTGTGTTGGTTGGATGAAGAACTGTGCTCCTCTCCATGGTGTCAAAGGGGGTGTGGCCAGAGGGGGTGTGGCCAGAGGGGGCAGTGCCCACACTACCCTCTGGAACCCTGAGCAGTACAGACTGACTCCCCGCTGCAGTGCTGTTGCAGGAATCCTCCAGTGACCCTGTGTTTGACATGTAGGCCCCAGTGTGTCCCTGTCTGAGCCCCCTGGAGCTGCAGCTCCTCTCCCCTAGGCTGCACATCTCATCTGCAGTCTGGACTTTCCTCTGTGCTTCCACATTCAGCCGGCTCAGACGGAGGCTGGAAGGCGGCTCTTTGCCGCTGCGTTTGGGATCCTCCCAGTCACTTGCTGCGCTACATCTCAAAGAGACACGATGTTCCCCAGAGAGCTCCACCCGGTCCATTCTGCCTCTGTCTCCGTGGTAACCTCCAAGTCCCTGTGAGGATGATGGAGAGTATCCCTCCTTTGCTGCCCTCTCCTGCATGCTTCCAAAGACACTCTCCACTCCTCCGTGCCCCTTTTCCACACCATGATGTGTCCATGGTACCATGAGCCGCTGGAGGCCGTTTTCCTGTCTGGACACTGGCATCTCACACAGGTTGTCCAGGTCACAGTCTCCAGACGCTAAACAGAAGAAACAGGCTCCGAGTGTAAAACCCCCCAGCTAACATTATAAATAAACAATGGGTTAAGAGGACTGTGTAGGTTTAATACCTGTACGTTAAATAGACTTAACACAAATGTAACTCACACACTAACGTGATATTGCTGTTGCTATTAAGGTGTCTGTCTAAAAAGCTGCACATCACTGGTTGTTGCAAGGAGGAGGAGCTGACCTGTGACCCCTGTGTCATCCAACTGGGGTTCAAGAGCACAAAAAGTGCTGTGGTTCAACAGACTGCTGGCGTCCAGCTGGGACATGTTTGGACATGCTTTGTTTGGATCGGACTCCTCTCTCGTTTGGACTGGCTCCCTGGACGGCAGGAGGACCAGTGCTCTTGGGGGAGCTGCGACTTTCTGTGTATCCAGTGGCACAGATGGGAACGATGGTCTGTGTGTACTTGGCAAACTCAGGAACATGCTACTGGACTGAGGCATCTCCTTTGATGTAGCAGTACTGTCCAATTCGACTACGTGATTCTCAGACCCTTCGTCTAGCGGGGTCTTGTACTGGGAGGTCTGGGAGGGTGGATCTTCCATCTGAAAACAAGAAGCCACATATTTCTCAAAATACACAAAGTCCAATGCTGAAATGCCACGCCTGTTTGCTGTTAAACACACTTAGTAGTCCTCATGTCTGTGTATAAATTTGGGCATATAAATATGACCTCTGACCTGGCTCTGGGTGGCCAGCAGCTTCAGGGCCTCAGCCCAATGAGAGCGCATCAGACACTGGAGGCGAGATACAAGCTCTGCCCTCTGCGCCTCCAGCTTCCTCCTGCTGGCTTCCAGGCTCTGCACCTCCTCCTGTTTCACACACAGTCTGATGGGGAGGGAGGCAGGGGGAGGGGCTTAGACAGCTTCAGATACATGGATATACAGAAACACAGTCAGGAGGGTTACAAAGCAGCAAGCTCTACACACCAGGATGTAGGTAAAGCAGGTGTTCAGCATCACAGCATGATACCAAATAAACACTGAACAGCCCACACTCGCGTGCAGGACCTTATGTATTAAGATGACTGACATGACACTGCCATGGCAGCAGTGACACGGGTTCCAGGGCGCTCTGTCTCCGCACCCACTCAGCCCACCCCAATACAGGAAGCTGAGGGCTGCAGGGGTAGGCCGGGGCTCGTGGCTGCCAAGCTCACCGCCTCTCGTAGTCCTGGACGAGCCGCCGCTGCCTCTCATCCCGCTCCTGCAGCTCGACACGGAACTGTGCCAGCTGGGCAGACAGCTCGCCCTCCTGACGGGCACTCAGCTCCAACAGCTGCTTCCTGAGGGCCGGGTAGACGGGAGAGGAGTGCGGACAGCGTTCAGAGTGTGTGTGTGTGTGTGTGTGTGTGTGTGTGTGTGTGTGTGTGTGTGTAAGTAAAAGAAAGAGAGGGTGAGTGCATGTATGTATCTCACCACGTCTGCATGTCACTGTCTGTATCCGAGAGTCTGTGTGTGTGTGACTGTGTGTATGTATCTGAATGTGTTTGTGTATGACTGTGTGCACACGTGTGTATGTATCCGAGCGTGTCTGTGCGTGTGATTGTGTGTGTGTGTGTGTACAGTATCTGAGCATGCTCAGAAGGTGGTACCGGTGCTGTTCCCTCAGGGAGGCGGTAGCTTCAGCGTTCTCCTTCTGAAGAGCGGCCAAACGCTCTGTCACCTGGTGCTCCACTGAGAGCTTCAGCTCCACTTCCAGCTGAGAGCGCTGTGCTTCAAATCGGGCCTGACACACACACACACACACACACAAGGTCAGGACCTGAACACAGCCCGACACTGCAGATGTGTGCGTGGGCAGCTGACTGCTCCGTTTGGCTCACCTGCTCCAATGCCCTGTCCATGCGCTCCCCATCCCTCTCTCTCCGGGCCTCCTCCACCTCCCCCTCCAGCTGCTGCAGCCGGGTCTGGGCTGCGCGCAGCTCCCGCTGGGCCTCCAGCAGCCGCTGTCCTTCACGCTCCCGGCTCACCTGGGACACGGGTGAGGACGCCCGCTCTGAATCCTGTCCTCATGCCAACTCCCGTTTCAACAACACGATTAATCTCCGGATTTAGAGGTGCTGCGTCTACGTGACCTCGTCGCATTAAGCCGTGCATTTACGCTGTTGCTGCACTGCACTTATGACAGCAGTGAATTTGTGTTTTGTCAGTCATGTGATAATGATGTTTAATGTTTGAAAACTAGACAGGAGCAGCGATGACGTGGCTGGTGGAGTGGCGGACGGGACGGCCTTGATGTTAAGTGTTGAGTGTTATCTGTTCCCTCTCGTGTCTTCACAACACGTCACTCTCTTCTCCACCATGCTCACCTTCTCCTTATTCAGCTCAGCACCACGCATCTCCAGCCTGTCCTCCAGCTCCCTTTCCCTGAAGGCCCAGGCCTCCTTGTGCTGGGTTAGGCTGGTGCGTGCCTCCCGGGTCTCCCTTCTCGCCTCCTCCAGTTCAGTCTGAGCACGCTCCCCCTGGCGACCCTGTTCTTCCAGCTGGGTGCGAAGCTCTGCCAGACACTTCTCCTGAGGGACAAAAGGAGAAGAGGAGGAGCATGGTTAGCCTGTGTGTGTGTGTGTGTGTGTGTGTGTGTGTGTGTGTGTGTGTGTGAAAGAGAGAGAGAGAGAGACACACTGACTCACCAGCTGCTGGTTGGTGCTGCTCAGCTCCTCTATGTGCTTCCGCTCACGGTCAAGTGTCTCTGCTGCCTCAGAAAGGGACTTCTCCAAGTGCAGCATCATCTGAAGAACACACACACACACACACACACAGGGTCACACACTACCTCACACACACATTCATACACACAGCTTTCTGGTGGGTACACAGTGCTTCGCTCACCTCCTGCTGCTTGGCCTGGCTCCTCTGTGCATCCTCCTTCTCTTCCTGCAGCTGCCGCAGTCCCTCGCTCTCCTCCTCCTCATGTTTCCTCCAGCCCTCCACCACCTTGGCCAGGGTCTGCAGGTGGACCGTGCTCAGTGTCGCAGGCGTGCGTGCATGACTCTACACGCCAGAGCATGAGCACTCACCTTGTCCAGCTGTTCGATCATGATGTCCTTCTTCCTGTCTGCTGCGACGGCCAGGTGGAGCTGCTGCTGCAGCTGCAGAGCCCTGTCCTGCAGCACCTCCATCTGCTTCTCACAGTGCTGCGGGTTCCACGTGGACAGCGACAGTTGAACGGAATTACTGCAGGGCACGCGGTAAACTGGCAGAAACATGTCCCCTGGCCCCAGTGTACGCCCCACACACTTATGCAGAGCATTTTAATGACAGAACCAAAACACGAGCTTAAACAAGGTAAAGAAAGTGCACACAAATGGACTGAGGGAAAAAATGAATACATAGACCTTATACAGAGCAGGACAGTCAGCGCGAGTAGGGTTAAAGCAGTAATAATGGTCTTATTGGGCTATAAAGGGAAAGCCCTGAGGGGTCATTTTAGACTGTACTGTACTGGCACTTAAGTTGCCGTGTCCTAATAAGAACCAAATATATTCTGAAGAGGACAGGTGGGGTGGAAGCCGGTGGCAGGCCAGGATGCAGGGTCAATGGGAGGGGAAGAGGCAGTTAGAGGTCAAGAGGGGTTCCAGAGGCTAGCAGAAGATGTCCGCTTGTGTGCCCCAGACACCTGTGCCCCGGACTCCTGCGGAGACTTTACTGCTGACTGCAGAGAGGTTCATGTGGGCTAATCAGATCAGCCAGATTGGAGCCTGCTAAATCAGGCCTCCCTACACTAACGCCCCCGCATTTCGACAAGCTGATTACTGCCACGAAGGACCGCTGTGCCAAAACTTACCCCCCCCCCCCTGCATTGTGCCAAGGGTCCTGACCTGTTAAACTGCAGCGGTAAAGCGAAGCTCTAGTATAAGGAACAGGGCTCATGAGTAACTACCTCAGTCCTGTGTTTGTCACACCAGCTTTAACATCTCAGACAAACGAAAACTGAAGGCTTCACGCCAAACGTACACATCAAATAAAACAGCCCCTTTTAAGTGCAACGTGTTTCCCTGTCATCTTAGCACGTGTAATAGCATTGTGTCACATAAATCCCCAAGAAGCATGAAACATGCAATGATTTCATGGCGCTGCTGTTTTGTCTCTGAGTAACCTTAGACATCCAGACTCTGTCCTAGAGACACACAGTGACCAGTCCAGAAGCTCAGCACTTTCAGACAACCTAACAGGCTTCAAGCTGTCGGGCACTGCAGTCACGTTAACAGCTAAACACAGCCTAGCAAGGCGTGACCCACGGCTGCTAAACACACACAGCTAACGCTACGCACCGAGGTTACCCACGTGTCCTGAGCTACTCATCAAAGAACCCCCCTCCCACAGTCAGTGATATGTCATAAGTGGTGCATCTTCCACCCATCCAGCAAACAGGAGGAAGAGAAAGATGAAACTCAGTACCTTGCGGCGTACGCGTTCTCTGTCCAGACTCTCCCGTAAGACCTGTATCTCCGTGGAAGTCGCCAGACCGCTGTTGGTCTGCAGCCGAGAGTAACGGGGAAACAGCTCGTCCAGGCCGCTCAACGACAGAGGGGGGGGCACCTCTGCCAGCACAGGGGCGCTGAAACACAGCCCACAGTCAGTGAGTCACACACACACACACACACACACACACAACCCCCCAATTCAAAACAACTATACATGTTTATGTACACATTTACCCAAAAGCACTTTGACTAACGAGTGTAATTCAATGTCCGAGCACAAGTGAGCACAATCGCTCCACCTGATCAAATGTGATGTGGTGTCACTCTCAAAGGATGTGTCCTTTCTCTGTCCCTCAAGCAAGCTGAATCCTGAAAAGTAGTTGACACCCCCTACAGGACAGACAAATAAGAGCAATATGTACAACTGGCCAAATCCAAACCAATAAGATGCAACAACAAGAACTAGAACAACAACAACAACAACAACAATAATAATAAATAAGGCAAGTGAAAACAGCACATGATGAAACAATTACAGCTGATGACAATGTATCGCAATTATTTGTTTTGATAAATACTGCCCCCTGGTGGTATAAAAGGGATTCACCGTCACAGCTTCAACAAATACCAAATAGAGGGATGGATGGTTAGCTGACGAGCGTATCTTACTTTCCCGTTCTATTGGTTTCTGTCCTGCCCTCAGTAAGGTCTGCAGGTGACTACGCACACTCTCCATGTCCTGGATATGCTGCCTGCCACTCTGACACACACACACACACACACACACACACACACACACACACACAGTAACATAAAGACAGTGGTCTCCAAATCAGGGAAAATCACAGTTTACTTTTCTCACATTTACAATAATGTCTTTTGCAGTGCATTAACATATTATAAAACCAAGAAAACAATGTATGACATTCCTGCTGCCCGTGTAACAATTAATGTTGAGTAAGCATCAGTATACTGAATAACATGATGTGGCATAGATTTTAACACGGTCGTACCCACATGATTTCCCCTTTATAGCACTACCTGATCTGCACTTTGCACCCCTAGGATGTCTGAGCCTTGCTGTTGTGACGTAACAGCAGCGGCAAACAGGTGTGGAGAGCGCAGTTACCGGCACTGAGGCGGAGCTGTGCTCAACGCTGGCCTGCAGGTTCATGCTCATCTCCTCAGCCATGTCTGCCAACTCGAGGGCCTCCTCTTCTGGCCCCGCGTCTGCTCCGTCAGGGGACAGGCAGGTGGAAAGTGAGGTGGGGCTGCTGGAGCGCGCACCCTCACGCTCCTCCAGCCGCTCCGGGAAGGATGGATGGGAGGCCTCAGGCCACGACGCAGCGTTTTCACCGGGCACGCTGGAGGAAGAAAGGCTGAATGTCACCTGCCTGGAAGAAGGACGAAGACGATGAGTAAAAGCACAGAAGAGACACTGTTTCGCACAAATGTGCCACTTCTTCTGCTACTACAACAGGGGCAAAGAAGAAACCCAGGGATGACGGTGTGTCCCACCTGCGCCTGTCTGTGGGTGCAGCCGCATCACACATCCCCAGATCCTGGCTGCTCTTCAGGGAAGCGTAGAGCCGAGTCGTGACCTGACTGGACGCAGTCAGAGTGGAGAGTGGGGATGGCGGCCAGGACCGAGTCAGGGGGGGCTGGGGCAGACAGGTGTTTGTCAGGGAGGGAGCTAGGAAGGAGGGTGGAGGCGAAGAGGAGGGGGACACAGGTAAGGGCTCCACATCGCTTAGCAGGTCCTCCTTCTTCAATGCTGCCATCACTAACTCCTACAGAGTTTACAGCCCTCACCTAAAAAGATACACAGCAAACACCATACAAAAGGAGGTTAAAGTGGAAGGTGCTTTGTTAAAGATTTCTCTTAAAGTGGAAGGTGCTTTGTTAAAGATTTCTCTTAAATATACTGATATGCTCAGTTCTTATTTATTAATGTGAATGTCCTCAAAATATTATACTGTATATTACAAAAATGATTAATGAAACTATAATTTAATCTCAAAATTATGCAAATTATTCTCATTTGTATTTTCATTTGTAATAATTCTTTTATATCTGTAATTTCCAGTGTAAAGCCCTTTGAGGCACGTTGTTGCGAAAGGCGCTATATAAAAATAAACTGAACTGAATTCATTGACAATACTCGAGTAGACAGACGTAAATTCAGCAACTGTCAGACTTTCTACAGCTAGCTGCAAATGGGAAACGTACATTTAAAATTTCAATATATTATTGACAATGGAACTTAGTACCCACTTGCTCCGGACTGTTAACAACTTTGCAGTCAAGGATGCAGCTAAAAACAAGAATACCTGGCAGATAATTAATTGGCTAGGGACAAAGCAACTGACTAGCGTCAACGTTCAAATGTTTCGAAAGAAGAAACTATTTAAACAAATGTACTATCATACTTACCACTACTCCTCAGGACAAACAAATCAGGTACTTTCTGGAAGGAGCAGGTTACAGCCGATCGCTCCCAAAATACCAGAGAAAATGCGGTGAAATCCCAAAGCGGAGCTCCAGTTGAGGATACGCATCGCCTTTCAAACGCGCCATAGCAACCGCGCATCAAAACGACAAGTTTGCGTCATCAGCAAGCGACGCTGCCTTAAAGTGCCCGTCCGTAAACTGTGCTGTGTTACCTACCTTCTGGGATTGGTTTTCTACACGTAGATTAATTTTTTAAAATTTATTCCTTTCGTAATCTATCATGACTACCAGTGGCGATGTACTCGCTGAACAAATGGCAAGTACATTTGCTTTTCACTTCATTTGTTTACAGTGAGTTTTCATATAAACTCGTGATATTAATTGTGAACTCTATTTATTAATTTAATTAAATTTAATGATTACGAAGAAAAATGGCGTAAAAACCTTTCCTGCTGTCCGTTAGCTGATGTGATACCTTTAGGAGTGTTACCACCTGCAGATGTGTCGGTAGTTACTGTGAAGGGATGGAGGAGTGGAGAAAGGGAGATGTCTGAAGAGGGAAGGCGAGAAGGAGAAAAGTTCACACAAAAATAAGAGGAAGATGTTAGAACATGAAAATATATGGAAAGAATATTATAAAGTGTGTATATGTGTTTAATTTTCTTTCTTTCTTTCATAATAGATTGAAGGTGATGAGCCCAAAACTGTACCTAAAAAGAAATGGAAAGGCGCAGCCACGGAAATACACCACACCCGTCTGGTGCTCTGTGTGCCTGCGTGAACTTGATTGTCGGCACCAGGGCAGGGTGGAGGTACTCCAGCATCTGAAAAGGGCGTCGCTGTTGAAGAGTCTGGGGAAATGACCCAGCCGGAGGCTCAGGTGATTATTATGTATGTCAGAAATGTTTTTGAGCTATATTTTGTTCTAATGTACCAGAGAATGTTTTTTCATTATTTTATCTTGGACAAGAAGAGCTGTGGAGAGTGTGTCCATGACCATGATCCGGAAAATTCCTTAATAGTAGGGAGCCAATGTTATAAAACAGATATGCAGATTAGAATAAGGGGATAAAATGTTTCCAGTGCTTTTGAGTGTAACTATTTTTCTTATCCATACCTTTGTTTAGGTTTACAACCCTCCTCCCCTTCAGAGACCCAAGAGAGCAGAACAGAGTGGGGGAGGAATTTTTAGAGTATCAGATGCTAGAAGCATGTGACATCCCAGTAAACGGTCGTGGGACTGGAGCTCTGAAATTGCCAAGACTGTTCATGGTAGAACAGCTTGTGCTCGGTCTCCTATACTCCAGTGAAGATTCAGAGAGAACCTCCTCTGTAACTGGTATTAACAAGACTGAGTCTGGGAACAGAAAGGTGCTTAAAGGCAGTGCTTTGTAATATGCCTTCAACGTGCATCAGAATGATTCACAATTAACCATCCAACAGATGAGAGCTTCCAGCAGAAATGATCAAAAACATCTAAGCATGCAGCATTGGAATACAACCAGGAACATTCCAGATGAAGCATTGGTTGGTTTTTATTGTCTGAGAATGACTAAATGACTGAAATTGTTGAAGAGTTTGTTTGGTATATACTTGATATGTTTTAGAAATGTGTTAAGACTGAATGCACTAAACTACTACTAGCAGCCTGGTAGCTCAATGAGTAAAACATCAGGTTATGATGCAGAAGTCTCCTGGTTTGAATCCCAGCCCAGCTGCCATGTGTGTCCTTGGGGAGGGCACTCAAATGTTAGCTCCCTGGTTTGCTGCATGTTGCTGCCCACTGCTTCCCCGAGGGGGTTTGGCTAAATGCAGAGAACCACTATTGCTGTGACAATGTTATAAGTTGGTTTGAGAAAAAAACCAAAAAAGAAAGTATTAAAAGCATCTGCTAAGTGAATAAATGTAAAATAAGTATCAAATATTTTTCATTGCTTATTTTACAATTGTACCTATTTAAGGGTTAAGTGGGTACGTAGTATTGTCATAATATAATTTGAAATACATTTGCTTGGTTTTTAATTGAACGATGATAATTATTCATCGTTACACTCGTGAAATGAGTGTTGCGTTTTTTCATGTGTACAAATTGACACCTGTATGAAATTAAGATCAAATCAGGCTGATTTATTATTTCTACTTGTAATGTGTACTCCTTGAGAAACTCGTACATTTCAGTCTGTAAGATACTTTTATCTGCGTGTACAAGAAAGCTTTTGCTGTTTATTGAATAGTTTTTCATACTGTTTTATACCATAAATTAACGCATTACAGCACATTAATCTTAGTCCACTTGAATGTAGCCATTATAATGTCATTTTTTCAGTGTTTTTATTTGTCCTCTGTATCGCTTGCATTGACAAAATCACAGCTAAGAGAAATGAGAAAAACTGTAGTACAGCTTTTAAAACTAGCAACTTTACTTGTATTTATATGAATACCTATAATTTTACAATTAGTTCCCATAGAAAAAGCAAAGAAGGTAAATAACTCCCCTTTTTAATTACTGAGGAAAGACATGCTAATAGGTCCTGTGTGGCACAGCTGCAGTTCCTATTGCCTCAGAGCCCTGATGGTCGCGCTGTTGTCCACAATGGTGCAGCGTCCAAAACAAAATCCAATCTTCAGACACCGGAAGCAGAAATGGGTCATGCAGCTGGGACATATGATGTTGGGACAGCCTTTGCCCGTGTGGGTCAGCAGCGCCTGGCAGTGAGGGCACACCCGGAAGAAGGGGCATCCATACACAGAGGTCTGGCGGTTAGTGATGATGTCAGGCGACAGGAGAGCGGCCCGTAGCTGGCAGTGCGGCAGACAGCAGCTCTTCAGCGCCTGTGCGTCCTGGGGCCACTCCCTACTGCAGCACCAGCAGAATTGATAAACCCGCCTCAGGTTCCTGGAGCACTTGGCACACACCACGCGCTGCCCATGGAGCCCTTTGGGGATCCACCGCTGGCATCCCGGGCACTAAAGAGCCAAGAGGCATGAACGAAAGGTGTTTTCATGGGATACAACACCAGCACTGTAATAATAATAACCTGACCTGAACTACTGTGTTCTGTACTGTGAGGTTGACATGCCGGAGTATTTTAGCTGTAACGTGTGTCTGGACGAGGATCTTACTGTACCTGTACCAGGTCTGAAGTGCGCTTTGTTTCCACGGTGTTGCTCTGTTGACACAGGGGAATTCCATAAACACCTATACAAAATGCAAGTGCCTTTGTGCACAAAACCGTGATGAATGCTGTTCTTTGTTTTCGTCATTAATTATCAGTTTGCATTAGTTTGGACGATATGGCACAACAGAGTCTGACACTGACATACTGCCTGCATGAGTTTAGAGTACATATACCCAGTAAACAAACATGTGAAACAGAAAGTGAATCCAAACAGGCAAAAATCTCTCTGTATGTTTTCAGTAGACTTCAACGGCTTTTTCCCCAGTGAAACTTCTTATGGTCACAAACACAGGTCTTTAAATTACTTACCATGCTTTCTGTCCTGTCCTACAACATAAACATGGAGGATGTGCCCAGATTCAGCCCTTTCTTTCTTTATCTCCTGAATGGGTTTGCTGCGATCCTAGAATACCCAGCGCTACGTACTGTCTACGTTAAAAGTGAAAGTAGCTCTCCTCATTTTTCCTTTCACTTTGTTCCACCCCTCCCCCCCACACACATACATACACAAACACACATGCAAACATTTTACATGTCTGAAATGATCTGCTTGACGTGCATTTTAGTGCAATACACAACTTTGTGTTCAGAATGAATCAATCAGAAAACAGCATTCAGGTGTCAAATTCCTGTACCTCAGATTTAGAGAGAGGATTACAGAGCAGGGGAAGAATTAGAGGAGGTGTACAATCCAAAAAAATAGTAATAGGCAAAAAATTATGTTTTTAGTATTTATTTTACATGACATGTTATATTGCGACATGGTGGTTAGCACTGTCACTGCGCACCTCCAGGCCTGGGGTTCAATTCCCGCCTTGGGTCTGTGTGCGTGGAGTT
>JABJVR010000002.1:11896410-11944939 GCA_025773905.1 Chitala chitala | reverse complement strand
CGCGCGCCCCCGCCCCCCCCCCCCCCCCCCCCCCCCCCCCCCCCCCGCCCCGCCGCCCCCCCCCCCCCCCCCCCCCCCCCCCGGTGGTTCTGGACATTTCTGCAAACAGTTTGGCAGAAAAGTGGTAGAACTGGTGAAGCAACAGCATTCGTGGGGGGGTAGGTAGGCTGCTGATTCAGCGGGTGAGGGGGTGGGAACTGGTGAGACGCCAGGACCGTTGCTGCAAGCCCCCGTGGCAGAATGGGCCGTCGGGGTCTTTACTCCGCTTGGCTTGTCCTCCTGCTGCTGGCGATGGGACAGTTGAAAAGCAGCTCTGAGACACACCCGATCAAGGCTCTGCTGGGACTCACACGCGCTCGCTCACTCGCGTGCTCACACACAGGCACGGACACATGCACGAACGCTCGCACACACACACGTATCTAAAAATGACAAGTGTGACAGGCCCGTGAATGAATTTAATGAACCCGTGCACATGCGTGTGCATACGCTTCTCGCTGCTGAAGCACAAGGCATGTAATGTTATCAGAGGTGGGGCGCACCTGACTCGCGTCTGTGGAGACGGCCACATAGTTCCCATGGGTGTGCTTAAGCAAATCTGTGCAAGGGGAAGAGAAGAGGAGGAAGTGGAGAAGATCGATACTCAGGAGGGAGGGAGAGAGAGAAAGAGAGAGAGAGCAAGAGAGAGCGTGAGGGTTGACACAGGAGAGGCGTGTGTGTGTGTGATTGTGGTATATCCATGTAAGCCTGTATGTTATTGACTAAATGTGTGTGCGCTCCTGTGTCTATCTGTTTATTTATGGTCCTGAGTATGTATGCGTGTGCATGTGCGTGTGCATGTGCGTGTGCATGTGCGTGTGCATGTGCGTGCAAGTGCTGTTCTTAAAGACTACATGGCTTGCCTGGTACAGCCTGTGCCAGGGGGGCTAAATATAGAGTTATGCAAGGAAGAAGTGGGGGGTAAACACAGGGGCGTTTGGAGACAATTAGAGGGACGTGAGTGAAACAGAAACGGGAGGAAGTGGACGAACCTCCCCCCCCATCCTCTATGCTCTCTCATTTATGTATGTATTTTTGGTTCGTTTAAGTGTTGTCCATGTCGATTAAAACGCATGTCTTACAGTTGCTAGACTTGCATTTCAGCTCGTCGTTTTGTGTCACCCGAAGACACCTGTGTCTTTTAGTTTGTCCCATGTTTGAAAGCTTTTTACATTTAATCAAACGCTTATTGTAGAAACATTCATTCCATCCACTTGAGTGTCATGAGTGCAGTTCTCTGTCTGCAACACAAATGGCCGTTTATAAATCTTCCCCCCTCCATGCTGAAGCCTGAATAAGTCTGGGCCCAAACCTCTGTTCTTATCATAGGCACATAAGGTACCATAACAGCAGTGTGTTTGTGTGTAGGACGTGCGATTTTCGTACCATAACACCGTGCTCAGACCAGCGGTGGCAGTGTGCGCCATGCAGCCTGTAGAGGCTGAAATCTCCTTGCCTGTCCTGTGTGAAATAGACGGTTCTCCAAATGGCCTGCTTGCTAATGGGATACATTCCCCGCATGGTTTGTTCTTAGCCAAAGGGGACTTTTACGTTATATGGAGGACTCCCACCTTACATGTTCTTAACAAAGGGGACTTTTACCATGTAAATATACTTGAAGAAAGGGGTGAGGTTTTCTGGCACTGTGCCAATGTGGGTTGCAATCAAGATTCCAGTTTTGCTATCTAGATTTTTGCTACCTAGATTTCAGACTTCTTTTCATGAAAGTTTACACTTCGTACTTTTGTTCTGAAGACCCAGCTATAAAAGTCCACTATACATTGGCCTTTTAATTTAAATTTTCATTTTAGAAAAGTAGTTTTTCTGGTAGTTTCCCAGGGGGAGACCTGGATGTCTCTGATCATCTCTACTAGGGAACATAAGAGCCAGGAATGTATGTTCTGTGGCCATCCTCTGCTTTACGAATGTCACTTTCAAGTGTGTATCAAAGTTATTCATGGAATTTCTCATTTTTGCAGAATGTTGATGCCCTCGCTGCCCGTCCTTGGAGCTGCATAGTCCTCTGTGTACGTGTGACCTGCGTGGTGCTGTGGCAGTCTGGAGCCAGAGGAGGTTCGCATCTTCAATGCTGTTTGGAAAGCAGAGATGGACACACCCACAAAGCACTTTGAAAACCCAGGGGCTCATTTATAAAAAAAGTTCGTACAGTACATACATAGGAAAACTCAAACATTCAGCGAAAAAGTCAGTCATATTTATAAACGGTGTGTAAATTAAGGTACGAGTTTTACAGTGTTATAAATTCCACTTATTGTGGAAATATTCACAAGCGTGCGTGCTTTAAAAACTGTCTCGTTCCCCGACAGGAATTACCCTAAATAGGCATTGCAAATTAGCCACCTGTAAATATGAACAAAGGCAGATCCACTACACATGGCCGCCCTTACACCTACTCTCATGGACCTCCAAACACAGATGGCGGAAGAACTGAAAGGAAGTAAAGGGGTTTTGAGTGAAATTTTAATAAATGAAAAGGTTTGTTTTACATTCTTCTGCACACATTAATCCTCAGTGTCACTGCAGGGAGGTTCAGGTTTATACAGGGCCTCGGCAATGATGTCATCTGCTTTGACATTTGGGGGTTCAGGGAAAGGAAGGTTGTGTTGTTGAGTTAGGTTGTGTAGGGACACAACAAGCTTTTATAATATTACACGTCTTTGTTTGGTGGTATAACGACACCAGCTGACCTGTCCAAACAGCGCCACCTGATTTGAGAACCTGTAGTGCGGTCTATCCCAAGGATGCGCCGCTCTATAGCCCTGTGAAGCAGCTTTCCTCTTCTGTCCATGAGCGGTGAAATGCATCACAGATGAGTTGCACGTCGTTGGAATGAAACGTTTGTGCGACTGCTGTGGACCATTTGTAAATATGCACACTTTTTCAGGAAGAGTTTTTCTTTACAAATCTCAAAATCTTTGTTTAAATGTGCCTACGAAGGTTTCTCATCTTTTTGTCCATACAAAGCCTTTATGAATGAGCCCTCCAGTTCTCATTTCTATTTTTGGATTGTTTTTGTCTTCAGAAATGACAGTGGTACTTGCCAAAAGACTATTGGCCATTTCAGTCACATGACAGGGAAGTCAACAGCCATCACAGTGGAACACTGACACTGTCTGCCAACCAAGAGCCAATCACCTTTTCTTTATTTCAAATAGGAACTGAATAATAAAACTAATAATTGTGATGTGTAATCAAAGGGACATTTGAACTTGTAATATTTACATGCGCATATTAGTGTATTTGTGCACAGGGGATGAAAAAGTGCCTCTTTTTTGATTGTATGTCTTACAAAGAAAATTTTCAATTTACTATCCACTAAGACTGATGAGAAGTATTTGTATATTGCTTACAGAAAAATATAGTTTATCTAAACAATATAAGTAATGAAATATTAGTGATGGAGGAATGGATGAACAGTGGTTACGTGGATGGCCTTATTTTATTTGTGGAATTGCTTCTCACCCACCCGTGCCTACACCCGCCCGACTGTTAACTTTCTTGCTCAGCTCTGCGGTTCCAGCCACATGTATGCACACTGTGCACACGGATGCGGGTTAACATGCTACGCATTAATGCAGTGCCATCGCACACTGGGCCCTTTAGCTGCCTCACATAGCGCTGTGTACGTGGCAGGTACTTGTGGCTTGCGTCTCTGTGCGATAACGCGTGCTCAGTCGGAGGATCGTGTGTTGACGACAACATTTCGGCAAGCGTGCATCTTCGTGCAGCTGTATGCGCACACGGTGTGTGTTAATTACTAACACCCAACTCTCGGGACAATCAGTCTCTTATAAGAGCTTTGCTTTAATATACAGGCAATGTACAGGTAAATGGTCCTGCTCTCTGTTGTCATGGTGATGTGTGAGTCACTCATAGCTTTTGTTCCAGCTACAAACACCATAGCCTCAAGGTTGCTGCAGGATAGTCCTGACTAGAGAGATGGGTCCCTAGGAACCTTGCTAAATCTGGTCCTATCAGAAACTGCCCAGGATGGAGTCTGTGACTGACAGCAGTCAGATGGGAGTGCCAGACAGGGGCAGTCTGATTCTGCTGTTGCCATACACACTTACTCACACATGTGCACACACATCTGCTCAGCACTTCCTTACCCCACATGACTTAGCTTCCCACGCTCCTGTCTCATCTCTGGTCCTACTCAGGGTGTCTGGTGTCACCTCACACCTCTGTCTCAACTCTGGTCCTGCTCGGCGTGTCTGGTGTCACCTCACACCCCTGTGTCATCTCTGGTCCTGCTCAGGGTTTCCAGTGTCACTTTACACCTCTGTCTTTGCTAGTTTAATTCGCTCCGCTTGCCTGCTGGTTGGAGCACCCAAGTGCCTCACCACCCGCCCCTTTGCCAGTGTCGCCTGGCACGCTCCTGTTTATGCAGAACCTCTGCCTGGGCTCCTTCTGTCGCTGGACAATTCTCTGCTTGTACCCACTGCTCCCTGGTCCCACCTCAGCTAGATTGGTAGTCTTGTCTGCTGGATCAGACTGCCAGTAGTCAACTTCAAGGAGACAGGAAGATGATGGTTGGAGGCGGAGCTCAATTTGCCTGTTGTGGCCAATCAGAATATGTGCCAAAACATTGTGTGGACATGTAACTTGTGAACATGATGCTTGTAGCCCTGTGGGGGATTGCTGCATTGTTGGTACACGCACCACGTTTTTCCTCCGCTGATCCGCTGATCCTTTGTGAAAATTACAGCTCTTCAAGTGGATTTTTATTTATTTATTTTTGTTTTATTTTTTCATGCTAACTTGTTCACAGACCAGTTTTTGTTTTCAGGAGTCTCACTACGGTACAGGTGGTATTCTCGGTTCGCAACGTCATCTTTGGGTATTTTGAAATGGGATAGCCAGGCCCAAGTGGTACTGCCCAAAATCACTTCAGTTTTAACAGTGTGGGTATAACATCTCATCAGTATTGTCAGTTTTTCATGAGTTTTGAACAATAATAGAAGTAGTACTAGGGGTAAAGTACAAAATAGTAAATGTCTGTTTTTGTCTTTATATAATTATGTGTGTGTGTGTGTGTGTGTGTGTGTGTGTGTGTGTGTGTGTGTGTGTACATATTATATACCCACACACACATATAAGCCTTAGTTGTTCCTATGTTTTTTTGCTACAGAGCTCCTGGATTCAACGTAAGTCTTTTATGGTCATTAAAATTTTGCGGTGAAGAAAATAAATTTTTCAGTGTTTTTAACATGGAGGCAGAAATGTTTTTGGCCCTGAGATGATTGTAAAGTACTAATTTCTTTAGAGGAAATCTGTATTATATATTTTTTTTGTCTGAAAATGCTGCTTGACACTAGACAGTGAGCTGGATCATTTTAAAGGCCATCGTTAGGAAGGGTCAGCGCTCGGTTCCGGAACGACAGTGATGACCTGTGTGCAGGACGCACACGGACCCAGAACAGTCCGAAGGCGTTGGACACGGTTCCTGCTGACCTTCATTACTCCATCTAAGCAGAGGGACTAGCAAGACTAGCAAACAGATAAGATGGTAAAATGTAGTGATATATGCTCTGTACACAAGGGCTGTGAGATTTTTTTTTGTTCTGTGAAATGTGTTGGGAAATAGATTCTGAAAATGGGAGACTGTTTTTTTTTTTCATTGAATTGTTCAAAGTTGAAATATTAGTTATATTGCCTGTTATGTAGAAAATGCCACTCTTTCGCTTGAAAAACAAAATGGACACAGAAACATTAAACTAAAATGTGCCATTTTATATGGTTTTGTGCATGTTATGTGTTGTGTCCAAATAAGTTGTTTACCCTAATTTCTTACAGAAATACTGACTGACGGACATAATCAGTTGAAAGATGCAGATCAGTCTCCGTTGTTTAAAGGCACATTGAAGAACAGACAAAAGCAATCAAAAGAAGAAGTGGGATATAAATGTGATGTGTGGAGAAGCACAAGGACATGAAGGAGTGAAGGCCACTAAGTGGTCCCTGGGCGACCACAGACAACAACATTAAGATGAATGGAAGTCCTAGTGAAATTACAAACACACCAGACTCCTGACTGAGAGACGTAGATACGGCAGTGGGGCACGTATTCCAGTGTCATCCGTAACAAACACACCAGACTCCTGACTGAGAGACGTAGATACGGCAGTGGGGCACGTATTCCAGTGTCATCCATAATAAACACACCAGACTCCTGACTGAGAGACGTAGATACGGCAGTGGAGCACGTATTCCAGTGTCATCCGTAATAAACACCACCAGACAATTTGGAGTCTCATCAAGACATTGAAAAGCAGAAACAATCTTTTAACATTGTAAAGCATCGATTTATAAACAGAATAATGTGCTGGTAAGTTTTGTGAAGCCATGTGTCCAAATAGAAGTCAGTGTAGTTTAGGCAGTGCATGTGTTCGGCTGTGCTGTGGGCACCGGCAGCCTTCAACTCCACTTGCCCTCGCAGCCTCGTATAAAAAAAGAAAACGGCGACGTAACGGAAACGCCGGAGCGTTTGTATTTACTAACTGGCAGAACGCGGGATTGTGGCAGGAGCATGTTTGAATGAGGAATATATACCACACAAATTATGTAAACCGAAGTACATACAAAGTAAAACATCTGAACAAGGTTAGACCAAACCTTCACGTATACAAAGACAGGCCTTGTGTTTTCACTTTTATTCAGAGTGGTTTGTGTAAAGATCACTGAGACAGAGCAACAGCGGAGATGCAAGCTGTGTATGTTTAACCGTCCAGTTCTGCATGGACCTGTGAGTTGGTGATGGGCAAATGTTGCTGGAGCAACGGCAAAGGTAAATCAAATCAGTGGGTTGTCAATCCACATCCGTTACAAAGGTCCGATTGGTCAGGGTGGTCCACAGCACAGTAGAAGGAGGAGTGTAAATGGCAGTTTGGAGCCATCGCTTCATCCACACTGCATGCCTTTGTGGGGAGGGAAGTGAATGCTATGTTTGTACAAGCAAGTGCTTTGGCATTAAAGGGAAAAACAGAATGGCTGCTAGACCACTTTAGGCACTGAAGTATAGCTCATGAATACTGTCTGTAAGTGCACAAATCACTGATGACAAAGACTTTTTAAGGAGGCCACAGGTTCTTGAACACGGCTGATAGCAACGGCAGCTTAGCCAAATCGACGTGATCCGATTTCTGAATGTGGGGGGGTTGGATCTCGGGCAGACAAAAGCTGTCTTACCTCGACTGGGCTGATGAGGTCTCCGAGTGCACCTCGATCTCACTGACCACTGACAACATGGGGCCACTGCACACGGACACTCTCTCTGCTGTTCAGGCGGTCGCCATGGCGATGCAGAGACAGGCTACCCATTGAGCGGTGGGAGGCCGGAGGGCCAAAGGAGCGTCGACGTGGCGACCGTGCTGTGGGACGGAGCTGAGCCAAGGCAGAGGACACCGAGAGATATCGAGCACGGAACGGCGCTGAAGATGGCGGTCACTTACCTGTCCATACCTGCCGAGGCGAAGAGCAAGGGTGAGGGAAGACCAGGTGAGAGTGACGAGAAGCAGCTCTCTGAGCAGTACAGGCACAGGTACTGACTTAGTGCCTGCCACTTGTTGCGGTTGCCAAATCTCAGACTCAGTATTGCCCTCTCAGTCAGGAAGCACAGCATCTCCCCATAAACCCTGGAGCGTGAGCCAAACAAATCCAGCAGCGCTGCGAGCAGGAGGAATGTCCGGCGTCACCAGACACACCAGCAGAGACCGCAGGCGGCCCATGGTGCACTGCACACGAGACCGCAGACAACTCACGAATCAGGGATGAGCTCAAGTCAGCAGCCCCACGAGCAATAAGAGATGAATCCAGATCCATTAAATGAATGTGTTTAAAACAGAAAAAGAAAACCATCCCCATCCTCGCTTGGGCAGCAGCTGGCCAGTGATTTATGCACATTTGACTTTGTGATGATAGTTATATTTCTCCATCCTACCAAACACACCACAAGACCGAGGTGCCAAAGCCCGGAGAAGTTCACGCTTTGGAGGGCTGGCAGTTATACAGGAAGTCTTCCATCTTTATTACTTCCCTTTTGGCATGAGTGAAGAGGAAGCCCATTTTCTGCACAACACGGAAATCCCCCCCTCCCCAAACTCCAGACACAAAAGTTGTTTGGGACAGAGGAGCTTTGAGGTCTTAGTCCACAGGATAGGGAATATCAATTCAGTCAGGGATTGTTTTTCATTAATGAGAATTTCGGAGCATGTTTGCAGATAACATGAGCCCTTTAAAGCAAAGTTTTGAAACCACAGCAGTATATATGCATCCCTTTGTGTGCTCTCACATAAAGCCACGTGCTTTACCCCCTATGAACTGCCACCTTTGTTCAATTTTTTTTTTTTTTACGTCATTATTGCTGTTAAATCTCTCCTCTGCCAGGCTGCTCTTTGTGTGTATAGTAATATGTTTTTAAGGTTGGCTCGCTGATGTGCTGTACAGCTGAGAAATGGTTTGACTGACAAAATTCTGAACTGGGACTGACGTAATTTGTGGGAAGGTGAACTTGTGCAGGATTTCAGCATTTCCATTTACTGCTCTGTAGAGTAGCTGCAGACCCCCCCCCTCACCCCAATCATTCCCTCTTTTTCACAGCTCAACAAAAAAGCTTTCTCTTCCTTTCTTCAGCCTCACCCCCAACTGTGTCATGTAGGGTTTTGTGGCAGGGAATGCGAACCTTAAATAAAACACGCAGCATGTTTGCATTCGTGCATCTTCATTGCTTGGCACGACCCACGTCTGAGATTCAGATACTGAGATTCAGTCACAAAAATTACCCGGAGAAAGCTGGAAGGGGGTACAGAGTGGCAGAGGGAGGGGTGAGCGACTGAGGGGCCTCTGTACTTGTTTTCCTTTAAATCTCTCTGAAAACCACAGACACACGGAGCACAGTTTTCCCCTTTAGCCCAGCAGTGAGTGGGAGGCAGGCTGGAAGAGAGCAGCACAGTGGAAAAGGCTTACTATAAATATGGGTGGCAGATAATAACACAGAATTTATACATGCTGGCCAGCAAATTACACTGAGACCCATTTATAAAAAAAAAAAATTCAAAATGTGTGTGTGCTTGCTGTTCCTGTCCTGTTCAGGGCCATGGCTTTTTGCATACAGGGTCACGGCAGTACAGAGTACCCACATGTGTTGATTCGGTACAGACCCCCCTCCCCCCCAAGATTAAAGACCAAATCGAGAGACAGCCCTCAGAAATGGGTCGGAGGTTAGTCTGTATGAACAGGACTGTTTTCAGTAATATGGACTCATGGACGCCTTGAATAAAGTCATGTGCAAACTCTGAATTGCTGTACTGCAGCCATCAGCAATTAAGTTACAAAGTATACAAAACAAATGGCGAGTGAAATGTATCCTGGGTAAGCTTAAACACCATTCTTTCACCAGTTAGTGACAATCATAAAAATTATTTAGGACCTATCTGCATAATCTGATTATTTCTGTTCTTCGTTTGGATCTGTTTTCGACATACTTCGGTAACCTAACACGACCTACAAAATGTAACTGTTCCATGGCTTTTACTGCCACCTAGCGTTGGAAATACGACTTAATTTTTTTTTTAACTACGGTGTTCTCGGTACATGAACCTTTCGAGTGATTTATGTCATACACAAGGTATGTAAACAGTAACGCTACTTTGCAAACAGAATAAACCCGCAGTTGTTATAGAGGACTAAAATATAATAATAATAATTATTATTATTGTTATTATTATTATTATTATTATTATTATTATTATCTAAAACCAATGTAATGATTATAATGTAATGGCGCCTGGAGAAATTTTAAGTCACTTTGAAATTCCCATTCAGGTGGACTGCCTACACTATAGGTACGAGCGCAAAGCAAAAATCGCTGAGCAAATTTTAATCATACCCGTGTGTTTAGTTAAAATCTGGACGTTACGTCGGCAAACGCCACTGAAACCTTCCTGAGAATATTGCAAAATCAAAACCCAGTGAAGTCATTGTACTTCCGTATTTTTTTAAATTTATATTATCAGATGCTGATGTAGACTCATGACATGAGGTATAAAACTAATTGTTTAGCTTGTGTTGGCGCAGAATGACGCCATACACCCAGGCAAATGTCATCACATTGATTCCCATGCGGTGATTCTCTTAAACTAGGGGCGTGGGAACGCAGCCTACTAAGACCGCACATCATATAAAGAAAATATAAAAGCTGTATGCAGTTTTATACTAAGTGTTATTGTCATTGTACCAACGTGTGACGTAGTGGGTGAGTCGTTGTAGGGCGAACGTCACTGAAATGTAAGCAAAAAGCTGAAATATAATTAAACTCGAAAAATTGTTACAACATCTAAAGTGGGAACGTGCAGTCAGATTAGTGCAATTCGTGCACTACGTCTTTGTGTTTACAGTTGTTACTACAGCATTTACAGCTTGGGGTTTTGCAAAACTGTAACGTTGTTAATTAAAAGCACATATTTAGTGATTAATCGACATGTAACAGTTATATCATGGAATAAAAGCATTGGTTTATGATGTTACACGCGGGCGTCCGCTGCTTCAGTTCACGGTGCATCGATGTTACATCACGTTTTCTTGTATTAATTATTTTGACTGAATGCCTGGGGGGAGAGGGGGGATCACGGTCCTAGGGGGGCAAGTGGGTCCAAGTTTTTGTTTTATACGGGGCGGGGGGCAGTCATCTGAGCACGTTCCAAAGTAGACCTCGAAAAAGTTCCGAAATTGCTGTAAGCGACTTGTTTGGTGAGATACTGGTTTTAGATGTTGATGTTCTGTAACGGCACTAAAGCAACTCTGCATGTCACAAAAATACGGAATGTTTCGCTTTAATGTATGTGATTTGAGACATGTAGGCACCGGGTTTCGATGAGTCATAGCGCTGGTGTTAGTCAACCATTATTTCCTGTACATCTACTTTTTGTGTATTAAACAAATAGACTAATACGAGGAAATGGAAACAACACCAAAAGGAATATTTTGTACCGAATCCAGTTATCGCGTGTAATAGATAATAAATTGAATTTTCTTTCTATGATAATGAAAAGCGCAACCTCCTCCTCCTTGGCAGATCCCCTGTAACTGTGGTATTATAACATAAATTCCTTGTTAAAAACTGGTTCCATGGGCTCACTGATGTAAAATGTACGGTTTAACCTTAGTTATATAAACGTTGTTGTCCCACGACAGTCATCGCCTGTCTGGGTAAAGTGTAGAGACCCTCTATTATTGTAATGCGAGCTTTTAGTGAAACTGAAAGCATATTAAACAAAACGATGGAGAAAAAAAGAGGGAGACAACTTCTTTCGTATTTCGTATTTAAACAGCCAAGAGACGTGACGACTGCATCTTCCCTCACGTTTCCCACGCAGTGGCTGGTCCTTCGACACGTGCGTCATGTGTGCCCTGTCACGTTCCTCTGTGAACTACCATGCACAGATTTCCAGTGTCTTCGTTTTACTTTTCAATTTTGAAGGTATCGATTTGGGGACATCGTGTCAGTTTTGTTTGTGGAACATTATAAAGCTTTGTTCATTTATGTTTCCCAGTCGCGTATCGGTTCAATGTTATCCAATGTCTACACCTAATCCCATAATACACCGATCGTAAGGAGGCCGCACCCTAGATGGTGCCGACACGTGTTTTTATACTGTGGCTGCTAGAAAAACCTTAACCATATGTATTTAGACTGTAGGAGAAAATCCAGACAGGCAAGAAAATATTCAAACTCTAGACATGTATAGTGATGGGGCCGTGATCGCACCCACAACCGCCAACAGTACCCTCCAAGGCACCGTGCATCGGCTAAGGTCTTAATTAAATTTATTTCTTTATATTTATTTCTTCGAGTTAAGATTTCCGTAAACAGCCGCGGATGATTTGACACTGCTCAACATAGGTGGGGAATACAAATGATGTTCTTGTAAGGCGTTACGCCAGCTCATTCGCTTAATAGGCGGGTGTTTTGGCAGCTGTTCCCTTATTTGTAGGAATGACTCACCGTGAGTGAAGGAAATCCCGCACTAGAGATTTACCAACCTAAGATAGTTTCTGTTTAGTTTTTTTTTTCATTTGTCACATGCAGTATCAGGATTTCTTTGTGTGCAGCCATCTCGATTCTCGAGCTAGATCTTCTAAATACGCTTTTTTCCCCACCGACCTGCAACTTTACAGTAAGGATTCGGCCAAATAACTGTAAATTCATTCCGTTTTTACAAAAACGTAAAAAATACAGTAAATATTTAATACTTAAGTCAATTTCATATTAATTCCAGAGTTTCCATAATTTCACACACAAAATAATGTTTTACATGGTATACATTACAAACGTGTTTTTCAGTTACGTTAAGACAAGTCAAACTTTTAAATAAAATCACAATAATTGTATTATAAATCACGTTAATATCGAATAATTTAAATCTTAACTGTTGCATTTGGTAGCTTGGTCCTGCCAAGAAGGGTATACAAACGTCAGTAAGAATGATGACGTTATAATACTGTGTAAATACAGTTCCCTTTTTTAGGCCAGGTAACACTTCGTCAAGTGAAATTGACGAAGTGAGTTCTTCACTTGAGATTTCGAGCAGTAATCTCTGGGTTTACATCATGTAGCACGACATCAGTGCGAGGTCCTTTAACTCTTCGTTCGTCATACGATCTAAAACGGCGAGAACACATGTGTCAGTTTCATCAGTCCGCCCCTAATTTTATAAATTTATAATTTATGGCATAAAAACCAAGTCAAGCATTATAGTTTTTTATATTTGCAAATGTCAGCATAAAGAAATCGGCATAAAGAAATAGTTTAACATTTGGCATAAATAAATAAATGATCGGCATAAAGAAATAGTTAAACAATCAATGCACAACCTGAAAGTTCAATTCGTTTGGATTGTGACACTTACGGGTTCTTTGTCGAGGTGAATCGTGGCTGTTATTCCTGCAAAGCCGTGTACACATACGCTTCAGCGCACACCAGAGCCTAAATTTTCCCGTTCTGCGAGCTGCCTCCGTCTCTACGAGGACATTTGGGTTAGATGGGTCCGACCCTCGGGGTTCTCCTTTGTCAGCTGCCCCACATTCTCCATCATTTTCGTCGCCAACATCTGGAAATCCAGCCGCCAGCATCCGTCCCAATACCTCTTCGTCAACACGGAGCGCCCGTCGTACATCACAGCTGGCTGGAACGAGCGTGCACCGGCGACACAGCGGGCAGGCAACGCACCGACTCTGTGCCGCATGTGCGATCCCTTCCGCAGCGCTCAGTTGCGACTGTCTGGCCATACTGGACACACAGTTTTCGCAGAAAGTGTGTCGGCAGGAAAGTTCCATGGGGCAACGACGGCCCGTGTTATACGATTGGTAACAAACACCGCACTCCAATTCGGCGCACATTTTTCTTTCGTTGTTTTGTCTCTGTTTGTTGTTATATCTCTGCTATTCCGTACTACTCAGCAGTCCGATGTTGCGATTAACTAAACTATCGGTATTTAAAGCACACCTCCAGGGAGGGATTGTAGCTAAGCCCGGCCCCTGCCTACAAAAAAGAATGTGCACGTGGTCCAACTCACTGATGTAATTGTGTGTTACTACTGTACACACACCCAGGTACACGCCTCCGACTTCCTACTGTCCTTGTAGAGTGAAGGATAGTCTGTACTGAATTCCTGAACAGACAGATAACAAGGAAATCAACAACAACAATAATAATAATAATAATAAATAAGAGTTGTTACTTCACTGTGTTTAATTGCCCATTGATCACAATAGGATTGTACCTAACATGGAAAACACCTTGACAACACAAGACCTGAAGGATGTGTAATTTCTGTATGGGATAACAGTTCTTTTCACACAAGGTCGCGCGTACACACACACACACACACACACACACACACACACACACACACATAAAGGGGTGGTATTTACAGACACCATTCCATTTGAACAACATAATGTGGAGCTATGACGTGTAGAAATGCATGTCCAGTATGTAAATATGGCATGAGCAGTTAAAGCAGATACTGTGTATGTTTCGTTGCTCTCGGTGGTGTAGTGGTGTCTTGGTAGGGGGGTATACTGTTATAAATTCCCAAGTAGACCTAAATTGTAATTTTTTATGTTTATATCAATTTTTACATAACAGTAATAGTCAGTTATACGGTTTTAGGTGGATATACAGTAAATCCATATTTTTAGGAGGATATCCGCGGAATATCTGCATTTATACACCACTGCGTATATATACTACTACACCCACGGTTGCAAATACCTCTCCTATTACGTCCCTATAATGTGGGAGTAAAGGTAATGTGCATATTTCAATTGTATTTAGTTTAGTAAGTGTCCTTATTTGGCACGGTAAGGTAAGTCTTAACTCGTTAGAGTGTTATGGCCCCCCTACCGGTCAGAAACATCTTTCCAGTATTAACACGTTAGAAAGTTCACGGGAGTACTTTTGATAATTTGTCACCAGCCAGTAAAGGCATGACTGAAAGAGGAAGCGAAGAGGGGAAAAACGGTAACTGGGTTGCATCACAGTCATGGGAATCAAAGTCCAGTAACAACCAGTTTCCGTTAATCTCTCACAGTAGTTAGTCATCATCATCCATCCATCCATTATCTTAACCGCTTATTCCTGGTGAGGGTCGCGGGGAAACCTGGAGCTCATCCCAGAGCACAGGGCAGGGGACACCAACCCACCACAGGGCACCCACACACACTACAGGCAATTTGGACACACCAATCAACCTAACCTGCATGTCTTTGGAAGGAAACCGGAGCACCCGGGGAAAACCCACCAAGCACAGGGAGAACATGCAAACTCCACGCACACAGACCCAAGGTGAGAATTGAACCCCAGGGCTAGAGGTGCGCGGCGACAGTGCTAACCACCACGCCATAATAATAATAATAATAATAATAATAATAATAATAATAATAATAATAATAATTAGTAGTAGTAGTAGTAGTAGTAGTAGTAGTAGTAACCGTTTACAGTGCATTGCTATTTGTTTTGATTTAATTCTGAGTTTTATTATGTTTTTATAATAAAAACCTTGCATGTTTCAACTTTAAAGAAAATAGATTTGTGGTTAATACATAGGAGTTGAATTGCTTCTAAGTTGTTGGAAAACTCCACGCTTGTATGGCATGTACGTGCCAATACACTGTCCTTCCAGCAAACACAAAACGTCCAAATAACGTTAGCTAAACGTTTATAGGGACGTTAGGAACGTTTAGCTAACGTTATTTGAAGGTTTTATGTTTGCTGGGCTAACTCCGACAGCAGCCCACTGATCATAAACCGAAAGTCATGATAATATGACAACAAGGAAGCATTTTGTCGATTTATGTCAAATAATGTTCAAGCCAATAATTAACAGTTCTGGAAATTTGGAATGGAAATCCCCCTCTCCCACCCCCGCAAATAAATTCCGGCATTCAGCGCTTAAACCCTGCGTTTGAACATGAGCTCCGTTAGTCACAGAGCATGTCCGTGCAGGGCATCACGTTTACACGCCTTTTACTGTATTACTCACTATTTTGTGCAGTACACTGGAAACCGTTTTACTGATAGAGGAGGATACTAAAAGTCAGTACCATGTTTTTCAGTACTCATTTTAGAAAAGGTTTATAGATATATGACATATAAAACAACAACATGTAAAAATGTCACCACTTGAATATGCGTTAATCAGCACAAAATGCAAGTGAAACATTAGTTTGATAATTCCAACTCTTGAGCCTTCCTCACTTCAGCTAACGGTGCGGCTGAATCCTCTTTGTTTAAACGCTCTCTGTCGGTTGCCAGGTTGTGAGTTCGAGGCCTAGTTTCAGCTACATGCTGAACACAACTAAGTATTTGTAATTTCTGTAGGATATTTAAGAAAACTGCAGTTACCTCTCCAGTGGTATAGGTTAACGCTATGATGTCGCAACAATCAACATGCGAAAAAAGTAGCAATGTTTTGCCGCAGATTTTTCTTCAATAACATGTTGCAGTTCCTCAGCTCGTGTCCCTGGAGCAGACCTTCAACCTGTTCGATGTGGCTGGGTGACAGAAAGTTAGACTCAACGTTCTTGAAGGTGGTACAGGGGTCAATGCTCAACGTTGTTCTGCCCTGGAACCAATTTCCTGCAAGGTGGCCAGTCCTTTAACACGTAATACGAATGTTCTGCTGAGCTGTCCCACTCACAAAGAAAACAACAGTACTCAGTGTATCCAAGCTTCAGACAAGTAAAATTGCAACCACCTTCAGATAGCCGTATATTTTCCACTTGTACTTCGAGTACTAAATGTGTTTCAGCAGTATGTTCTCGTATGTTTCCTTCATATGAACGGTGTGTCCGACAGGTATGAAAGTGTAGATATTGCCACTGTACAGCAAAATGGGCTTTAAACTTAATGATGAGTCAGTAAACAGTCGCCATTCTGTTGGATCACGTTCCCATCTGAGAGCAGAAAGCGATCCCTCGATGTCTCTGCAAAAAGTCAGACTATCAACTTGTCTGAAGAATTTAGTCAAATCTTCTTGTTCTCTGATGATTTACTTTTTTCAGACGGTCTTTTTGTGCTTGCTACGTTCGAATACAGTTGTTTAAGAGTTTTTGACAACTCTGCATCATTGATAACCATCTATCTCTTTGCTATTCCTGACAATCCAATGCGGGGTAGCGGGAGGCCTGGAGCCCATCCCAGGAAGCACAGGATAGGGGACATCCTGGGTGGGGGCACTCACACACGTTATGGGCATTTTGCAAATGTCAATCAACCTAAGCTGCCTGTCTTTGGACCATGGGAGGAAACCAGAGAACCTGGAGAAAATCCGATCAAACGTGTTTTGGGATAGCAGGTATGTGCAAGGTGTCTGGAGACACGTGGCTTGTCTGTGAAGGATGCTAGCTCTGCAGTTTGTTTTGACCCAGGCAAAGGTGATGAAGGGGTGGCCTCAGGGTGCTCAGACTCCCTCCCTGTCCTGGATGTGGCTGCTTGTCAGCATGACCAAATATGAACCTTGGGACACGAAGACAGCGCTCGTCTATAGAGGGACAGACTTGAGCACCTGGGGTTTGTGTCAAAAGGTCTGTGGCAATATAACTTTTAGGATGGAGCAGGATGTTACTTGGAGGGGCTTCCATGTGACAAAGGAGAGGTGGAAGAGCCTCCTTGAGCTGTAGGTCCCATCAGTTCCTTAAGGCAACACTGTTTCATGTGCAAAGGGAAGTGGAGCGCTACTGGTTGAGTACACGTCTCGTGGGTGTTGGAGGTTTTCATGGGGGGTGCCCATTAATGCATCACAAGTTTTATATCACTTTCCTTTTTAAAACATGTTTTAGCTATTTGGAGTATTAAAGGGTCATGATCTCTCTACATGTTAATGGTTGAGTTGAGAAAATCCACCAAGCACAGGGAGAACATACACACTCCACACACACGGCAGGAATCGAGCCCCAGGCGCAGTGGTGCTAACCAGCATGCCATCGTGCCGCCTGTTGATAACCTTTATCTAAAAATTAACATCATAATGCACAAGAACCCCAGCTGTAGTTGATCGTTTCTGAATTGACGCAGGTGAATATGTACAAGTAACACCACTTACTGTTGTTATTGTATAACCTTTGAATGGTAAATGAAGGATCAGTTCAAAACTGGCATTTACAGAACACAAAGGGACATGGATATGTACAACAGCGCTAGCAGTGTCGATTACAGCAAACTGTTATAGAAAAAGGTGTGGGTACGCTGAACTAAAGAAAGGGCTTATCAGGATAAGACTTGGCATTCTGCATGTAGACAGGCAGACTGTCCCATACCCTCGCAAAATTTACTTTTATTTATATGCAGAGTGAGAAATTGCTTTAAGTATACTGGTACATGACCTTTAAGTGCCTTATACGCTTATGTCCTATTATCAACAAGAGTTAGATCTATAAAATGTCAGTGTTTATTGTATATTGCTAAAATACATTTGCTTATAGCTTGTCATAAGTATGTAATTCATTTTTAGGTGAACAGTACTGAGGCATGTTCCTGAAGCGTATTAACATTTCCAGTAACTTCAGTAATGAAGTACAGGTATGAGCTTGCTGGTTCAGTGATAGCAGTAGCCTCCTGGTCCCACACAGCTTCAGGAAAATCAGTGGCCTGGTGGCTCAATGGGTAGAACATCAAGCCAAGACCCAGAAGCCTCCTGGTTCAAATCCCAGCCCAGGCACCAGGAGTGTCCTTTGAGCAAGACACCCAGCACTAGCTCATTGTAACACATACTTGAAATGTAAGTTGCTTTGGATGAAAGTGTCTCCCAAATAAATTCAAACATTACTTTGGGTTAGACTTACCTTGATGCTAGAGCTAAATCAGATCAGGAGTCAATAAGGAAAATTGTCTTGTCACTGGACTGGATGGAGTGATCACAGGACTGAGAACTGCTTCTATTTTTTAACCACACCTGGTCCTGGAGGAGGACAATATGGGAGAAGGTGGTTGGAATGGGTACCAATAATATTCCCTGTCTTAGTAACAGAGCCATTACCAGGGAATTAACGTCAGGGTAAACAGCTCAGAGTTCTGATCGGTGGGGCAGAGCAGGAGATGGGGAGCACAGGAGAAGTGAACATTTGTGTCAGAAGAAACAGGATGATAGATGAGACAGGAAGGTGAGGAGTGCATCCTTGTGGTATCAACAGCCCATTGCTGTACGTGTTTTTCAAACAGTAGAAAGCAGACAGAACTTCAGCTGTTAAAAACAAGCCAGAAAGAGAGAGGCAGGGAAGACCATGAGCGAGAGGAGAAGCTAGACAGCTGTGACCGTGAGAACGTTTTTATGGCATTGGGGAGAGCGTGAAGCTGGTGGGATTGTGATCGACAGCGTGGCGCTTCAGCGAGCGTGCAATCACACATAACAAAGAACAGCAGCTCTACACGGTAAGCTTTCTAAAGAATAATCGCTGAGCAGTAAACCACCTGGAATGGAATCTCTTTGCGGTATATTTTTGCACTGTTTTAGCAACATGAAGCCATTGTTGTGAGCAACAGCAGCATAGAAAGAAGTACTGTTTAGGAAATATTCAGCATTTTATTTGGCGTTGCTAGGTGGTGACTGTGTTGAGGGAGCGTTTGCTCCACCTTGGCCTTTGTCACTGGAGCTCTGAGATTGGTGAAACCCCTCTGGAGAGGTGTGGCTAGAATTGCCTCTGGCTCCAGAGCATGCAAAAATAAACACCTTGCTGTGCTGCTGGCAGAATACAAAAATATCCAGAATTTATAGATTTTTGGTGTATAGTTACAACTATATCATGCAGGTATATAGTAATTAAATCTAGCTTCTACTGATAGTGCCATGTATTTTTTTTTTTGTACAATGAAACTGTCTCCTAGGTTATAGTTCTGAAATGATGGCTCGTTTCAGCAATTTGTGTGATACAAGTGAAGTCATGTATTATGCTGATGCCTTGGACATTCAAAGTTAAGATTTTACATTCTGTCTGAAAATTTCCATGATCAGAAATAAGCATGTAGTCCTTTGCATTGCTCAAAAAAACGACATCAGCACTTTTGGCCAGGGCATGAGGGGAGACGTACTAATAAAACTCAAAGGGGGTCGTGCATGCAGTAATGCTGACCTGTCTCCATGGTGATCTGCCTCCCAGGGAGGACTCTGGCCTGGTCCACCAGGCTCCTGCTGTGACCATTTGAATGGCTGAGATTCCTGGATGTGTTCAGCCAGATCCTAAGGATGAGGTGGCGGCTTCAGGAGATCTGGCTGAGGTGGAGTGTCCCATCTGCTACCAGGAGTATAACCAGGCAGGGAAGTGCCCTCGAATGCTAGAGTGTCTGCATGTCTTCTGCACTGAATGTCTGCAGAGGATCCAGCTGTCCCCACCCCAGTCCCTGAGTGCCTCTGGCCCTCCATCCATTCCCTGCCCCTTGTGCCGTCATCCTACCCCACTGGAGGCTGGGGACGCCCACTCACTGCCCTGCAACTTGCGCATTCTGGCCCGGCTGCCGCCTGTGGCATTCCGCGTTCCCGTCTCGGCCTCTGGACAGCTGGCCACGGTCACGCAGCGTGTAGTGGTGTCCGTGGACACGCGAGACGCCCGCTTCATCATTCTGCCCACAGTGAGCCTGCGTGTGGAGCAAATGCGGACCGGCGAGGCTGGCCAACTAGCATCGCCTTCTGGTGGTGCGGAGGAGGGACTACGTCGGCACAGGCGGGCCTTGCTCCTTGTGCAGTTGCTCGCAGTCAGCCTCTGGATCCTGTTTGTCATGACCTGCGTCGTGGGAGTTGTGTTTGGGCCCAGACTCCTACACAACTAAAGGTGAAATGAAAACCTGGGTTGAAGATACAGGCAAGCCAGGAAAATTTGTCAGCAGTGAAATCAGTGGATTTTTCCATGTTGTACATACATCTGTGTTATTAAAGGTCTGCTAAGGTTCTTTTATATTAAACTTTTGTTGTATTTGAACACTGAAGAAACCATTTAAATATCTCAGGATTTTAGATTTTTTCCAAATAGCATGATAATTCTTTTTATGGCATAGCAGTAAAATTACTGTTGAGTCATTCTACTTATTCAACAATATTATTTATTTTTCTGAATTCTCAAAATATGACTAGATTCAGTCAAAGATATGTAACTTATACTGTCTCTGGAGAATTTATTATGTATTATACAAATATAAAAAGTTTGTGTTTTTTGAGGGGTGGGCTTTGAGATTATGCTGCAGGCGATAGAGAGTGTGTGAATGCTTACAGCGTTTAATTTGTACCTGAGAGGTTTCCCAGTCTGTTTTACAATGTGCTTCCAGGCATTATAGCACTGTGTAACAAAACAGCACCTGGGTTCCTTTTATTTGCTTTTTGCTGTTATAGCAACAAAATTCAACCAACTATTTCAAACTATTAAAAAAAATATGATTATGTCTGTTGATTAAAATGCATGTAAGTAATAACAGTGTGGCTTGTTAAACGTTTTAGATGTTAGATGACAGCACAGTTTTAGGGTACTGAATGGGGCATTAGTAATGTTTTGTTTGGGCGATTCCTAAAATACATGCAATTGTATTATTAGAAATCTTAAAATAAGATGTTTATTATTTTCATTTTGAAAATAAAATGATATATTCATTTTAAGGAAAAAACAGTTTAAAGGAAAGTACCGTAGACACAAACATATAACATTATAACATTTTACTGCCCAGGCAGCAGTTTTTCTGTGTAAGGATCTGCATGACTTCTGTTCAGAGACAAATTAACCACAGTGGAAAGTTACTGGTGATCCCACCTAATTTTCTAAGACTTTGTGTTCCCTAATAATGCTGTGGGAATGTCTTAGGTGTTTCCTTGAGCTGCTTCAGACTGGTAACCTCTTACAGATGTCTGGCAGACAAGCTGAACCTACCTTGTGCAAGGAAAGTCATGTGACACAAACTCTAATTGTGGCTTTGCCCAGAGTTCAGAACGTGGGCGTGTGGGTGAAGTTGTCAAGCCTGTCCTATTCCCTCATTTGCACATATGGTAGTGTTCCCCGAGGTAAAGTCACTTTTTCCCTGCTATCACTGCCCATGGAATGGGTTTTTGTGAACAGTTGATTCAGAGACGTAGCCTCTCTTTCAGTCCTTAGCAACTGTCTGCCCAACAACAACTGAATAAAACCCTGCACTGAGCACAGCACACATGTAAGACAATGTCATAATTTCCAGTTTGTGCTCTAGAGAGGACTTACTTTTTCTGTGGTTAAATACCTAGCTGTATAAATTAATACATTTGCAAATGGATTTGTAAACTCTACTGTTTGGTAAAACACTGACCATGTAGCACGATAACTCTATTAATAACCACAAGTTCTGCAAGTTCCAAATGTAAACCTTTTAAACTCTATACTATTTGGAGTAAGGCAGTCTGGACACACTAACAACAGCTGTGCTCTGATTGGTGGAGGCACCACTGGCACCCTGTCTTCCATTGGTATAGACTGCAGTTTCTCCCTGAATGGTTGTTCAACAGGTGCAGAAGGAACTTCAGTGTGTACTCTATTATTGACTTCAGACCACATGGTACGCAGGATAGTCTTCTAGAAAGATATATATTTTTGTGTAATTTTATTTAAAATTAATTTGAAAGACATGTATTTTTATGAAGTGTGTGCAATGTAATCTTGTATAGACTTTACTAGGTTATAGTGTGTCTCCTGGTGCATTCCTTATAGAGGGGATCCCTCTGGTGGTCTCAGATGATGCTTTTTGTAATGTCTTTCTGTGATTTGTTTGAAGGAAAAAGAGATTATCTGACTTCTGGTGAAACTTTTGTCTCTGTCAACTGCTGTCAGATCTTTGATCTAGACAGATCCTCTCCAAAGTATTTAAAATTAATAATTTGCATTGTTCTTCTTTTCATTCTTTACGCTAACTGTAGGAAATAACCAACTGTTGGAAAATTAAGAAATTTAAAATAAGACCATTGATGGCTGCTGAAAGGTCTTAATGTAAATCTTAATCCTGTTGTCGCGTCGTTGATTCTCTCAATGTCTGCTACAGTGATACAGATACTGCCATCTACTGGCACACGTTGGACTTGCATGTGAAAATAAATGACGGACAAGTTTAAAAGCCTACTTTACCAAATGTTCCTGTCAAGTGTATTTAATAAGAATCCAGTGATTTTGTGATGATCGTAATATTATAAACTTCGCCAGGTTGTCCTGTTTTTTTAAGACATCGGCTCTTACTCTATTGAACGTTGAGCATACAACAGAAGTCTTTTTAACGCTACGTATTCACCCAGCACATTCTCAAATTAACATTACAAGAACACTAACTCCACACGACATGCCACAGCCTTCTCTTTCACTTCGCCATTGGAATGACATCAATGAAACTGCATCAAGTCGATACATTAAGGTGCAGCAATAACCAGCGGCTGAGCGCAGTTCCCACGGCTGCACTACACTATATTATCTCGTCTATTTGAATACATTGTAACACCGGGACTTGATGTATCAGTGGCGAAGCACAAACAAAATCGGGATGGGGGGGCGAACGTCGAGAGACTGGACGTAAAGGGGGGCTGTTGTGACGTCACACGCCGCGTTGGCTTGGTGTGGAGAAAGTTTTGCATTCCCCCCAGCCCTCCGCTCAACAACTCAGTGTTGTTGTTAGGTAGAAGTTTGTTTGTGTGGATGTGTGCATGTCCCACATTTGTACTCCCTACGACAAAAGGAAGGATCTTTTTTGTCGCATTTTTCCAGGGACAGCGAGGAGGTGAGAAGACAAGTCCCAACGCATTTTGACCGCTCATTGTCTGACTGAAACGCTCAGCCCAGCGCAGACCGATCGTGTCTGCCCCCTCCCCATCTATTCCACACAGCCATCCCTCTCCTATAGTTTTGCGGGGCAGAGAAAAGGACCTGGCGAAATGGCGGAAACCAAAATAATATATCACATCGACGAAGAGGAGACGCCGTATTTGGTTAAAATACCCATCTCTGCCGAAAAAATCACACTGCTCGACTTTAAGCAGGTCCTGAACAAGCCCAATTACAAATTCTTCTTCAAATCCATGGACCAGGATTTCGGGTAAGTGAACGCAGTGGTCTGAAATTTCATATTTGGGATGTGATCCGAAAACCAGTGGACGATGGATAGCTTGCAGATTCTATAAGTGAAATGCATCAGTTAGGCTTGCTCAATTGCCGAACAATTATTCTATAGACAAAACTAGCCTAGTTAATCATCAGTGCTCCAAAAAACTCATTTGTGTATAACAGTAACATCTGACACCTTTTGCCTGTCGTAAATTAACATAACCCAATGATTTGCATTTTGTATTTGGTGAAAGACTATAATTCACCCTAAACCTTAAGCGATGTAGTTTAGTTACACTGTAAAGTTTGAAAGGCGTGTAATGTCGTCTCGTTACTGTAAGTTCCAGGAGTCTTTTGCTGGAGTGCATCACTGAGATCGCTGGATGCTGATGATATGCGAGACCTGATCCCAGTACAGTATGTGCATGCAGGAATGGTGTTCCTTACCAGGGGTCCGCATGACAACGTGCACGTCAACGTATTGTCATTGTCTTAAAGTTGCATTTTTTCCCCACATTAACATTAAAAAGCACATACAGTTGTAGCACATTTGTGTCCCTGAATAAGTTCTCTCATCCAGACAATTTGTATTACACTTGAGTTGTACGGTAGCAGTTTGGGAAGAAAACATTCCTAAATGAACACTGTCCTTCTGTGCGTGTATTCTCTCTTTAGTTGTTACATGACCGGATTTTTGAGAACACTGGGCTGGGATCATAAACTTCGTTGCACATCTCTCTTCTCAGTCTACAAGCTTCCGTCTTTGAATGTGGAAATGAGGCATCCCTGTGACTCCCGTTGCTTCTTGAATACTTGGGAACAGTTCAAATAGCCTGTTTGCAAAATTACCTCCACCATATGTCCACCCTGGCTCAGTGGTTATCACTGTTGCCTCACACCTTGTGCCCTAAGATCCCTGGGATAGGATCCTTGCCCTCGTGACCTCAGTATGGAAAATGGGTTGATGGATATGTATGCCCTGTCCAGTAAATGCTACTGTTACTGCATCCTGTTTTTTTTACACATTATATGAAAGTGTTTCAAAATAGCGTGTTCAGTGTTGACGGTCTTTCTGCTCGTCAGTAAAGACTTTAAATGTTGAAGAAAAACAGCTTCGTTGGGAGGAGGCAGGCACCCAGTTATTAGTCAGCCATATCTGTCACCCCAAATCTATGTTCACTTCTTCTAAGGTTGTTTTCGTTATGAATTAAAAGCAGACATTGGAGTAATTCCTGTAACATAATAAAGAGTAGAATCCAACAACAGAGATGTTAAACGTTGGCATAAACATGTCATAGTGTTTTTTATATAATGATGAAGGGCTGATTACACAGCGACTCAGTTAGAGTCAGTTAGAGAGCTGGAGATGAGTGTGTGTTTTCTCAGCTCCCAGACCACTGTCAGATGTGCTGTGCTCTGTGTGTGAAGTGGGGGTGGGAGTTTGTGGCTGGATGGGAGGCCATTTGCTGGGGAGTCAACAGGATCTGTGATGGCTGGGGGTGGGATACAGATCTAAAAAGGAGCGCATGTCTTTGTGGGTGGGGGTGCATGATACACTCACCGAATGTGCCCTGCCCAGTGAGAATGGGAGTCAGGGAGTCTCGGGGTGGCAGAAAGATCAACTGTATTTAGTTAGGTGTTTGTTGTAAAGAGTGTGTTCTTCACACAATGGAGGGGCAGTAAGTGATGTGTGTAGAGGATTGAATGTTTTTGTGTGGAGATGAAGTGTTTCATTTTGAGCACTGAAGAGTTTGTGTAAAGTGTACGTGTGTGTGTGTGTGTATGTGGGGGGGGGGCACTTTGGAAGCGTGTAGGAAACTCCTCCCTCCCCTTCTGTACAGTTTGATGGACCTGATGCATGTAAAGTCATTGGAAGATCGTATGGAGAATATGGCAGAGGCCAGATTTCACTCACTCTGAAGCAAAGGTTTTTGTGTGCTGACGAAAATCCAGCTCTGGGGTGGCAGCCACCTGAAATATCAACTGCGCTTTTTGTATAATGACAGGTAGAGAGTGTCAAAGCAAAAATAATCATAAAAAATTAATATAATCAGAAAAACTAATGTTCACGAGTGTTGGGGGGAGGGGGCGTAGTTCTTATGCTTTCTCAAACTGTCGCTAAGATGAATATTGCAGCTGTCGCATCCTAACCCATGACTGCACTGTCGCTGCGTGTCTGTACCTCTGTGCGTGTTGATGCAAATTAATGTTGTCACAGTGTTATTATAGTGTGTGAAACAATTAATTTAAACCATCTACACTTCTGCTGCCCCACTGTGTTAAAAAAGCTTTAAGCATAAATATTTATAAAATACGATAATTACACATGCTACAAAGCTGGGTCTTTGATCATTGCAACCGGATACTTACAGGCATGTTTTTAAATTTGTTTAAAATGGTCACCATGTTGTTACAATGTGGCATAATTTATTTCATAGTAAATGTTTACAGTCTGTGTTTATAATGCGTTTTCAACCCCCAAATGTCCCGAAAACCGATTAAACGTTATTAATAACAGTCAAAGCGGTACAGATGTGCACTCCTGTCCCTTGTCACTGCTGCCTTTAGCATAGAACCCTGAAAGAGAGGATGAAAAAAGGAGTAGCATTTAATTACGCGTGGAGCTGCATAATGGGAGGACCAGCTGTGGTCTCTGGTTCTCCTGGCACGTCCACAAATGGCCCCAGTAGGAATGCAGAGCAATTCCTACCATCTCGCTCCAAACAATTCGAAGGAGAGCTTGGAGATGGTTTGACCGCAGCAAGGCTTGGTGGGAAGAACAGCTGTTTCACTTTAACAGTGAAACGGGTCTTTTTGAGTTGTTGTTGCTCTGTCTCCTACGTTGGCTGAGCTCACCGCTCAGGCAGGAAGAGATCAGCGCTGACTACACTAGGTCTGACTGTCCCGTCACACCACTTTCCTGAGCCTCCATGCCTTGTTCCTGACTGGCCACTCTGTTCATGTTGTCTTTCCTCAGGGTGGTGAAAGAAGAGGTCTCAGATGATGCAGCCAAGCTGCCGTGTTTTAATGGAAGAGTGGTGTCCTGGGTAAGACCTTGGGCGGGGGGGCACACATATAGTAATATTAGGGCAGGCAATAAGTGAGCAGCTTCAGAGCAGGGACTATGAGCATCAAGGTTGCTGATGCAGATCCACAAACAGTCGTACTGTTGGACTGTTACGTACCCAGTCTGAATCTGTCTGTAAGCATAAAAAATGAGTCGATGTCAGTGTTTTATTAAGGACTTATTTTTCTTTAGCAGAAGTCAGAATAATCGGTTTTATGTCTGTTTATTTTAACAAAATCAAAACACATTAAAAGAGTATTTGTATTTTGTTTTCCAGTAAAAAGGTTAAACTATAACATTTGATTTCTGAGTTTCATTTACTGTTTTGTAGACCCGAGCCATTGGTTTCTGTGAGGTTCCCTGCCTGGAGGCAGTCTGTACTCTGAATTAGGCATTGTGGGAAAAGATGGCGCAGACTGAATCAGATAATGGAAGTAATGGTACTGGAAAAGAGACCAGAATTCCAGTTAACCTTAGGGGCTGCAAGTTTATAAAGGTCGCTCTGTTTGGATTTTCCACTAATTATTTACTGAAACAAACGGAGATTAAACACTTGAATGTAAACTGCAGCTCCAGACCATCCCTTAAGTAGATTAGTATCCTGTCCCATTCTCTGCAGCCAGAAGCACTGGAGACTGAACAAAAGGGGAAGAGAGAACAGGGAGGGCTGTCAAGGGAATTCTGGGAAAGAAACCCAATAGTGCTGATTGTGTGACGTGTGACAAAAGATACACTGAGGAGGAGGTGCGATAACTGGGTTAACATTTGGGTCAAAGGCTTGTTTTCTTTGTGGTTGAAGGTGATTTGAAGGTGATTTGATGCGTTTTCATACTGCTGTTTGTATACCAGCTAGCTGGGCTGAGTGAGTCAACAGGTGCTCAGCAGTGTATTACTCCAACATTCAGTTTAGGAGTTTGGCTAATTTGAGCATCTGATCTCCGTTTGGAATCCTGTCCTTTTTTGCTATCAGATGATCATGTTCTTGCTCTGTGTTTAAGTTTTAGTTTGTAATTAACATCCACCATCAAACACTGACAGTGTAATGTTTGAGTGAAGATGGCGGAGTGGGTGACCTTAAGTGCTTGTGTTTATGCCCCCACCCCACCAACACAGCTGGTGTCTTCAGACAGTCCTGCTGCAGAGCCCCCTGCCCCACCTGCCCTTCCTGCTGAGGTGCGGCACCCTCCCTCTCCCCCACCCCCACCTCTGCCCCCTCCACCTGCCGAAAGGATCAGCGGCATTGGGGACTCCAGACCTCCATCCTTTCAGTAAGAAGTGCACACTTTAGTGTTCACTCTGTAGTGTGTCTGGCTGTGTTGACGAACGCTACGAGTGTTCACTTCATTATATTGGCACTCCTTTTCTACAGTATTAACACTGTAAAATTAATTGCATCCAACAGACATGCTGCAGTTAGAGAGGTTGACAAAACATTGTGTCTGGCTTTGTAATTGGTCAGTGCTTTGGTTACAATAGTAATTAGTAAAAAAATTATATTATTTTAATGTGTCTTAAAGCCCTTGAGCAGAACATTTAAACTGAATTTTTGTCCTTTAAAAATCCAGCTGTATATGCAGTGAAATATAATTTGGAGATTTGTAAAGTGGAATGTAGTAGCTTTGCAGATTAACGTCAGTCACAGTAATGAATACTGACCTCTGACCTTTGGAGCCTCTGATGTATTTTAACGTTAAAGGAGCAGAAATGGCCAAGCTTTTTAACTGAAGGACAGTAGTGTGACTGAACTTAGTTACACTTTGTGTGGTGAGTGTGAAGTGTGAGTTTACACACACACACCCCCCCCCCCACTCCTGTGTCTTTCTATAGCCCTAATGCTCCACCCAGTGTGGACTCCCCGAATGATCGCACAGACACGGAGTCAGTGGTGTCCTGCCGTCGGCAACGACCTCGGCATCGGGAGAACCAAGACAGGCACGGTAAGCCCCCCCTCCCCTCCCCAGGTGTCCCTTTGAAGAGAGGACGTCACTCACATTTATCTTGCAAACCTGTGTTTAATTTGCTGGGAAAAGTGGAGACAAATTTCCCAGCTACCTTTGACTGGCATTAATGTTCATGGAGAGTCTACAGTATCCCTGGCATTTGGCAGTAGTGCGTGTAGAGCATGTTTGAATGTCGTATACCTCTGCCAGGTCCACCCCTCACCACCTTTTCCCGCCCCACCAGGAGCACGTGTGAACGGGCAGAGCCGCCTGGAACGGCACCTGGCGGGTTATGAGAGTGCGAGCACGCTCATGAGCAGCGAGCTGGACGCCACCAGCTTCTGCGACTCCGACGATGACGACACCATGAGCAGGTGAGCTGTGCGTGGGGGGGCGTACAGGTGAGCTACAGGTGAGCTGGGCGTGGGGGGTGTACAGGTGAGCTGGGTGTACAGGTGAGCTGGGCGTGGGGGGGGGTGTACAGGTGAGCTGGGTGTACAGGTGAGCTGGGCGTGGGGGGGTGTACAGGTGAGCATCGTGTTGTCATGTTGCAGGTAGCCCGAGGCCCAGCCATTTTTCATAGAGTTGTTTACTCTCACTTTTTTCTTGCTGAACAGTAACATGATCTTTCCCTGTTATGGTAGACATGCTTGAGTGTTAGCAGTACATGCGTGTAACTAAGCAGGATGTCCCATAAGGGCTGACGCAGGTGATCAGGTGTCTCCACTCCCTAAATACAGCGTCCGGAAATATTCACGCCTTAAGGTGTGGTAGTTACCTCAAAGGCTTACATGGCCTCAGGGAATTCTTTATGTTTATCTCTAGGAGAAACCTGCCATTTTAGAAATAAAGCTTTATGTACGCCCCCAGGGTGCCTCACGGCTGAGGAACAGTACATCACTCAGTTCAAACCTTGTGGCCTTATTTTGAGTTGCACCTTTAGTTTTTGAAAAGCAGTTTTAGTTACATTTAAACTGCCATTCTGTTTCTTGTCCCACCCCTCGACCCAGGTTCAGCAGTGCTACAGAGCAGAGTACTGCTTCCCGTTTACTCAAGCGCCACCGCAGACGGAGGAAACAGCGCCCCTCAAGACTGGAGAGGGTACTGCATCATAGAGGAGTGGATGGATGTTATGGTCTTGGTGGCTGTAAATATTGGGCAAAGCACGTAGTCACAGTGCAGTCTGAAGGATGACTTCTATGCATGAGAGGCTATGTGCGTGTGTGTGTGGGTCTCTAGCAGAGGTGCACCCACATAAGGAATACTTGTGTTATGGGTTTCAGGCCTCTTCCTTCAGCAGTGTGACGGACTCCACCATGTCGCTTAACATCATCACTGTCACACTTAACATGGGTGAGTTAACATGACCCATGACATCACTTCCCGTCTTGTAACTTGGGCTCAGACACGTTGTAGTTCTCAACTTTTAGTGAAATGTCTCTATAATCACTTTATGTGTCTGCTTTAATTATGGGCCAGGTAATTATGTAATTATTCAGTCAAAAATCAAAGCTTCTTAATGAAAAGCTAAGCTTTAATGAAAACCTGCTAACCAAAGCACTCTCCTATAGTCAGTACTGGTCACATGGCGTGTTTTTAATAAGCCTCTTGTCTCCCACATCCAGAGAAGTACACCTTCCTGGGCATCAGCATCGTGGGGCAAAGCACGGAGCGAGGAGATGGGGGCATCTACATCGGCTCCATCATGAAGGGGGGGGCGGTGGCAGCTGACGGGCGGATTGAACCCGGGGACATGCTCCTACAGGTGAAGGGCGGGCTAGACAGCAAACCTGGTGTTTTGAGTTTTTTAAAAGAGTTAAAAACCACCCTTTGACACCCAAGGACAATAATTACAGTTATCAGCGTAACTGCAATGTCACATCTGCGTTGAAGGTGAATGACATTAACTTTGAGAACATGAGCAACGACGATGCCGTGAGGGTGCTGAGGGACATCGTTCACAAGCCGGGGTGAGTCACGCTGCCCCGCACCAGAGACGCGCACCCTCGCTTCTCCATCGTCCTGCTCAATGTGCCCTTCTTTCTCCCAGACCAATTGTCCTCACTGTCGCCAAATGCTGGGACCCTTCACCACAGGGCTATTTCACTCTCCCGCGCAGTGAGTTCTACCCTTTCTAATCCCGTCTGTAATGGCACACTGTGTGAGTTGGCTCATGGCCAACGCAGGGCTCTGCGCACGACAGTCCTGCATACATGAATGCGAGTTTGAGCTGGCCAGTGTGACCTGATCCGGAGTGACGCATGCTCTGGTCCTGCGAGGTTTCTTACCACCACCGTTTCTACTTTATTCAGACGAGCCTGTCAGGCCCATCGACCCGGCGGCCTGGGTCAGCCACTCTGCTGCTCTCACAGGGACCTACCCTGCCTTCCCAGCTGGCTCCGCCCTCAGCTCCGTCACCTCTGGGTCCTCCGTCACAGAGACAGAGTGTGAGTTCACTTGTCTTGTCGCCTTGCTTGGTGCTTTTGTCCGTTTTGCGGGGCATGTCGCCAGCTTTGCTGTGCTCTCCTTACAGCCATGTAATGGACTCTGACTGCTGCTTCCTGCCTCTAAGTACAATGATGTCATGTCCTCATGTCCCTCATGTTGGTATTTTTAGGACAGAATAAATTTCTTCATGTCTCTCAGGCTTTGCTGACTTCAACCTGTCCCTGCACTCGGACATGGCGTCGGTGGCCAAAGCCATGGCTTCCCCGGACTCGGGGCTGGAGGTGCGTGACCGGATGTGGCTGAAGATCACCATCCCCAACGCCTTCCTAGGTGAGGGAATCCCAACTGTGGGGACAGACATGGCTGCTGTGCTGAATGAACAGAACCGAAATACACAGCATGCATGGGACCGAAGCGCAAATGTGAAAGGGAGAAAAAAAACTGAGAGCGGTGGAAAAATGACCAGAATGTCAGTGAGGAGATAACATCATCTCCTTATCCTTATGTGAGAGTGACGTGGAGAGCATGGGACAGGGCACAATTTCACTTCAGCAACATTTTATTGCCAACGCTGTATTGCTGCAGGAAATGTATTTACGTCATCTTGTAAAACAAATTGTACAGATTATAAATATAATTGAACAAATGAATTGTGTAAATAATCTCCATGTGTGTCTTGTGCCCCCCTCCCCCCACAAACACATTCAGGCTCGGACGTGGTCGAGTGGCTGTTCCACCACGTTGAGGGATTCCAGGACCGCCGGGAGGCCCGAAAATACGCCAGCAATCTGCTGAAGGCCGGCTTCATCCGCCACACTGTCAACAAGATCACCTTCTCTGAGCAGTGCTACTACATCTTCGGCGACTTTAGCAATTGCGAGAACTGTGAGTGCCCTGTGATCCACCACCGAGCCTCGTGGCTGGCAGTGCGGCTGTAACACACTGCTTAAAACGATAGTCTTTAAGAAACCGAATGGTATTAAAGTGCTGAGGATTATTTTGAGGTATGGCATTGCATTGTTAACGGATTCTGCCTCAGGAGAAATGGCTAATGTTTTAAACTGAATGTGTAATGCTAGAAATTTGTCAATGTTACCTAGTAAACAGGTCAAGGTAAACCATTTTGTTCTTGCTCTTCTGTTCCTCCTCTTCCTCACCAGACATGGCAAACCTTACCCTTAATGACAACGATGGCTCCAGTGGGGCATCGGATCAGGACACTCTGACACCCCTGCCCGGCGCAACACCCTGGCCGCTGTTACACTCCTTTCCCTACCAGTACCCCCATCCATACTCCACCCAGCCTCCCCCTTACCATGAGCTGTCAAGCTTCAGCTACGGAGCCGGGAGTGCGGGCAGTCAGCACAGCGAGGGTAAGGCCTGAACCAGCACCTGGGTGCTCAGTGTTCACAGGAATGCGGCTTCAGTCGGGGGTTCCAGAGCTGGAGATATTATCTTACATATAACTAGACTGTCTTCATCTGTGTGGAACTGCAGATCTGAAAGTCACAGGATGCAGGCACAGATAAGTGCTAGCATAAACTATGGCCTGTTTGTTGTGGTAGATGTGTGTAGTCCTTGGATGATAAGATAATTTCTTTGCACCATCTGTGGTTTCCTGTGGCATTTGGCAGTAAAAGATTGGTCTGCCATTGTTCACGTTATTCCAAAAGAAAAAAGAAAGCTGATTTCACGTGCCATCCTCTTTGTCCAGGAAGTCGAAGCAGCGGGTCAACACGAAGCGAAGGGGAGCGGCGGCGAGGGAGCAAAGGAGGCGGTGCCACTTCTGGGGGCGGGGCAAGGGAGGAGAAGTCACCAGGAGGTGGAGCGGACTCCCGCTCTGGCAGCGGCAGCGAGTCGGAGTACTCGACCCGCAGCAGCCTGAGGCGGGACTGTGGCTCGACCGCGCCCAGTGAACACAGCCATGCCAGTCAGCGCTCGCATGCCCGCACGCCGCTCCCACACATGCCCTACCCTCCTGGGATTCCGCTACCCTACAACCCCATGATGGTCATGATGGTGCCCCAGCACCCTCACCCTGTCCTCGGGCCCCCACACACACAGCTCCCCCCAGGCCCCTCCATGACTCCTCCGGTGATGCCGGGGGGGCCCCCTGGAGCTCCGCCCACCCGCGATTTGGGCTCCGTGCCCCCTGAGCTTACGGCCTCGCGCCAGTCCTTCCAGTTGGCTATGGGTAACCCCAGCGAGTTCTTTGTGGATGTCATGTAGCAAAAGAACAGAAACAGTGCCATCTGGTGAGCTCGTGCACCCGCGGGTGCCCGCGCGTGTTGTGGTACGAACGGGGTTCAGCAGTGCTGAGGGCTGTGATTTGTCACAGGGGGAACACCAAGATAAGTCCAATGTTCTCACGCTTCATAAGAACCTCAGCTGGACAGAATTCTTTCCGAAGTCACATATGGGTTTACTGTGCTGTACTTGAGACAGTTCGTCCTCCAAAGCTTGTGTAAGTCAGCATCTAGAATTTTCAAATAATATTCTTTATTCGTGACAGAATGAATAGTTTTATAACAAAAAAAAATCTGTTTACCAACTTAAGTTGCACATTTTTTTAAGTATAAAATCACTATTGGTTATTGCAGTCATTGTCATGTGACCAAGTTGGAAGGGACACTCAGATTTTAGAATACATAAAATTTGGAACCAAACGGTCACAGTACCTCGTATCGGGTTTTTTTTAGTTACTCAGCACAGATTAATTAATTACATTTTATGTAATGGAAAGAAGGTCACCTTGTACAGTTCTCAGTTACTAAAGGACCGATGTTGTGCGTGTAAAAGTACCGTATCTGCATGTAACAGTGAAATTTAACGTAGGTTGCAGAAAAATATCAAAGGTGGAAAGAGCATCTAGGTACGATATAAGTGATCCAAAGATGAGTTTGGATTCCGACCTTGTTCCACGAACGTGTAGCTGTAATTGGTATATACCAAAAAGCGACATCTCGAATTCGACGACGTTTGTGGTTTGGGTTATTAAACCTTAGAAGTTTGTCGAGAATGAGTAAAGCAGAATGTGCTGGAAGATGTAGCAGTGTGGTTTTGTGAAAACATTGTCTTTAGTTTTCAATATTTGAAATAAATGTTGATGAATTTTATTTTTCATGATGGACATTTCCCAGGCGCCGCCAAGGTTCTCTCTCCCACCTTTTTTTTTTTTTTTTTTTTTTTTTTTTTACCTCTGAACGTACGAAACGAAACAAAAACTCGGTTTTTGTTTCGGGTACTCCAGTTTTAAACGCATGTTTAAAATTGGAGCTTCTTCCCATAAGATGCGAATAAAACACCACATCTTCCCGAGTATCCCTGGCAGGGCAGAGATGCTCATTCCCGAAAGATCAGTGTTTTGAACTATTGTTGTGCTGTCAGGTGCTTCGCCGGTTACCAACATCAGTTAAATTTTAATTTTATATTGATAAAACCTATATCAATTAAATTGCAAAATGCAAATGAGGCCGTGAATTCAAATTTTTATTTTCAAACACAACTTCCTTACGGATACAACTAAAATATGTACAATGCTTCTGTAGCACTCAACGGTAGAGAAGGAACAACACTGATGTAATACTGATCTTTTACTGTCGCTTCACAAATGTCAATCATCTTTATTGCCAAGTAGGTTAAAAAAAGGAGATTGACTCCAGTACGGTGGCTCTGTCTGCTTTTTAAAGTATTTGAATAAAAGAGAAAAATAGAACAGAGTAAAAGACAAAACGATACATGTACAATGGTTATATTAACAACTTATAAACTTATCTCACGACATCAGCACACTTTAACAGAAGTTTAACACGTGTCTGGAAATATAAACTCGTTGCATTGTAAATAACGCGTTATAAACCAAATGTAAAATCTTTACAGAAAGTTATGAACGATATACAAGCGCCAGAGCTATTATGTTGTACCCTAGTGAATAAGGACGTCAAAATCGGCAAAAACAGTTTAAGAAATCCATTAGAATACACAAGTCAGTAAATTAACAATGGATACCATGAACGAATCGGTTCGTTTAGACTCGAGAATCGATTCGACGGGTTCGTTTAAAAAAACCCGTTCAAATGAACGATTCGTTCGAGAATAGGAGATCACTATTGTGTTGACAACACGTTTACCATTTACAGCGAAACGGACACAAGCCAGTAAAAGGTTATTTTGATACAAAACGCGTTGATAAGAGCTTCGGGCAATCCAGTAGGAATGTGTCAGGTTGGAGGGCAACAACTGTATAGTCTACAAACAAACTGCCATTATGTCTTGCGGAGGAAAACGTGTCCGAGACCACCGGGTGCACGTGCTTACCCAACATCCGGCTGAACGATCAACTTCCTGAACCGTGTTGCAATAATTTGCAAATTATTGTTACTTCTGTCAGGAAGTTCGGGGCAGCAATAACACATTTTGGCAGCTGTAGTTACATCGCGCCTTGCGTGTGCAATGCCACAAATTGTCGATAAAACATGTGCATCTAATTGTGGTCTCTATCTTATTACTTAATTAAACCCAATAGCTGTATGCTTTTTATACATGTGCGCGCTTGAGAAGTACTGCTTAGAAAAAGCCACTGCTTACCTGTGGCTCGCAGTCTTACCTCCATGTAATTAAACATCTGCTTTGTTAGGCGGTATGTCTGTTAAATTTGCGGATATGTCCCACACCACACTTTTTTTCCTGAGGGTTTGCGGATATTTTCCTCATCTAAAAGTTTTTGCTCCTCTTAACTGTAGTGCTACTGTCAAATAACTCGGACGCCCGTTTTAATAAAGTAAAAGCAACGGAAACCACCTGCAGCTAAACACTGGAACAGCACTGACCACTCTACAAACACAATCACACGATTGTACAAATTAGTTTTTTGACATGGACTTCAAATTGAAGACGGCCTCCAGTGCGAAGAAGGGATAGCGGTCCAAAAAGACACGAGAGAGACTTTCAACATAATGTTTTGGCTCATCGATATGTGTGTAATTGTCCACAGATTTTACAATGTCTACCACCAGGTCGTGCAAAAGAGCAGATGTTTTAAAGCCTTTGCATGTATTTCTAAAAGCTGTTTCACTTATATGCCCACCATCTTTTTTCCTTGCTCTTAGCACTGTAGGTGTTACTGAGATGCTCAGAGTGTTCTGCAAGACTCCAGTGCTAAAGGGCAACAGTAAGCACTAGAAGGAGGACATAACTACCTCCATGTCTGTAGAGAGAAGCTTGGGCAATGTGACAAAATGTGATGTTAAGGGACAAACGAGAGGAAGAGACTGGCAGGTGAAAGTGTCCATCCAAGAGTTGTCATGCAATACATCCTGTGTTTTTTGAAACACAGCACTATTCACACAATGCCTTGTAATCTGGTTGAAAGCAGGCTGAGGAGGAAGGCCAATTGCAAAATTAATGTTATATTCTCAGATTTCTCAGAATGTTTACCAAACTGTGGCAGATGTTCTCCTTGGCCGTCACTATTGCTTTATAAACACTGAGTCATTGTGCGCTTTGTGAGACACGTCTAGTTTTATTTGTGTACACACGGGATTGTGTGCTGTTTTGTTGTCAGAGCCAAAGTTGCCATGTTTATCAATGACAGGTTTTCTCTCTGCGTGCCACTCCTGGACCTCAGCCATGTCACCCCATCATCCCATCAGAGAAGAGGATGGACATGAGGACTGTGAGCTTGGTATTCTTTGATAAAATGTGAGTTCTTTTTGACTGTCTCTGGGTGAAGTGGGCACACACTTTGACTGTCTCTGGGTGAAGTGGGCATACACTTTAAGGTGGTCACAAACATACTGAACAGCAGCTGTTCTCTGTAATGCAATGTCAGTCATTTCTCTTGCTGAAATCTTAGTTTCTCTGGTTTCCTTTCTGCTATAGCTTATCTTTATTACTTAATATAGCACTGTGTGTTCTGGCACCTCTTTGCCCCATTGATATGCGTGGGGAATTTCCCAGCCTGTGCAGTGCTGCTGTTGCTGTGGCCCCATGTCTTCCTGTGGGTGGGTACAAGCTCTGTACCTGCTGACATTTTCTCTTTCCACTTTCTGCACATGTCAGCTTCTGCATGGTTGTGTGTGCGTGTCTGGTGGTGTGGTCTGTGGCACCTTAGTTCATACGTGTAGTTGATATCTTAAAATGTTATGTCTGGTTTGAGTGCCAAGGTCCTAGGGTCTGATTTCCTCTTCCTCTTCCTCAGAATAACTCACCTACCCACGCATATCTGTGGGGACTATGTGGGCGTTGAGCGTCTTTGTGATTTTGTTCTTGTTGTTGTTGTTCCACCTGCTGCAGCATAAACCCCCCCTCTCTTAGCCCCAGCTTTATTTCAGTCACTGTCTCTACCACTTCTCTGTCTCTCACATTTAGTATCATGTTCAGTATGAGAAGTTTATTTAGAATATTAAAAATTGTGCACTTGTGATGACAGGTCAGAATTGCCTGTAACTATAATTTTGTGCTAGTTGGAAGACTGATCAAGGTGACAGGCTGGAATAGACATTCAGTCTTTTGGCAGCACAGTTAATAAAAGAGATAATTGTGTGAAAGTTATTGCTGCTTCGTTAAAGATAATGACCACCTCTTACATAACATGTTGTCACTTACAAGTTTCAAAATATCTCCCATTGTCATGTTATGCTATGCACAGTGTTGCTTGCAAATGAGGAAAGATGTGGAAGGATCTCCCTAGATTAACTTGTTTGGACCCCCTGGGCCCTCCTGTCCCCGGTTGATGACTGTGCACATTCAACAGCACCATTCATGGACGGTGTCAAGCACATTTACACACCAAGGTTTCCTTCCGCTTGTCTCAATGTTTGAATCTTCCACTTTGCAAGTATTTAACACAAACCCTGTCTGTCTCCTTGCTGTGTGAGAAGATGTCAGTTAGTGGTAACCTAAAAGCCGCCCTTATCAAACAGCGACCTCGTTATCAGGCATGACGATTACCATGTTTCAAGGAAGTGACACTGCAGTTTAGCAAAGCCGTTTTTCAAAAAACACACAAAATAAAGCTGAGCAATAATGTATGCTGGGACGTTCCTTTTTTCATCTGCAGGCCCTGCTGTGTGAACACTGTCCAGAAAAGCAGAAGTGAATCTAGGAAGCTGTGATCATGCTGTTATTTTTAAGATCTGTTTATGAAGCCGTTTGTTTCGAGAACGAATCAACAATGTGTCGTTTTATTGATTCACTTTTGGGGGGAAGATGTTTATGTGCATGTAATGCAAAAAAGGCATAGAACCGTGTCAGTTGTCTGTGACAGATTCCAGAAACCTTTGAGACTTTATCCTTTAGCCACGTTGCTCAGGTTTATAAATATCGCATTACATGCCTTGCTTTGTCGCTTCTCAGCTCCAACTGCAGCTCTGGTTTAGCACAATGTTGTAGGTATTTTCACGGTTGTGACTCTTTGGTGTCGGCATGGTGCTTTGCTCCAGTTGTCATGGCAGCAGAGGTAACATTGGCAGCATCAGGCCAGTGTGTCGGCACGTGTGTGGTGAAGTGGATTAACATTTGGTGAATATTCAGCATAGAAAAAAAAAAAATACCAGGGCATCTGTTAGTCACAGGAGAAAAAACAACACATCACCCCAGTAAACAGGGTTGATACTAGCTATCCAGGTGCATCTGAGCAGTTTGTTTGAGTTGTTTTATCGGTTCTTCTCCTGTCATAAATAGGTGAACCATTGCTGTTTTCTGTGTTAAGGGTGTCTCAGAGGTCTTGCGTGGCTCAGATCTCCATGGTAACCGTTCTTGTTTGTCATGCTGAGAAGTGACCGGTGAGCACTTTCAGATCATGGGCGCAGTGGATTCATGAAGGTGAGTTGAATTGTCAAAGACGGCACAGGGCATCACAAAGGCCTGGTAAGGAATGGTAGGGGGAAGCTCTTAAAATATCATTTTCAGCAACATTTTCTCAACCACATTTTGTTCTCCAACACTGAGTGTCTTTATCAGAAATAAGCAGAACAGTTTTACGTGAAAAATGAGTCCATTCTAAACTGACGCAGCCCTTACTGCCTGCCTCATGAAATTAGTTACTTTCTGTTAGGTTTCTTGCGGCAGCATTGCTGAATGCAGTTGTCAAAATAAATTGCCGTTATCATTTATAGAGTGCATAAACTTCCACTGAATGCTTTGAACCCTTTTAAATTTTACTTTTGAAGTGACTTGGGTTTGCGTTTTATTCTGTTGACCTCAATGTATGTGTCTCGTTGTGTGGTTCTGAGCTGGTTGTTAAACTGCACCCCAGTGGAAAAATTCTCATTCTGCAAAGGAAGCTGGTGCAGTGTGGGAGGCAGACACGCTTCATGACATTAACAAGCTAAAGAAACAAGTGAGAAACGATGCAAGACAAAGAATGTGGGCATGGTGACTGGTCCGTCCTCAACGAAGTTCGCATTTCATGCTTTGCTGTGCAGACGCAGCCAGTGTGTCGCAGGTCACTGCTCTAGATGACAAAATGGCTCCCAGCTGCAGGAGGCACAGCGTGTGTTTTTTGGAAAACTGCACAAGTGACAAACCAGCATGTGGTTTAACTGCCAGCATGCCGTGCAGAGGGGTCTGGGAAATCAGCGTGTCACCTGCACCTGTGTACTGCATCTGTGCTCGGTTTCACTGTTGCAGTATGCATGTGAATGTGTGTGTGTGTGTGTGTGTGTGAGTGATAGAGATCTGTGTTTTGTGTTTGTGTGTGTGTGAATGAAGTCTGCATTTCTTCTGTCACATCATGACTCTTGCGAGCTCCTGTTCAGGACATGGTATTGGAGAGCATGTGTAGAGATGTGCGATTACTCTGTGACTTTGAGGGGGTCTGACAACATGCTCTGACTTTCGTGGCTCTCAGTAGCTGACGGAGTCCTGAGTTTCACCCCTGCATGGTGTCACACTGCACCAGCTGTTTCTTCACTGTTGAAGTTGTTCTGGACAGGCACCTAACAAGCCAGCACTCCTTTCCTGCCCTTGTGCAACATTTTTCACCGCTTCCTGTTCAACTGTATGCCAACGCTGCTTTAATCTCCTCATGTGGGTCCCTTCCCTTTGCACCTGTGCTTCTGTTCCCTCCTTTATGTACTTTGCTCTATACAAATTTGCACGCTGTCTTAAAATAGACATTACAGATGCATTGGCAGATACTGCATGTTTGCTCTTGAGGTTTCTTTTCCCAGTCTATCACAGGACTTGTTGATGGAAGGAAGAAACACAGAGTCTTTCTGAACTCCCCCTCCCCACTCCTCTTTGTAACCTGCATCTTGGTTGATGAATCAAAGCTTTCTGTCAATACAGAACTGAGACTTGTTGTGTTGAGATAAAAATGCATCATTCCCTCTGCCTTTGTGTTAACTTGGTGTGTTGAGGTAAGGTATCTCTAAGTGTCTCTGTGCCTGTTCTCCTGAGCACAGGAACAGAATTCCTGCTCCCTGCCTTTCACCTCTTCTTTCTTCAATATCTCCTTTTCTTTGTCAGTCATCATCTATACCACTTCATCCTGTTAAGGGTCATGGGGAAGCCTGGAGCCCATCCCAGAACAGATGGGGCAGGGGACACCCAGGACAGGGCACCAACCCACCAATTAACCTAACCTGCATGTCTTTGGACTCTGGGAGGAAACTAGAAAAAACCCACCAAGCACAGGCAGAACATGTAAACTCCACACGCCACCATGCAAGAAACTGGTCAGTACTGCGGGAGCCATATGTTTAGCTACCGTGATGCCCCATCACAAACACAGGTCCAGTTCCCATGTGGTGATAGTAGTAGGGAACACAAGGCTGGTGTGTCCATCTGGGGTGTTAGATTACATGTGTTTCATTTTTATGTTTACATAAAATGTGGTTCCTATTTACCCCTTGCACCAGTGGGGCTCACTATCAGGTTAGGCTCAAGGTCAGGTTAGGCTCATGGTCAGGTTAGGCTCATGGTCAGGTTAGGCTCATTATCAGGTTAAGATCACAGTCAGGTTAGGCCCATTATCAGATTAGACTCACGGTCAGGTTAGGCCCGTTATCAGGTTAGGCTCACGGTCAGATTAGGCTCGTTATCAAGTTAGGTTTACGGTCAGGTTAGACCCGTTATCAGGTTAGGCTCACAGTCAGGTTAGGCTTGTTATCAGGTTAGGCTCATGGTCAGGTTAGGCTCATGGTCAGGTTAGGCTCACGGCAAACCAGAATATATAATTATGTATCTCAAAAAATATACCACCCCAACCGCCAGGGGGTTGCTGGGCAAGACACTCAAAGTCTAGCTTCCCAGGTGCCACACGTGGGTGCCCACTGCTTCCCCCCACGGGGATGAGTTAAATCCAGAGAACCAATATTGCACTTATCCTAATGAAGGTTTAAAAAAAAAACTTTCAAAAACTGAAAACAAAACCCTACGCTTTTAAACATGTCATACATTGCCTCATTACGAATTGTCACAGCTATTACTGGCATGGCGCGCAGTTTTCACTCTTCCTTCCTCTATCGAGCCGCCGGGTGCTTCGCTGTATACTGCTGCGCCAGCAGGAAGTACACGCCGCGGTTCGGGGTGCGGATCTCAGAATTTCCCTCATCTAAACGCAGCAAGAAAAAAAAGCGCAAGACGAAAACCCTACTCCACGGTGGAGATGAAAAAGGTGTACCGTTTCTTGATAATTTCGTTCAAAACCAGTAAATTCCCTGTTTGACTAAGTTTTTTTTCTCTCAATAGGTTTAATGTTGATTTTTAAAAGTGTTTGAGGCAGAGCATTGTGTTCTATGAATTAGGGGAAACTCCACCATCTGAATGGTAACGATTCTTTTAAGACGTGGCTTGTTGCTGATGTGATGCTGCTGCATCTCCTCACCAGCACAGGTGTTTCTCCCTCTTTCCTTTTTTTCCTGTTCTCCTTTTTCTGTTTTGTTAAGTGTCTTCCAAACACACTTCAGAAGTCCAGTGTTGTACGAGACAGTGTGATTTACTGCAGGCTAGTTAAGAAACACTAATAAACCTTTTAATGTGGCAATCTGTTTCAATGAACTGAAATGACTGCTTTAAGCCTGAAGTTCACCAGAGTGCGTTGCAACCCTATGCTGAATCGAGAGCACACCAGTTTCAACCACAACAGAAGGTCTTTCAACTTATTGGTAACCTTACTGGTGTCATAGTGGGCATGAGTTTGCGCTCAGCCATGGACTGATGTAGTATTCTGCCCTCCATGTGGCATGACAATGTGCTTTTGTGCACATTTCTAGTTCCTGAGCCAAGCATTTTAGGGTTACCAGATGTCTGCCAAAGGGAGGACATGTCCTCCTTTTTGACGTTGTGTCCTCCATCCGGCAGGCGTTAGCTTTCTAACGCCTTTCTCGCTTTCATCAATCACTGACTTGGCCGTGTTGTTGGCTGTAATTGCACGCCATCATCTCTATGTTTTAAATGTAAAATCTTAGGCTTGAGTCGCTCAACCGCACAACGCGTGTTCAATGCGTTAATTAGTATGACCCTGTTTTAATAAATCAACATAATTGTGTTCTTTGTCCTCCTTTTTGACCACCGGTGTCCTCCTTTGGCTACGCAGGTATCTGGTAACCCTAGGCAGATTAGACAGCTCAATTAGGAGTGCACACACCATCAGTCTGTCAAATTGGTCTCTGGTCTGTAGTTAACCATCTGAAGCAACATCTCAGAGGGTGTGATGAGTTCACATGTGTCCCTCTGAATTTTTTTTTCCTCTGAGTAAATAGTCTACTTGGTTTCCTATATTCAGTTCAATCTTGCTAGTGTTTAAAAAACATTTCAGCAAATATCACACTACTCAGCTGACAGGAAGTAAAACAACCAGATAAGTGGTTGATCACTTCTTAAGATTGATAAGAAAAACTACACGCTGAAGTATGTTTCACATTTGTGGGTGTGTGTCTCCTTTACCTCTTACACGTGTTTTTTCGGTTGCGTTTCCTCAGCTCTGCCCACGCACTGTGCGATTTTTTTAAACATTGTGCTTCAGCAGATGGCGGCAGCTGCGTCTGAATTTTGATTTTGCTGTTGGTTCTTTTTTTTTTTCCAGTGATACACTACTCCCAACTTGTGTGTTGCGAGCTGAACTGCCATTTTGCTGTTCTGAAGTGGCAAAAAACCACTTTCCGTGGAAAGCGCATGGAACAAAACTAATCGAAAGTCTTGAAGTAGGTGTTTGCTTTGAGTGATGGAAGGGCAGAAAGGCTTACATCAGAGTTCAGAAGTAGAAATATTTGGTCTTTAGCAAGGGCCTACGGAGAGACTTTCAGGGACAGGTGCTCCAGTAAAAAAGAAGGGGCAACTCTTTTGACTATAATGAAGACTGGATCCTTCTTCAGGGTGTTGGAAGGTCAGCATGTGTGAAGGAACATACATCCAGGCCAGGGTGTCGATTCATTACACATCATTCCAGCAAAATGTTCACTTGCATTTATCCAAGTTTTCATCCAAGTGCCACAGTGGTTGGGGATGCGATCTCAGGACCTTCCTTTGTGTCAAATCACAGGAACACACCAGTGATGTTCAGTGAGGTTCATGGCTGGTGAGGCACTAACTGGTGAGGCACCTGTTGGGCTCACATCCACCCCCTTCAGTGGGGCACCGTACCGTCTGCCTCACCTTGGCCCTTTTCACTGCGGTTCTGTATCCAATCAGCAAAACTAAATATGTGACACACATTCATTAAAGATATTAGCCAGACAGTGGAAAGTCAGGGTGTATAATAAACGTGTCTGCAAACATTATATTGGCAACATACAGGTATGTGAGGGTGATGACCTGAAACTTTAACATATATGTTATAGTCTGCTGCTGTATCTGTATTGAACAATCCGTACAGAATGTACTGAAATTATGGCAGTGAAATTCTTGACTCAGTCACTTCTGTTTGTAATTAAGGAAAAGGATGGTGTGCAGCTTTTATATACATCAAAAAATATATATTTAGAGCAATTAAAAGGTCCAAATGTAATTGTTTGAAACATCTATTAACACAGACCTGGGTATCGTAAGGCCCGCATGCCACATCCAGCTCTTTACCTGTCCCTAACCGGAAAAAACAGCTTTTTTTTTTTCCAATTTACACACGTTTGGCGTGCCTGCGAGCACTAGCAAGCTCCTGTTACAAAAAGAAAGGTTGATGCAGAATGTAGAGTTTTTAACAAGACATGGACTTCGAATTATTTATTTACTGAAGTCAAAGGTAAAGCCGTGTGCTGAGTGTGTGGCGATCAGGTTGCTGTGTGTAAGGATTACAGTTTGAATCGCCATTACAATGCAGTGATTAGACTACAAGCAGAATAGCAGCAGCACTTTGTATAAAGTTAATTTAATGCTGGTCTTTAAAATACTGCAAAATACATATTTTGTTCAAAATTGTTCTTGTCATTGTTAATAAAATGATTTGATGTTGGCTTTTATACCATGCCAGTTTCATATCTTCATATATACTCCATGTCTCTTGTACTTACATATCACTATGCAATGACAGGGTTATTTTGCACTACCCCCTTGACTGTACTTGCATTGTGTGTATTGTTTTAGGTAATTTACTTAGACTGTATATTTATTTCAATTTATATTGGATGTTTAGCTGCACAACTAAGTAATATGTGACTGCACTGTAAGAATTGCTCTACTTTTGCTGTACCTTTTATAGTCACAATAAAGAATCTTGAATCTTAAATTTTATTGTAAGAATTAAAATCTCATATTAATATTCATATGTTGTAAATTATATATTTGTATGTGTCCCCAAGCTCACACAAACTACGTTTCACTTTTTTAAACTGTAAATTTTACAGTATAAATTAAAGAATAGTGATATTTACAACAAACTTATGACAACTGGGCAGTTGTTGTAAAAAGTCTCAATTTAAATATGTAGATCTCAGGCTGACCTTGGGAAGGTAGAAAAAAATTCACATCATTCAATCAAGTTGTCAGTCACACCTCTGTCCAATAGTGGACAGACATTAGGCTGTCCACAGAGGGACAGCATCAACTAGACAACTGACACCAGACTGCTTTGAAGTACGTCCACATGGAAAGCAACTACCAAGACACGTCTGGAATGTTCAGCTGTTGTCTGGTCTGATTCCTCACTGCTACCCCGTCCTCCTTTCTGTGGGAGGTGTGGACCCAGCCTGTGACCATAGGTAAGCCTCCACGCTGGGTTGTCTGTGGTACACCTGCGTGGAATACCACTGAGGCCCCCCCAGGACACGCTCCTCACGTGGGCAGTGTCAGCCCACATGTGCCCCGTCATTGAAGCCTCACCGCCCTAAGCCTTTTGTTTTACATTGCGGTTTTTTTCACGTGCCTTGTCTCTCCAGTCAGACGGGTGTTTGTGGAAGCTGTACTGAGATCAGCTGCTGAGAAGTGATGGTCTTCTCCCTGACAAAGACATGATGATCAGTGTTTACCTGTTTCTACATTAAACACTGGCTGCTCTTCACCACGGATCAAAAGTGTCATGACCTGGTCAATCTGACTCCAGCAACGTCCTCTCCTTACACATCCTACTTTTTTTTTAGTAATACTTATAATGTTCGTGTTCACACTGAATCAGGAATGCACATTAACTTTCAAACATTATTGCAAAATAAAAATACAAGATAGTTTTAATACAACACATGTAGGTAACACCACTTTGCCATTGTATACCTTCCTTGACAAATTATTGCTTTATATCTAAGATTAAAAAGTAAAAACAAAAACTTTTTCAAAAAAGACAATTATACAACATTTTCTATTATAATCTTGACATATTTTGCTACGATCTCGTAAAAAAATACCCGTACCTTTGGAATCACCTTAAATGCACGTGTACTATTATCCTTGTAAGTCGCTTTGGACAAAGGCGTCTGCTAAATAAATAAAATGTAAATGCAAATATTAAGGTGTACAAATGACAAACATCAAAAGGACTTACAGAGACTCCGACTGCAGCCGTGGTCGCGTGACTCGGACCGTCCACTCTAGGAGGCCTTTTAGGTTGCAGGACAGCAAGGGAAAGCGCCGCTCGAGCTGCTCCACAAGCTCCTCTTTGCGTAGTCCATACACAACGGGTGCGATGCACTGTGCCAGGCTGCAGGTGGCAAAGATGACTACGCCAAACAGTTCTTTGGCTTCGAGAGTAATGTGCTTTGTTTTATAAAGGTAATGTAACAGGAAGCTCACGAAGTTTGGGAGCAGGTAGGCAGCCAGCTGAGTCCCGTGGAGGGCGATGGTTTTGCGACCGACGCTATTCCGTCGATTCAGCACCCCCAGACGCCGGCTCTCTTTAAGTATTCTGGCATAACTGAAGAGTATGACAGCAAGGCAACAAGATATTAACAGAATTTTGTGCAGCTCTCCTTTGGTTAATTGCTTTCGGTCACACATTTGGCCATGCGACTCGGTCTCAGTCGTAAAGAGACTAAGGGGGATGACCAGCGCCAAGCCCCAAGTGAGCGCTCCGGTGAGCCACGGCCACTGCCACGCACACGCGGAGCTGTACTTCAGCGGGAAGCACACGGCGAAGTAGCGGTCCACGGCCATCCCCGTAAGAGTAAGGAGGATGTTCGAGGCGCTGGAGACCAAAAGAGTCACAATGGTCCTGCATGCAGCAACCGAAATTTCGAGCTGAAGAACAATCTGCAGGTGGAAAGCAGAGCACACGGCGAAGTACACCAGAGCCGAAAATAAAAGGTGGAAGACAAGGACGAAACGCGCATGCCTCCGAAGGTCTTCTTCTCGTATGATGGTCCAGTTTATCACTAAGTTGAAAAAAGCCATAATTATGAAACACGTAGCTGATGCATACAGACGTATTTCAGGATAGTTACTGATCGCCGATTCGTTCTTATTAGTCACAGATGTGTTCATTTTCGACATTGCCCGCTTTTTGTTAGACCTTGTCTTACATCAACCTGTTTTGCTCCTAAATGAGAATCGTTGTGCTACAAGTTTGTTATACTTTTCTGCGTTGTTCATCTTCCTGCATTAAATCCCGTATCGTGTGATACACCGCGATTCTTCGAATGGTGTATTTATTTAATCAGTTTTAATCGTCTTTGTTTGTATAATCCCCTGGTGTGACTTCCTCCGAGCCGTCTTGCTTCTCAATTTCAGTTTGCGTGTTTCCCCTGTGCTTGTACTGTGCCAAAGAGAGAACTGCTGAAAGTGCCTCTTTACTCCCTACAAACATCAAACACTGACGTCACCAGCGCATCCTTATACATTACGTGTGTATGGGCCTAATATGAAAACTCATCATATCTCAAACTGAGCACTTTTATCGTTTTAAAGTGTTCAAGCCTGATTTTGAGCGAATCTTACAACGGGTACTTTGCTCATATTCTTATGTAGTTTATCTAATAATTTGTTTTCTGAACTAAAAGTAGTTGCATAGAGTGTGTTTGAATAAGATGTTGATCGTTCTCATTCAACTTCAAAACCTTCGTGAATCATGTGTGACTTGATGTCATTGTTATTCCTCACACAATAAATTGCTTTGAATTTTCTATTGTTTTCTACTAGATCGAGAAATTTTGTATTTTGGCTTCAGAACCGAATTTAAACAAGAAAAATCAATAAAGTCAATATAGTTAAATATAGTCGGTTTTGTAAAAAAAATTTATATCGCTGATATTCATGAGAAAGATATCTTTAGTATTAATCTAGATAATTATTATACGTTTAATTTGTTTAGATTCATTCGCCTTTGTTCGTACTGTAAAACGAACAGTAATTAAAGTTTTTTTTCTCTTTAGTTTTATGAGTTTCTGGCCCTTATATTTACATTGAACTCAGCGTATACAAAATTTACTTACAGGTTTATTGTACAAAATTTGTAGTTCATTTAAAGTGTTTGTGGTATAGTCAGTGGCGCAGGTGTAATTTCGTCGTGGGGGCACGTTACTTCTTACTCATCCTGTCCATTATATGATTACATTAACCAGCATGCATGGATTTTTTTTTTTTTTTGGGGGGGGGTACGATTTGCTGCTGTCGTAACCTACGCCTGTGAGTACTATTTAGGGTGACTGCGGTGGGCAGGCAGTTGGAAAATCGATGGATGAGTTACCAACTCCAACAAACACAAAACAGACCCAGTATCATTCTATAAGTGTTACAAATAGGAGAACAAAAAATTGTAGTATTTTAGCAATAAAAGTGGAATTATGGCTGATTTATCAGCGTCAACCCTTTTATACAGTATACAGTGGGGCAAAAAAGTATAGTCAGCCACCAATTGTGCGAGTTCTCCCACTTAAATAGATGAGAGAGGCCTGTAATTTTCATCATAGGTATACCTCAATTATGAGAGACAAAATGAGAAAAAAATCCAGAAAATCACATTATCTGATTTTTAAAGATTTTATTTACAAATTATGGTGGAAAATAAGTATTTGGTCAATAACAAAAGTTCATCTCAATACTTTGTTATATACCCTTTGTTGGC
>JABJVR010000002.1:11885846-11896310 GCA_025773905.1 Chitala chitala | reverse complement strand
TATATATATAGGATATTTTCCCTGTACTGCGCTTGAAGAAAAAAAAACACCGCTAACGAATTGAGTTTTACTTTTTGTAAAATTCTATGTAACATTCAGTGTCGAAAAACAGAACACACATTTTTACAATGACACGTATTTCAAGAAATCTCTACAAGTGTACAGCTATGCTACGAAGACGCAATAACTTTTGCTGGGTTTGTAACTACTAAGAATAATGTAAGAGTAAATAGCGCAAAACAGCCACACGATGAGAAAATAACTGTTTACAATAGCCTAATGTTATAGGTAAGTCAGAACACCTTTAATTACTATGGTAATAATAACATTAAACATTAGAACCAATTATCCAACAATCGACAAAGGACCTTGTATCTACAGTACATGAAAAACCACTACATGCGTTTTTTTAAAATACAATTAGTATTGACTGAATTTTATTGTGATGTATACCCGTTAAGAAAAATTAAAAAGGAAATGTAATGCCATTAATAATCTGTGAATAACGATAAAAAAAATCTAAAGGATAATTTTTCAGTTTGTAATTGCAGACCACGTATGCATTGTAATGTACTGTATTTATGTAATATAAGGTAATGTATTTATTTATTTAATTAATTAATTGTTGTATTTTAATTCACAATTTTAGGACAGTATTGCGTTCATTCGTAAAACAAATGTATCGTTAGGGTGGACAGCTAAAACACACGGTGTCGTATTTAGCATCCACTGAGTTAACATACAAGAGCTCTGCTATCGTGATTGTGTGACGTACACATGAACATTTCCTAAACCAATGGGTTTACAGATTAATAAACTGAACTATAATAAAACACTGACAATACCTGTACAATTTCCTATTATTAGTATGCATCAATAATAATATTTTTACGGCGTTTCTAACAATAATAATAACAATCCTATAATATTAAAACAATTAAAATGGCACACAATAGTAAATATAATACAATCAACAAGACTAAACGTTACCAACAAGATATTACTAAATTATTAAAATGGTTATAATCATTTCTGATGTGAAATATTGTTCAAAAGTCTGTGACGTAATATGCAAAAACAGCAACATTATTTTAAAATTCCACAATTAAATATTATTATTGGAAATTGTGTTAATAATAAATGTAATAAAATCATTATGGAATTTAAAATTTTTTTGATTGATATTATTGTTGTTGTCTTCGAATTAAAGGAGGACCTGGATCACTGTGTGTATCTTTGCAAAGAACTGGAAAATATTAACATAAATATTAGCCAATCTTAGTCTTTTCAGTCTGTCAACAAAAGGTTTTAATTAAGAACATGGTAAACATAATAATGATACAATAAATCGACACAAAATAAACCATCCAAAACTGATTACTTTAACTATGTTTACGCAGCTGGAGTTTAGTATTTTTCGTCTGACAGGTTTATAAATTACCTCGATTTTTGAGTAAACAATTTTTATTTTTACTATTAGAAAAAGCGTCAAATTGATACAAACCTTCAACCCTCTCCCAAAAAAAATGTGTTCGGTTATTCCGTTACATACCATAAATACAAACGTTACTTTTTATAACTCTAATTTTTCCTTTGTTAAATAAACTTAAATGCTTTGCCATTTTACCAAAATTAAATTTTCTATTTGCATTACAGACTCATGTTTACAGCCCAGCCGTGCGCGCTTCACACGCCGCTCCCGAGCCCGGGTGAGTGAGGCGGACTGGGGAGAACCTGGGGAGAACCTGGGGAAAACCTGGGGAGAACCTGGGGAAAACCTGGGGAAAACCTGGGGACCTCGCCTGTAAAAAGCTCACCGAGAACATTTTACGGAAAGGTTCTCAGTGGAGAAGGCTGGCCCACAGAATCCACACCAGACCACATTATCACCGTCACTTAATCACTGTATAAACCGGAGCTAACTCCGTGTTTTTCAGTAAAATTACTGTATTAAAATTTAATGCGCTCGTGCTGGAACAACACATTTGCGTTTAGGTGAGCTAACTTTGCAGTAATTTTATTTATTAAAAATTATACAACAGCTACTACTTTAAGATCTATTTGCGCTTAATTTTTGCATGTAACTGTTTTATGAATTACGCGTTTTGTATCAGATAGATAACATCGCAAGGCTTGGTAGCTTTAAAACTTGTAAATGAAGTTGCCATTGGCCTTCGTCTAAACACTAAAGACTTTTTACGTGTAGTTCAAAACTGAGCAGCGCGAAAACGCGCCGTAGAAAAACTGATAAACACAATTCAGTAGATTAAGAATTGCACTAACCATGCGCGTCGTAATGCGTGTTCACACTCCGCCCGCGTCCCGTGCGCTCGTGCTAGGCTGGGGCTCAACAAGTGGACGATTGTGCACCCGCACTGCACGCGCTGAGCCCCGGGTTCTCCTCCTTACGGCCAAGGCGGCGGGGGGCGTCCCGTTCTGACGTAGAGCCACAGACATGAATGTGCCTAGTGCTCCTCCAAGTAGGAGTCTTGGTGTTCCTCCCGTTCCGAGAGATGGTAAACGTTGTAGTTAAATTAAGTAATTCCCAGTATTAGTGTAACCTCAATTTTGGATTAGTTCATTCCCCCACAACAGCTAAAGGGCTGTTTTGCTACAGATATAAGAGGTATAACAACTAAATAAGGGGTACTTGTACATTTCCCACGCGCAAGGTAAAATTGATGCAGATGGCAAAAATGAGGGGGGAAATTATTTTAAGTGAAGGGAAATGATGTGCGCGATTTGAACGAGTAAAACGCGAGTCAGCCTTCCCAGAGTACCATATAAAAGGTGATTGATGACTTCCCTTGAGGAATTGTCCCCAGGTGCATGCGAGGACCCTTAAAGTTCGTTTAAGAGCATGAGTAAAGTACTCCAAAGTGGAAAACAGCCATGGAAGAAGGGAAGTAGAAAGGAAATTAGAAGCAATAAGCCCTGCTTCTCTCCAAATCCAGAGCAGCACTTGCAGCTGGACACACGTTGCTTAACTGAGCTGGTGGCGTTTTATCGAATGTTTTACAACAGAGATTTACTACGCTTTTACCTGCAGCAGTCAGTTACAATAGTTCAACAAACCTGAAAAGCCATTTAATTTTACTTGATAATAAAGTGAAATGGTTAAAATGCAATGCCAAGCACTGATCCCCATTTCATTTCACTTTATCATATTATCTCCTACTTCCCTTACTCTCAAGTCAGATGTTCTTTAATTGACTTCATCTGTTGCTCCTCTTCCATCCAGGACTTATTGCTGCCCATTACCACATATACGGAGACCCTGACGCTGCTCCAAGTGGGTGCCCGTAGGCATGTAGTCAGAGATTGGGACCGGGACACTGCACGGTGGTTTAACAAGCAGTGCTCTGCCAAGTGCGTATTCCCAGAAAGGCCTAGCCAAGTTGTGATGGGCCAAGGAAATACCAGGCACAGATGCAAAGATACTAAGGGAAGGTCACGCACCTGTCATTCTGGACAGGACATCTGTGGAGAGACCTGAAGAATGTGGTAACTGCAAAACAATCTGGACACAGATGTTCAGGTTGGTGGACTAACTTTCTTGCCTGACAGTTTAGCATGTTTCATTGATACGAATTTGATTCGTGGTTGCTGTGAAACATTTACTTTGAAAAGCAGATATTTGGAGCCGTGTGAGAGATTTGGTGGTTGAAGGGTTCTAACCTTGATGTAGGTCTCCAGTGAAGAACGTTGGCTCTGAATGGAAACTCAACACTGCATCTTATATGAAAGACATATCATTGAGGTTTCATGTACAGCAAGTTGTCCTTTTCCAACATTGAAGACAAATAACACAACATGTAACACAGGGATAGACAACCACAGTACGGGGGGGCTACAGCGGGTGCAGGGCTGACCAATTGTGGTCCTGGGAGGGGTTTTTGTTTCAACCAATTAATTCACTTTAATTTGACCACTGTTTTAACTAAGTATCAATTACACCATTTCTACATCATATTCTTCCTGATCATTTGCATCTGTATGTGTTTACAAAGAAGAATGTTAAAAGTAAGACTCTTGTACTTTAAGATCCATAATATAAAATCACAGATTAAAGAATCACTGACTGCAGAATCAGAGCACAAAATGTCTGGCCATTTCAGCATGGTGTTTAATTCAAACCAGGAATCATTAACTGTATTACACTAATAATTAATGAACAGCAAAACAAGAGCAAATGACAAAGAATTCTTAATCAGGAGCAGTGATTTAAGTGATCGTAAACAAGAAATGGATAAAAAGATTGAAATTACACAACTGTTAATGTTGAGAAACATAACCTTTTTTTTCATTCTTATAAATCTTATTGAGAACTCCTGGTCTGGTGGTAATTATACAAAAAAAAGTCAATTTTGAATTGAGATTAAGGTTCAATTAAAAACAGAAGTTGTCTGAAACAAAAAACTGCACCCAAGGCAGCCCCCCCAAGGCCATGATTGTCCACCCCTACCACAAGAAAATTAAAAGTGCAAGGAAAGGTTAAGTACGTAGTTTACAGAAACCATAAATTTAATTCCAGAGACTTTCCAACATAAATGACACATAAAACCGTGACATGGGGTGAAGTTACTCAATTCATTAGCGAGCATATTAGTTTAGTTTACATTTGCTAATCCTTATCCATTTTTTAATCTCCAACAGAGACACAGAACAGAGTTTTATGAAAGGTAGTGTTTATTGAAAAATGACATTTTAATACGTTGTGGCACATTGCAATATATAATACACAATGACGCACACTATCCAAAAAGTATTCAATTTTATTCATACGTAATCACTGCAGGTTATTTTCATAAAGTGAAATCATAAAAAAACACGCAAATCATAATACCGAAAATATTTCACGGCATGCATGCAAATTTAACGCACATGTTATGTGGAATCCTGTCAGCTACATGACAAACGCTTAACAAGGCAGCTTCACAGAGCTGCGATTGCTTCACCCGCGAGGCACTGTGTATATTGCACAACTGTGGAAAATTCAGTACAGTCTGATCAGATGTTAATAGTTGCAGATTACCAAACGCATTGGGGATTAAAAAAAAAAAATACATCAACGTTCAAAAATCTTCACTATTGAAAAAAAAAAAGCTCCACATAACGCCTCAGATTTCTTTGCTGTTCTACAGGACATCCTTCCCATTTAACATCACTGTAGTTTCTGTGTCAGAGAGGGAAAAAACAGGTTCGTATCAAGCACAGCGTGGGTTTCAAGTGATTAATGTTTAGCTTTAAAGATGCCGCTCCTGTTCTAAATTATCTCCGATTTCTACAATGCAAACGGCGCCATCTTGTGGCAACACCAAGAACCATATTGTTAAAACCTAGACAACAGCACGCACGTCACAGGATCCCAATATTAAAACAGTTTAATGATTTAATATTGTTGAAAAATATCATCTTTAAAAATTAATACAAATTAGCTCCAGTATTTCTAGTTACATTTCAATATTTCTCTGTTCTAAATGGTGAAACGGTAAATCCATGGCCATTAAAATTTTTTTTTAAACATTCTGAACACATCATTATCAGAAAAACACGCGAGTTGAAGCTACAAAGAAGCGTACGCTACATTAATTGTGACCTGATAGTCATCAAGGCGTTTATCAAAACAAGTTGCAGAAAACTTGTAGGAGATAGGGAGATGCATAGTTTGCTGACTGTAAACTGAACATCAGCCAAGATAAGAGGCTGTAGCACAGGAAACATTGTGTACATGGATTTGGGCAAGAACACTGGACCTATCAGACCTAGAACAGACCAGCCCCATATGTCTGACCACACCAAAGACAGTGAGCACCCATGACTCAAGACTGATGAGGAAGACTTGCACTACTGGACAGCAAAGGGGAAAGCACTGCTGTGAAAGGTTTTCAGGTGCCCAGTTCACGTATGCATGAGTTCAGTTGCATATGCTGCACTACAAGTACTCAGATCCAGTTTCTAAAACTCCCGAGTCCTGCAGGATTTAGACTTTGACGGTGTAGATAAGGAACACTCTTCACCTGAAACACACGTCAGTGAGGGCTGAGGCGCGGCTTTGAGTCTGGACACCGTTGGACTTCAGAGAGCAGGAACCCACAACAGGGAGGCGTTTGCATAAATGTCACTTGTCCAACTGTACGTCACAACTCCCCAGCATCATGACTCTCTGTTCCGCCCTTGTCACGGTCCCTGACCTCCTCATCCTCTTCAGAGTCCTTCATTCCCACGTCCCCCTTCCACATTTCCTTGAGGCATTCTAGAACAGAGCACACATACATCCATGAGCATTAGACTAAGCAGCCCACACTGCGGGTCCACAGGAGCCAGACTTGCACACGTGGTTAGCGTGCATTCCGTTTTCCCCTCACCCTGCTCAGAGTGCTTCAGTACATGGGTCCCACACAGGAACGTCTCCAGCTTCTCCTCCTGATGGTGGAAATACCAGTCCTCCACCACCTCTTCATACTGCTCCAGCATGGTCTCGCACTGAAACAGCGACCCCTAGTGTCACACACACAGACACACACTCCACCCTCCACAGCCTCACCTTGCCATACAAACCACAGAGACTAATTAGTCCACAAAGCTACAATGGACGCTTCACACCTAGATTACAAATCAGCTCAGAGTACAGACAGCCGTACCCCTGGAGTCAAAGTTTGAGACTGCAGCGCTGACAGAAAGTACCTGCTTCTTCATGTCCGCCACCTCCACTGACGGCTCATCCCAGAGCTCGTAGGGCAGGCCAAGCTCCACCTTTACACCCTTATGCACCAAGTTCTTCAGTGTGGCCATGGTCTGGCTCGTACCCTGCAATGAAGAGAGTTGTGTGAAACATAGCAACAGTCTGCCCCCTGCTAGCAGAATTTAACTTGTGGCATAAGAATTTAACTAAACTGTACTACACCTACATCATCATAAGCAAACTACTGTTTATCACCGTACTGTGAAAAATTGGGATTTTAGTTTCAGTTAATCACCAGTATCCTTTGTCTGGCATTAATAAAAACAAAGATTAAACTTGTCAGTTCTAATTGAAACTGAAACAGACTCACTGACATCGAATACTGACCTTTGCATATCTGAGGCTGCCCGGTCTCTCTGCATGAACGTTGTACTGCAGAATTCCCTCGCAGATATTGTCCAAGGCCTCGGTGAGGCGCGTTTCCCTGGAGCAGCACACATGAACGGGCATCAGAACAGGGCCACAGCGTGATGGAGTAGCAGAACTCCACTTTCGGCGATTCGTCTGACTTACGAAGTGTTGTATTTGATCTTGCGTTTGCGTTTACCGGTGTCCAGCACTTCGCCAACCTCCAACACCTCCTTGGAGCGCCCGGTCTTGTCCAGGGCCGCTTGGAGTTCCACTGTAAGGTACTTGCACACTGTTGGGGAACACAGCAGACCTCAGATAACAGACTCCATAGTTACTGCACCGTCGCTGATAACTGTTAGGTATAGAGAGAATGATCTGGGCTAACACAAAGTATGCACAGCATAAAGGTATTCAGAAGTGATGCAACGGACTCGCGCGACAAATTATTGCTTCACCAATCAAAAATACGCATTTGTTGACCCTGACAGCAAAAGTTAAACTCTCACCTTCACATCTATTAGGCAATCTGTCGTCTTCGTCTGCCTGAACTAAACCAACAGTACAAATAAACCCTAAAATAAAGATGTCCATTATTTAATTCTGAGTAAGAATTTACTCAAAAATCACTCAACTTTTACCAAGTTGAATGCTTGAATTAGAATGCCACATCGGCATCCCTTCCTCCCCGATTTTAACCAAAGCAAAGTGCGCGTGCGCAGACCTAATTAATCGACTCACTTGCAAAAGGCTTCGGTGATGTTCGAGAACATTCAACTTGTCCTAAAAGTTGCCTACAAAAATACACATGCGTTTATTGAAAACATTGATATTAATTAATATTTTGTAAAACAAATACGTTTATGTACTTATTTAAAAACTAAATATTATTTTAATAATGTCCATTTATACTCATCATTTTGAGAATCGAATCTCGGGATTTGTAAATTTGAGGACCTAGAAACGTTTTCCAAACCAGAATCAATATGGCGGAATTTCAGAAAAATGGGTTAGAGCTGAAAGATTGTTGATACAAACAATAACGATGTTATCGCTATATTAATAGGATTTATAAAGAGCACAGTCAATTAACAGTGCATTCCAGTTCTTTTCTAGTTTATTGAATTTCTCCGGGCGGTTTTCCTCTTTCATTTCACTGTAAAGGTATGACCGGCTCCCAGACGCTGGACGTGTGCAGGATGTTTTAGCAAGCTTTTCCCTCTCCTCGACTATCACCGTTCCCAGCTTTATTTGCTAAATATCGAATCAAAGACGTGCGTTATGATAGGATGACTGCCTAGTCTCATTAAAGGGTCTTGCTTTTGGATGTTGTGCATATATCTCAACATTTAAAAAGTAAACGATCGATTCACTTGTTTCTAGGTTTGGCTCAGTTAGACAAGCTAATTGACAGCTATCAATATGTGTTCGTTAAAATCTGAGTCAAACTTTCGTCTGTAACGTCAATTTATGTCTGCGATTTTAATTTTGATTACAATGTTTTTAAGTAGATTTTTGCATGTTATACATGTTCATTTAAAAAATATAAGTATTTCGTTGTTTCTTATGTGAAACAAGTTTTGCATGCTATTTTTAGAGATCCGCGCAAAATTGATCTTTTTCTGATGTTTCAGTACAAACGGCGAGGTTTTATGCAGGATGCTCAGCTGCGCGAGGGTCGTGAGTTGTGCAGCACGATCCGTGTTTAACACGAGCATTCTTCACGATCGTCTTCTCAGTAGTTGTCACGACCGTTACCATCTGTTAATTTCGCCGTAACGGTGCTTTCAATTTATTTCTTTACTCTTTCATGCGTGTGTGCGACGACAAAAACCTCGAGATTGCGTTTAATCGAACGAGCGACAACTTTGATGTAGCCGGTTAGTGGAAAACGAAAGCACGTGTTCCGTACGGTAACCGTCCTGTGTCTCGACCCTCTCTCCTTCCCCCGCAGTCTCCCTTTTCTCAGCCATGGCAGAGGAGCAGAGACCGAAGCAGTGCAGCATGAGCTTGCCCACGGAGTCCATGAAAGCCATGGCAGAGTCTGTGGGGGTGGGCCAGCTGCAGGAGGAGAGCTGCTTGGCTCTGAGTGAGGAGGTCAGCTACCGTATCAAGGAGATCGCGCAGGTGAGGCTCACACAAGTCTGCCGTCTCCTATAGCCAGCAGGTTAACACTAGAAGACCAGGGACGGACTGGGATTTGAAAACGGCCCTGGACTTTTAAAGTCCCAGTCGGCGGCTGGGTCTTCTGAATATTGTTGTCCCAAGGGGACAAAACATTTAAATTGAACATAATGGACACATGCGCGCTATACACCTATTGTGTATTTTATGGTAAGTACATCGGCCAGCCGTTCTGGCGTTTGACAGAATGCCCAGATTATCAGTTCGCCTATGAGCAGTACCAGTATTGGCAAAACTCAAGATGTGTCATAAATGGGAAAATAAATATGAGGTTATAAAAATACTGTCTAATACAGGCTTGTATTCATTTAAATTTTAAAATTTTTGTCTTGAGACTTAAATTTCATAGGCAAGTCAGTCAGCCTAATTAAGAGCTCATGCTGGAACGTGTGTATTTGAGTGTGTATTGGTGCACACAAAGTGGCTCTGGAATTTAATGGTGTATAAGTGTGTAGATGTAGTTCAGCAGGTGAGCATAAAAGTGGACTGTGACAGTAAGGCAAAGATGTAGCCAACAGGTGAGTGTGCCTGTGTACTTGTGTAAGGTGCATTTTCCTTTTGACCAGGACGCACTGAAGTTCATGCACCATGGTAAGAGACGCAGGCTGTCCACCAGTGACATTGACTATGCCCTGAAGCTGAAGAATGTTGAGGTGGGTCCTCACCGGAGGTTCTAAGACCCTCTGCTGTTCTCCAGATCATTTACGGACCTGTTTGCAGGTCCTTTAGCTTTAGCGGTCCTGACGCAGCACTGGTCTGTGTGTGGTTCTCCTCCTAGCCACTGTACGGGTTCCAGTCTCAAGAGTTCATCCCGTTCCGCTTTGCTAGCGGCGGTGGCAGAGAGCTGCACTTCTACGAGGAGAAAGAGGTGGACCTGAGTGACATCATTAACACGCCGTTGCCGCGAGTTCCGCTTGACGTCTCACTGAAAGGTTAATGTTGCAACTCTGCCATTTATGCCAGCTTTACTTGACTGGTAGTTTAAGTAGCCGTGTGTGACAGTTTATCTGGTTAGTAACAGCATACAGCACGATTACTTTGGCCTGGTGATTTCATTAGTCTGCTGACATACTTTTTTTTTTTTTATTAGATTTTTGTTGTAAAACTAAGTACCAGCCTAAAATATATGCTGTTATTGCAATTAATGTTCTTAACCTCTGTGCATTCTGCTGCCCTTGTCAGTTCAG
>JABJVR010000002.1:11824705-11885746 GCA_025773905.1 Chitala chitala | reverse complement strand
CGCTTGGCCTGAACGTCCGGCTCGGTGCTCAGCGCTTGGCCTGAACGTCCGGCTCGGTGCTCAGCGCTTGGCCTGAACGTCCGGCTCGGTGCTCAGCGCTTGGCCTGAAGGTCCGGCTCGGTGCTCAGCGCTCAGTTTGAACTTTTTTTTTTTTTTTTTTTTCCCCCCCTCTTCCTTCAGCACACTGGTTAAGCATAGAAGGCGTCCAGCCTGCAATACCAGAGAATCCTCCTCCAGGTGAGAGCATCAGCCCTCAACTCTGTGAGACTGTGTCCTTGTCCTTTGTGTCCTCTGTTAGAGGTGGAGACACTGTTTTTGTGGTGCCATTTATCTGTTGCTCTTTCATGTTTCCTGCATTATCAATAAAACATTTGTTTGTTTTGTTGGATATAAATATTGCAGGTCTGCTGACTGACTATTAAAGGCCATGTTTTATTCTCTTCCCGTTGTTCACACACATCTCCCAGTTCCCAAAGAGCAGCAGAAGACAGAGGCCACTGAGCCCCTTAAAGCTGTCAAACCAGGACAGGAAGAGGAGGGGGCTATCCAGAGCAAAGGTCAAGGTGCAGCTGGTGCAGAGAACAAAGGTTATAACATTTTAAAAATACACCAATTTTTATGATAAAGGGTTGTATCATGACAAGCATTAAATGGATGTCTGGAACATGAGTGACTGAAAATATATTGAGTTTATCTGTGATCCCTGCCCCCTCCCTCAGGGAAGGAGAAGTGTGTGGTGAGGATGAAGCCACGAAGCACCCATGAGCTGTCAGTGGAGCAGCAGCTGTACTACAGGGAGATCACAGAGGCTTGTGTGGGTTCGTGTGAGGCCAAGAGAGCGGTAAGCACATGTCACACTTTCGTGTGTGTTTCAGCTATTGTTTTAGTTGCTATGAAATACATTCCTGGCAAAAATGTCAAAAAACCTGTTGGCACCTGCACCCTGGACTGACTGTGCCCCCACCAACCTGCACCCTGGACTGTGGACTGACTCCGCACCACCCCCCACCCCCCCCACACCCTGGACTGCAGACTGACTCTGTCCTTATACTTACTTATTTCTTTCTCAGGAAGCTTTGCAGAGTATTGCCACAGATCCTGGCTTGTACCAGATGTTGCCTCGATTCAGCACCTTCATCTCAGAAGGGGTATGTCAGTGTCTTTCCCACCATCACCCATGATGAGCACTTTATTACCTTTTAGCCTTTGTTGTCATGTTTGTAGTAGTCAGTTTGACCTTTAGACAAACCTGTCAGGTTTTTTGCAAGTAGTTCCTGAGAAATTCATTTGGTACAAATAGTTTTGACTTTGTCGTTATGAAGATGTTTACAGCACTGGGATGTCTCTGTTGATGTTACTGAATACTTTCAAGGCTTGCAGAAAACAACCAGTATTTTGATGCTAGATGTGCTTTTCATTGTTGTTCAGTGTGTTTTGTGTAGTTGGTACAGCGCTTGAGGACCGGTGCTAATGAGCAGGTGTGGGTTGTGCTGCTCACCTGTTGGCCTTTCCTGTCTGCCAGGTGCGTGTCAATGTGGTTCAGAACAACTTGGCTCTCCTGATTTACTTGATGCGGATGGTCAAGGCACTCATGGACAACCCCACGCTCTACCTGGAGAAATACGTGAGTTTCTGAGAACGTCTCTGTGTGCATGGCTGTCCGTCTGCGCTCCTTTGCATCTGATACGGTGAGCGGCGGCGGGGTGCCGATGAGGTGTCACCGGGATGTCGCTGGGATGTGACTGACATCTCACCGCTCCCCTTATGGCTCCTCCAGCTGCACGAGTTGATCCCCGCCGTGGTGACATGCATCGTCAGCAAACAGCTCTGTCTGCGTCCAGATGTGGACAACCACTGGGCGCTGCGCGACTTTGCCGCCCGCCTGATGGCACAGAGCTGCAAGACCTTCAGCACGACAAACAACAACATCCAGGCCCGCATCACCAAGACCTTCACCAAGGTGAGCAGAAAGAACGGCGCGTCTGCGCGTCTGTATGCGCATGTTTACACCTTCACTAAGGCGAGCGTGTGGAAACGGCCGTGTGCGTGCACACTTGGAGCACCGAGGTAAGTGTGTGTGTGTGTGTGTGTGTGTGTGTGTGTGTGTGTGTGTGTGTGTGTTGCCATTTGGGTTGTCACTCCAGAATAGGTTTTTATGTACGTATGTTTTTTTTTTTTGTCTTGGATGATAAAGTCTTCCTTTCCCACACCAGCCGATGCAGTAAAGGTAACTGTGTGTCATTTGCGACCCTCTAAGCCCCCATGACCGGTTCTTTGTGCCTGTGCTGCAGAGCTTGCTGGATGATAAGACGCAGTGGACGACGCGCTACGGCTGCATCGCTGGCCTGGCGGAGCTCGGCCCTGATGTGGGTCCTCTTTCTCTCACCTCTGACCTCTTCAGCTTGTCTTTCAGTGTGCATGTCAGTAGCATGACTGCATGAAAGAGGTGTTTCCTTGGTAACCCTGCCTTCTGGTGTCCATTTGTCCACTCTGTTGCCGCACCCCCCATACAGGTGATAAAAACGCTCATTCTGCCTCGCCTGTCGATTGAAGGAGCTCGCGTCAAGGCGGTCTCCGAGGGGCCTGTGGTTTCCAACATCGACAAGATTGGTGCTGACCATGTCCAGAGTCTCCTGCTGGTCGGTGATCATTATGTACTTTTAAATGGGGGGGGGGGGGAATTATGAATACGGAACAACCTTGTTTGTATGTAAATGAAATGGCCATGGTCTGGAAATTAAGACTGACACTAAATATTAAGTATTAAAAAGAACACAGTCGCACACCATGCTTGAACACTGTATTAAAATGATCACAGAAATGCTCTCTGAGTACTGATTAATAAGTGGTGACAGAGATGGGTCCTGAGCACTCGGTATTAAAAATAACTGGGAGGTGAGCCCTGAAAAGTATGTTTTGTAAAGGACACCAGGGCGGAGCCTGAACACTCTCTGGTGTTGGCTTGTGTTTTCAGAAGCACTGCGCCAGCGTGATCGCCAAGACGCGCCTGCCCCCTGACAATGCCGAGCAGTACAGGACCGACTACGGGTACCTGGGCACCATGCTTTGCTCCCACGTGGTGAAGGCTCGTGCCCAGGCCGCACTGCAGGCGCAGCAGGTCAACAGAACCACCCTGACCATCACGCAGGTAGGGCACGTGGGGTCACATGACCTTGCTCCATAACACGGGGCACATCCATGGGGTCCGTGTGAGTCCAGCACCAAAAAACCATTGTGTGTGCGTGCGTGCGTGCGTGTGTGTGCACGCGACAGAGAATCTATGACATTAATCTGTTTCATAGGTTTGTTACTTTGTTGACAGATAATGTATTGCTTTTTATACTGAGCTTAACACACCTGGATGTACAACTTGACTGTGTCCCCTTACATCCTCGTCCTCCCAGCCACGTCCCACGCTCACTCTGTCCCAGGGCGTGTCAGGGCCTCGAACCCCGAACATAATCAAGGTGCCCAGCTCGCTAACTCTGCCAGTACAGACACTGGTGTCCGCGCGGCCGGTGACGCCCACCCAGCCATCACCCCCGGCAACCAAGTACATCGTTATGACAACGAGTGCAGCGGCAGCCACAACACAGCAGGTAATGTTTATAGGATGATATGACATTTTGATTAACACTGGATCCTGCACTACTTAGTAATTCCTCAAATTTCAGCAATGACAGTTAATATTGGTGTTACAGACATCTTTAGTTATTTTTCCATATGACTAATTGATAGTTGGTGGCTCTAACCGGTAGTGATGATGATGGTATTGTTTTGGTTCTGCAGGTGATTACACTCAGCTCAACACGCTCCACCTCCCCTATCACAAGCCCCGCCCCCAGCTCCACCTCCACCATGCAGCCCCTGGTGAAGCTGGAGCACAGCGGTGCTGGGGCAGGGGGTGTGGCCACAGGTGTGGGCGGGTCCCGGACGCTTCAAAAGTACATAGTTGTGTCTCTGCCATCGGCAGCAACGGAGACCAAGGGCCCCAGTCTCACCTCGCAGTCCCCTGTAGCCTCCACCCCTGGGCCTGTGCTGGACTCCACCCCAAAGCCGGAGCATTCCGAGTCTCCGGGGGCCACCGCACAGGCCGGCCACTGACAGTGCAACCCAGCCAGGATGTACGGCAGGAGGAGTTTGGAGAGTCACCCAGGAGAGACGTGAATCTGGAACTTCTGTGACGGGTTTATTCACTGCAGAAATTTTTACAATTTTGGGACTGTGGCACTGTGACGGAGAAAGTGACACTTCTGTCAGAGGTGTATACGGACAGCGAGCGCTCCACTCACCTGAGGGGGCGAGGGGCGAGGCAGGTGAGGGACAGTTACAGTTAAAAAGGGGGCACACAGTGAGCCAGGGAGGGTGGTGGTGACACATTGTGTTCTCTGGTACAAAATGGATGGGAATGTTGTGTTCATATGCCCCCCCCCCCCCCACACCAGCTGCCCTGTCAGTCCTCTGACAGACATCTTGACTTTTTTATATCCTGAAATAAAACAGACTTTTTATGTACGCTGCGTTTAGTTTCAGTGTTGCTGCTTATTATGACATGATGGAAGATGTGGACCGCACGACTCGGGATGCTGTGAAGTTGCACTGTTTCCATGGAGCTGTGAAAAACTCGAACGTGTCTGTTCTGCAACACATGCACTAATCAAAGCATGTCATGGTGCCAGTCTGTCAACCAACATGTTCCCTTGTGTTTTTTTATTTTTCTTTTCTTCATTCCAGAAAATGTGCATTACCGTAGGTAGGCTGTTATTAATCGGCGTGTGTATAAGCGTGTTATGTTTGTGTTCCGTGTTTAATGGCGTTAACACGAACGCTGCGCCCTGTAGCGACACGTCACAGCCCTGGCAGCGCAGAGCGCTAACCTAATGTGTTCTTTTTGACAGGCTGGCTGGTAAGGTTTGGGTTTTTAAATGCAGGTGGACTGCACCAGAACTGGTAACTGACGAACAGACGGTCTGGTACACACACACACACACACAAACTCATTTCGGACAGTGTGTGTGTGTATGTCTAATGTGAACAGGATCTTTTACATTTTGTTGGTATATATTGCTAACGTCTCAAAGTCAGAAGTACAAACGGGTTCATTTGTGATCTTTGTACGGTGTGTTGACACTCAGAACTTTATTGTGGTGTATCAAAACCCTTTTTTAGTTTTTAATAGTGAAAGGTTTAAGCTTTTTTAGACTTTAAAATTTGGCATTGTTTGATGGCAGAATTGTACTATAAATTTTATTACTCCAGGGGACTTTGGATTCAGGCTGGCAGTGAAAGGGTTAAGGGCAGAACCGTTTTCCCCTTCAGCGGATTTGCGTATCAGTGACACACGCTTGGGTGACATCGGATCCGCGGGAGGGGGAAGGGGTTCGGGTGTGTGGGGGTGCCTGCTGCGGGGTGCTGAAGGAGGAGCGCCAACTCCAGATTGGGGGGTGTTCTGCCAGGGTTTCAAAGAACTGGCCCATGAACTGGGGGGGCTTAGGGTCAGCAAGAGTGCAGCATGAAGTGGTAAGAGGGGAAGGAAGCAACATACAAACACAGGACAAACCAGTGTGACCTTTCAGCTTCTCAGTACTCGCTAGCCTATGCTGCGGACCTAAACGTTTGTACTTTTGTGAGTACCGGTTTCCGTACAAGAGTTACGGGTAACAGTGGGCTTTCTGTGCATGTGTGTGTTGTGTGCGTGCACGTGTGTACGTGTGACAGATCAGCTCACGACTACCAAGTCTGGATCCACATTGACACGCACGCACCTACCTATCTGTTATGTTGCTGTGCATGACAGTACCTCTCTGGGCGATAACGTTACACCTGCACACAGGTGTGACACTCTACTGATGTTACACGAGGAACACCGCTTGGCTGCGCATGCAAGGGAACGCGCACATAAGTGGCCTGCTGGGGACACCGAACCACCATTACGAAGAGAGAAGAGCTGCTGTACTGTGAGAGCATGGAGGTCCACTGAAGGCATCCTCTTAGTCTCTTCCAAATGCACACAGTGAGGAGAGTCACATGGCACGACTTCACCGACAGCTGAAAGGTGCAGAGGAAAAGACGACTGGTAGCTGGGTGGGACCAGAGGAACAGACAGCATCTATGGCTCAGGAATCTCATCTAACTGCTCTGATGTCCGGAAACTCCACGAGTCGCTGAGGAAACGGACACCTAGGCCACCCGACCAGGTAAACTGCACCCTTTTTCCCAACACGCCAGTTAACCTGGCTGCTGAACATTCTGGCTCAATCTGTATTTATTTTGGATAGCCACCCTCAAAGCAAGGGCAATCAGACTGGCTTCAGATTCAGGAGATAAAAACATAACATTACAAATTACAGTACTTGGTGCAATTGTTTTTCACGTTTGGTTTTATTTTTTCACATTGTATAAATGATAAATTGTGATGTCGCCATTTTTCATTTGGACTTAAATTCTGACATATCCAGCAATAGGTATTTCAAGTACTTAAACTTCCATTAATAAATAAACCAGCATTTACAGCCCAGAGGAAAAAGCATCAGGAGATACTGGTAGAGCTGGGAATACTAACACACGAGAAACCCCACGCAGGACGACAACCGCATGGCAGCAGAGTGGTCATGCTATCCATTGTGTGTGTGTGTGTGTGTGTGTGTGTGTGTGTGTGTGTGTGTGTGTGTATGGGTGCACATTGTGTCAGTGATTGTGGTTTAGACCAGTGGTCCCCAGCCACCGAGCTGCAGTCCAGTACTAGACCGCACAGAAAGAATAAAAAACTTAAATGTTTAAAATTTCATTTCCATTTTATTAGCTGTGAGAGTCTGCAGGGTTAGGGTTAGGGCTGCTCCCACTGATTCTACATTATGGTGAGCTGTATTTACTCTGCTTGGTTGTGCTCATGCAGCGGCCGGTCAGTGGAAAACGGTCTTAAATGAAACGGTGGCCACTGATTTAGACCACTAGTCTGCCCTCACTAGGTTTAGACCACTAGTCTGCTCTCACTAGGTTTAGATCACTAGTCTGCCCTTAGTGTCTGCATCCCTATAAGCACATAAACACACATAACAGCACCTCAGTTTTCCCTGAAAAAACAAGAGCGACTATTCAGTTTCACTCTTCGTTATAGTAGTGACTGTAATAATAATGATGATAATAATAATAATAATACTCTCACTTTAGGTTATTTTGAGAAGATCAAAGTTCCAGTTGCAATATTGCAAAAGTGCATATTGTACACATTTAAAATTTTATGTAATAACATAATGAAGACTAACAAACTTTGAATGAAGCTACCTTCTAAATATAATTTTTCAAACCCTTACTGAAAAAACGTTACATTTGTGAAGAAGTGTACCAAGGGGAAGCACAGATGTGCTCAGAGTAAACGCAGGTGTGTCCAGCTCAGTCACTCGTTTCTGTAAATCTGAAATCGGACTGTGAACATGATAAAGCATCATTAATGCAGTTTTGGCGTCGGTGGTCAGAGAGGGGTATTTAGGGCAGCAATGCGACGTACGAGCCAGCGATGTCCCCAGAGGAATGTGTACACCGCTAAACCAGTACAGAAAGCCACGTGCTTGCCCCCTCCCTTCCTGGATCTGGGCCAGCATTCACCCCCGCCCCGCCCTCACCAGACTCCTTGGCACGTGGTTTGCCACTGCTCCACAGGATCGCTTGCCGGGCTGCTGCTCCTTTCAGTTGGTTCTCCCGGGATTCATGTCAATAAACACTCCTAAGGTTCACGGCGCAAGACAAAATTCAACCTGTCATTCAAGATTATATCAAAAGACACTCAGGGATGTCATGTACAATATTTAGAGCTACAAAGAGAGGACATGTTTTCTATGAGATGTAGTGTGTGTGTGTGAATATGTGTGTGTGTATGAGCATGTCTACCCTGTGGTGGGCAGAGCCAAGCATAGGGTGAACCCTGCCTTTTGTTACATGATGCCAGCCTCAGGCACCAGGATCCCTGTGACCCTCGATAGATTTAAGAAATTGGAAAAAACCATCTGTTTTTATTTCTGAGCTGTCATTCAGATCTCAGCTCTTGGCATGTACACAGAGTGTGTGTGACCTGCAGAGTGTGTTTGAGCTGCAGGACCAGGCTGAGAGTGACCCTCCACGTTCACATTTAGGATGCTGGAGCGAGTGTATCTGTACCAGGATCAGTGTTACTACAAGCTGAAGCGTACCTGTCTGCGTCGGGGGGCACTTTTCCAGGACCCTCTCTTCCCCCCCTCAGCCCAGTCCCTCTTCTACCATCGCCCGCTCCCACCCGGAGTCACCTGGAAGAGGCCAAGGGTGAGTGCGTGGCTGTGTGTGTGTGTGTGTGTGTGTGTGTGTGTGTGTGTGTGTGTGTGTGTGTGTGTGAGACAGAGCGACAGAGAGAGGTGAAAAGAAGCATAGTAAAAAAAAAAAAACGGGTGGAATAAAGACAGAGAGAGAAGATTGTGGACAGACAAGAGATGAACCGACAAAGGAAGATATGATCTAATAGGAGACTGTGGACAGTATAGTTCAGGTATATGTTCATAAACAACTAGACAGTGTGGACAGCAATTTCAGATTGGAAAAATTAGAATTATAATCCACGGAGTCACAAAGATAAAATTCTTCTCAGTCCCTAAATCTGACTTTCAGATAAACAGAAACTGTATTCTTTCTATGTATGAGAATATGTGCACTTGCAAAATACCTTGTCAGGTTCAGCTTTGTTAAACAAACAGCACCAGTTCACAACCCTTTCCAGAGCAATACCACTTGATCACGATGCAGTTGGTCTAATTCCAGGTGTACTTTGAGCGGACTCATTAAAACCGCGACTTTCTAATTAGGGACCGGCGTCGGTGGAGTGTAATCCGAACCAGAGAGAAGTGTGTACGGCACGTGTGAGAGCCTGGGTGTGGCTTTTACCGCGGTATCAGTGTGATCACTGCAGATGTAAAAACATCACTGATTACTGTAGCACATGTCTGACCGTGGAGAGCACCATATAGAGGATGTCTCTAGCCTTGTGTGCTGCTATTCTGTGTAGTCTGTCTGCTGATGTTCTCAGAGTTTGTGTGTTCTGATTAGCCAGGGAGACAGGACATGTAAGTGAGAAAAGAGGTTGGGTGTGGGTATCAAAGAGTATTGTTTCCATGAAGTATTCTTCATTGAGAAATTCTGGAGTTATTATTCCACCAGAGCACAGATGTGCCCAGTACTGGTGTAGAACACCCTCAGAGTGTTTGAAGTCCAAGCTCCTTTTACCAGCTAACGGCTGGAGAAAGACACCAAATGCTACCCTCTTGGTCCCTAACTAGGAAAAGGTTGGTTTTGTCAAACTCTAAAGAATGTAGCGCAGAAAGAGAAATCTGTGAATAGGTCAGAACTACATGAAAAGTACCGGATTACCCTGATACAGTGCAGATTGTTGTAATGTAACATTTGGACTGGTACTTTGAAGATTGTCCAGCCTGAAGCTGACCAGTAACTTGAATATCACACAACACACACAACAGCTGTGGTCCATGGGAAACCCCCATTCATGTTTGTAGTACTGTTGTACACAACTGACAAATACACAGTGGCAATCTTCTGTTGGAAAATGCTTGATCCCAGTTGTTTCTCCTCACAGCTGTACTGTAAATTCTCAGGGGTTGTATTTTAGTGTGTATGTGTGTACCAAGTGAATTTACATAAACTGACAGGGTCAGAGAAAGAGAGTAAACAATGATGCATTCAAGTACAGACTCACAGTTTGACAACATTAAGTAAGCTCTCCAGGGCCAGAACACCTAATTCTGTGCATCCATAATCTTTGAGGGGCCAATAGCATCCCCTATAAAGCTGTTGGAGGTGCTTGCCCATGTTTGGGCCCTGGGTAATCAATTCCGCTATTGCCTCCAGTCCAACGCTTTTTTTCTCTCTCTGTCTCTCTCTCTCTGTCTGTCTCTCCCTCTCTCTCTCTCTCTCTCTCTCTCTCTGTCTGTCTCTCTGTCTCTCTCTCTCTCTCTCTCTCTCTCTGTCTTTCTCTCTCTCTGTCTGGTCTCTCTCTCTGTCTGTCTCTCTCTCTCTCTCTCTGTCTCTCTGTCTGTCTCTGTCTCTCAGATTTCTGGGTTTAATCCTTACTACCCCTCCTTCCTCCTGTTGTCACAATGATGACGTCTGATCAAACTGTAACTCACTTATTCTTGTAAAGACTCGGACCAAACAGTTGAAGTACACAGCACCTCCATCTTGCACACTTCCATTCTCAGCTCTAGTGTTTTCTTGTCGAAGCACACCTAGCGGCTTACCTTATTTAAACACGCAGTTATGATCACAACACCTGCCTCCATCTGCTTCTCAGGAGCTGTGTAAAGACCCTCGCCTTTTTGTGGATGGCATCAGCACGCGGGACTTGCACCAAGGCAGTCTGGGTAATTGCTGGATGGTGGCAGCCACTTCCTGTCTGGCCATGGAGCCATCCCTGTGGAAGAAGGTATGATGCAACGCTTGTTACTGTTCTGAACGTGCTACTTTTCTGCACTATATGGAGCTCAATATTTTCCTGACTGAACGGACACTTTCATCTTCTTTACCTGTTCAACATTTCTTATGCCAAGCTTGATGGCAACTGAAGAAGGTTTTCCAACTGCGAGACATAATTTGCATTACCGAGCAGAACCCTGAACTGATGCTGAGGTACTTTTACAGGATGCTTTTCCTCTAATGAGTAAGGTGACAGACACACACTAACCTGCCAGGTGATCCCGGACCACCTGGAGCAGGAGTGGAACCCAAAGCGGCCAGACCTGTACGTGGGAATATTCCACTTCCGCTTCTGGCGCCTGGACCGCTGGGTAGACGTGGTTGTAGATGATCGTCTTCCTGTCACTCATGATGGGGTGCTGCTGTTCTGCCGCTCCGCGTCGCCCCGCGAGTTCTGGAGCGCGCTGCTGGAGAAGGCCTACGCGAAGTACGCAATCATGAAACGCAAAACTGTTCAGGTGGATTATATGGTCTCCAAATAACCTGTGCAGTGTGTTAGTGCGTGCGTGCGTGTGCGTGCCTGTGCGTGCGTGTGCATGCGTGTGCGTGGGCACACTGTACAGAGAACTGTCTCCCTGTGTAAGGCATTCCTTTCAATGTACACCATGACTCCTGCAATAAACTACAGGTTCTCAAAGACCTGTGCCAGACATGAGTTCGTGGGCAACAAATCCATGCAAATACAAACTGTATAAATCCTGTAGAATGTTTGAGCGGTTTTTAATTGGAAAAGCAATCCAACACTTTATGCTATTCAGAGATATTGTTTAAAAATGTTCCATTTTGGCATAAACATTTTCTTGGTGCAGGGCACAGCGTTGTGTAAACTTTGTGACAAGTCTGTGAGAAATCTGTGCAAACTCTGTGCAAAGTTTGTGCAAACTCTGTAAATTCTGTGAAACTAATATTGTTGTATCTTTTGTGTACCCTCTGTCTTCATGCCCCTCCAAACACCGACCCACCCAAAGACTGAACGGCTGCTACGAGGCCCTTGAAGGGGGCAACACAGCAGAAGCACTGGTGGACTTCACAGGAGGGGTGTCAGAACCCCTGGTCCTGGACCGTGAGCTGCTGGGCCGGCACACAAACAGGAGGAAGGCCTTGTTCCAGACGCTGTCGAGAGCCCATGCCCAGCAGGCTCTCATCACCTGTTCTATTCGGGTCAGAACCGCACTCAGCTGAGTGGGTTTGCTTTAACGGAAGATATACTGGTCGGGATCCGTGACTATACCTTTACACTCATGTCTGAGTCAGATCAGTTCAGCGGTTACAAAACTTGCCCAAGACCATCTGAACGTGTGGGTGGATGGATACTGCAGTGCAGTAGAGACACTAAGTTTATCTTTTTGATGTCTTTACTCAAATGTATGAATATCCCTGTTTAAGTGGTGTCAGGATGCGATGATCATTCTCACAGAGAAACTGGGTTCACCCCTTGATGCCAATGCTGCCCCTCACAGCTGCATGTAAAACATTCTTGCCTGGGTCTAACTGACCTCGTGTCTCTGATGTTATGCTCACCCTCCACTTCTCTTTCCACCCATGCTCCACCCCTCACCCCATGTCCCAATCCAGCCAGAAGAGGGACAGGCGGTGGAGTCTGTGATGGACTGTGGCTTGGTGCGGGGTCACGCCTACGGGATAACCGCGGTGCGGAAGGTCCGTGTAGGCGAACAACTTCTCGGCCACTGTGGAGCCACCTGGGTTCACATGGTACGCATGCGGAACCCCTGGGGAATGTCAGACTGGACCGGCGCCTGGAGCCCGGGGTGAGTGAGAGACGGGCAGTAATGTGAACTCCGTAAGGACCGACGTGAGGAAACATCACAAATGTTACAGAAAACAACTTCTGTGCAGTTATTGTCCAGTCTCACTGAACACATACATGTCCACCGATGTCTGACTCTCTAGCGCTCCCTACAGGTCACCACAGTGGCAGCGGCTGGGTCGCCGTGAGCTGGAGAAAATGGGCCTCGCCATCAGAGATGTTGGAGAGTTCTGGTAAAGGACTATTATAATCCCAGCAGAAATCATAGCTTGTTTTTATTAATTATTTTTAAAAGTACAGAAGATCCTAAAATGATGCTGACACCTCTTTATGGTGTGTTGTAAATATGTACAGTCAATAAACCAATCAAATTTCATGTTTTCCATTACCCATGATGCTGATGTGGGTAACACTCCAACAGCACAACAAAAATTACCACTATCAAAAAGGCAAAGCAACAGGTCATAAATACAATTGGAAAGAAATTAAGTCTGGAATTTAGAGAGTGTGACTGGGTGCACAGAGTGAAGTGGGCAGTACTACAACAACAGGACAGTGGGTGCACATCAGGAGTGCAAGGCCTGTTTTCACTGTAATATCAGGTGCTGTGAATGAAAAGTGAAACTCACACTAACACCACACAGAAACTGAAAAATGAGGCTGATAAACTGAAAAAAGTAAACATTACTAATTGATTCAAAACACTTTGACTAATCACAAGTAAATGACAAAATCTGACAATTTTATTCTTACAGCTAGAATATGGTGAGTTAATTTTGCAACTTGTAGTAATTGCTCACTGTCTCACTATGTGTGTGTGTGTGTGTGTGTGTGTGTGTGTGTGTGTGTGTGTGTGTGTGTGTGTGTTAGGATGGAATTTGAAGACTTCTGTCGCTTCTTCACGGATGTGGTTTTGTGTCGGCTGGTGGAACGTTCCCTGCTTTGTCCCACCTCACGCTGGAGGGAGGTGTGTTGCCCTGGCCAGTGGACAATGGCTCCCGATAACCCACCAGGGGGCGCCATTGTACACAGCACAGTGAAGAGCTCAGGGATCCAGTCCAACAGGCCAACAGTTGAGCAAAAGTGCTGCAAAGGAGATAGGAAAGAAGAACAGCTCGGAGAGAGGAAGAAAGATGGCACCACAGGTCGAGTAAAGAACAAGCAGGAGAGAAGGAGGCATCACGCAAAGGCAGCCGTGAAGGAGGGAAAACCTCCCAGTAAACAGGGAGTCACAGCAGAGGCAGGGAGGGCTGATCGACACACAGACAACAGGAGTAGGTGTGGGGGCTGCATCAACCATCGGGACACCTTCTTACTCAACCCTCAGGTGAGATGGACATCAGGGCAGGTGCACACAGACAGAGAGACACATATAGGTTACATGTGTTTGCCTAATACAGTGTTTCAGCTTCTAACTTTGACATCACACCCATGATGCTCTGCATTTCCATTTTGAAAGCTCAGAGTGGGGGGAAAATAGACTGAAGCTATTCTGAGGCGATGTGGCTTCAATCCAGCATACTTATTAATTTAGTATGGTGGTTTGGTGGGTAGCACTGGTTTCCAGTTTCCTCCCACAGTCCAAAAACATGCTTAAATTGCCCATAGTGTGTGTGTGTGTGTGTGTGTGTGTGTGTGTGTGTCAACAGCTGCAAACATCTTTCCAATGTAGTGATATTTATATTCAAAATATAATCTCCTTAAAGTGTCAAATGTCTTTAGAAATAATAAAATCTAGTTAAATTATATGAAATATAATTATAATATAATAAATATCAATCTAGTGCTGTTTTGTGTAGACATACTACCATTGTAAATGTCAGGTTTTGGTGTGACTGTCCTGTGAGGTCTGTTTTCTCACTCCAAATTTCTAGTTCCTGTTTGAGGTACAAGGAGATGGGGAGGAGGTCCTGATCTGCCTTCAGCAGGAGGACAGGAGGATACAGAGAAAAGAAGGTCGGGGAGAGAACCTCCCCATAGGTTTCGAGGTGCTGAGGGTGAGAGAGAAATAACGCACACACACTGTGCTGGGTGGGTGGCCCCTATGCCTCTGATAATTTATTTAACAAATGTGGTTGATTTAAATGTGCCTGAATAACAATGTTGATGCTCTGATCAACATCACACACTGAGCTATGGGATAGCTAGTCACCTTGTCTCTTGCACCCTCTCAGGTGGAAGTGAACAGGGAGAGCAGGGTGCAGTGTGTGGACGAGCAAGCTGCCAGTTCTGTCTACATGGACTCCCGTAGCGTGACCCTGCGCGTTTCCTTGGGGCCTGGCCGCTACGCCCTGTTGCCCACCACCTTCCAGCCAGGGGTCACGGGCCGCTTCCTGCTCAGGGTCGCCTCGCACTCCCACATCCAGCTGAGGTGGGTCACCAGCTCCACCTCTCTGGAACCCAGCCTGGGATGCTGAGGAAAGTGGTACAGTGCTCTGTACAGGCAACACAAAGATGCAATCGCAGATACAACTGGCTGTGCCTAAGTACTGGTCCCACCTCACAGCTCTGTCCCCCTGCACGACTACCTTTTTGCTGCACTATATCCTACCAGCCTGCTTAACTTCTCTCAGCCCTCTCATCGTCTGCAGCCTTATTGCTCACTCTGCTCCCATCTCCTTCAGGGAGCTGACGGAGGATCTTCCCAGGCCGTCCGTCTGGCACTGCTGGAGAGGCCAGGCCACCGTAGTGACCACTGTCCACCTGCGGCGAGCATCTGCACTCAGTCGGCCCAAGTGCGCAGGTGCCAAGCTGACTGCATTAACTTTAAATGCTCAAGCGCCAATGCTAAAACCACAATCATAGAAAATACTAATTATATTGCTAATTGCTAACAGAGAGCATGTGAAAATGCTAATGTTAATTGCTGACTTCATGATGCTTAATCCTAATGTTAACTTGAAACTGCATGTGCAATAAATGCCAATGCTATTCACTGGCTTGGTGCATGGACAAATATACACCACCCCATAACACTCGCACACATTAGCTGCCTGGCTGTGTAGCTATTTTTGTTGTGTTTAAATAGATGGATGACAGGGTGTGACCACTGCTTATAAAGGACACGTTAAACAAAAAAAACACTGACCCCCGTCTTTACCCCGCTCTGCGTGCCTGCCTTCGTGTGCTTCAGTAATTCCATGTTTGCTTGCAGCAGCACCTGATGTTTATGCTGTCATACGCTGCGAGGACAAAACCATTAAGACACGTGTCTTCAAGCAGGACAGCAGCCCTGAGTTCAACACCAAGGCCATTTTCTACAGGAGACACCCTGACTCACACATCTGCATAGAGGTCAGATCCTGGATGCAAGCTGGAGACAGGCTTTAGACTGTTAAGTAAGGACTATTGTTTCACTTGGTCTGTGTGTGTGTTTGTGTGTGCATGTCTGTGTGTTTGTGTGTGCACGCTTACATGCAGATATGGAGTCGGGGATGGTTGTGGGACTCTCTGCTTGGCACAGCACGACTGCAAACCGGAGACAGCGAGAGGGGCCGGAAAAGGGTGATTGATCTGCAAAGTGGTAAATGGCGCACTGGTATCCAAGGATGCATCTATGTGGACACTTCCTCCAGCCGGTGCCTGACTGATCTGTGATCGCCTGCTAGTACCGCTGCCACCTACAGGACATGTGTCTTCATGACAGTCCGTTTTTTCCAGTAAGAAACAGGTCTACATGCATACGAGTGAGAATATTTGCCACTAATTTTTAAACTAAGGCAGTATTTTTCAGGTGGGGGATATTATCCACGTGACACAGAATTTAATCATACTTTTAACCAAGACACAGTATATGACCATTACAGTAGTAATGTAAAAGTGTTTATGAAACCAACAGTTTAAAAGAAAAGTTATCTTCTCAGGTGAGTATAATTAGAAATTAGATGTGCTATTTTGTATTTATTACAATGCAAATTTTATACATTTCAATTTATCAGAAACTCATCAATACATGTACAGAGATTTTATGATATTCTCTACACACTTCTCCATTTTGCCATTGCTAAGAGTTCTGGGACATGTCGCGTATTTAACTGATGGTCCGTTCAAAAATTATAGTGAGCATGTTTCAGGATAACTAAACCCTCTGCTGCTCGGAAACAGAATACCCTTTTTGCAGGTACTACCAAACACATAACGCAGGTGCGATATTATATGGATATATATTATTATTATATTTTTTATACCAGATGTTAGTGTTTTAAAACAATAAAATTACATCCTTTTTCCTCAGAATAGTTGCTCTGGAACATATTGAAATGTTTTGTTATAATGCATTTGGTCACAGTTCAACACAATGTTCAGTTGATTTTCGGTCTTTATATGTCGTTTCAGGATTTATTTATATTTCGTTTTAATTGAGAAGTCTGAAAATAAAGTACGCTTTTAAAATTCTAATCAAACCGCAAATTGAACCTGTGATCAGCTGCTTTATCTGATGCGTCATTTTCTTTTTAAACATTTTCAATGTACTGTGTACGTCTACATAATGACAGCCAAGTGGGGTTTAGTTCCTGCGGTAACAAACTTTGTCAGCTCCTGTTTCAGCTCCACCAAGAAGACAGTATGGTGTTATTCAATAAATGTATTCAGTAAATATGAAAAGGTGTCGTTAATTTCATTGCAAGGTGGTACTCTACTTCAAGCTGTGTAGGATCCTTCACCTTAGGCTTTTTTTACCAACCTGACATGGCGTGGTGCCACCTGTTTGGAACCAGGCCGTCAGCGTAGCAAGGGGAGCAAGCAAATAACCTACTGTAAGGGATTATGTGGATTTTCAGAAAACTAATCTTCATATTTCAACAAAGCAGAAAATAACAGAGGCAAATAGAGGATATTTTCCAAATCCCTTCCACACCTCACCTACATGCGTTCCAATTTACTGAAAGACAATAAGATTAATATATTGTTAATACCGCGTGCATGTAAGCATACCAACGGCTGATGTACGTCTAATGTGTACAGCAGCGTCCAGGGCGCGGCCAAAAGGAAAAATAACCAGCGCTGTTACCACCCCAGCCCTCACGGCCCCGAAGCACGACATCTCGCTGTAGACCGCTCCGCTGTCCCGCTTCGCCAAAGCTTCAGTTTTACCTTGCTTCGTGATTTTTTTCCCCCCACTTGTTTCCCCAAAGTGTACAAGGTAAGCAAGCATTTAGAATTTTATAATTCAATTTGGGTTTTTAAATTGCAAACCCTAATTGCCAAAATTACTTTTCTCCACTTAACGGAACTGCACAAATCTGTCATCAGTCAGTTTAAACTGCTATCCCAAAACGAAAATAGCAAAATTACTATGCTTGTAAAAATTGCATACTATTTATGTGTACTTTATTTTTATTCGGTTTATTAACTTCCCATCTGATTATTAGTGTAGATCATCGTTGTCATTACAAATTCATCTTGTCCCGTTGATGTAAAAAGCCTACGCAGGGAAAAGTAAAGGTGCTATATAACAAATTGTGTATTAAGTACAGTGTACCTCATTAGTCGAACTACACGTGATCGTTAGGCTGGTTTTATCTGAGATGTGAAACTAACGCTTCGGGTCTGAATTAGTTAAATACTGATCGACGAAATTGCAACTTAAACGAAATGTTAAAACAAACGATATCGTTTATTTATGTAACTTAATTTTGTTCATGTCTGAGAGTAAAACGGGGGACATCATTACCTTCTGACTACCAGACTGCTGATACACTAATCTTCTGATGAAAGCGCCTATTGTACAGTAAAACGTCTGAGTGCCAACATGACCAGCCCTAACCCATGCCAAGATGTCGTATTTCTACTTGCTCGGGATATAATATTGAAACTGACTTTGTACTGTTTATTTTTAACAGTTTCTATAGTGCAGAATGATTTTGTCTATACTGTTGGAGCTGCCGATGGCCTATTAGAATCTACTGACTGATACTGCCTATATAATCTAAGTGGTAATATTTATAGAAAATGCTCTGCAATTATTTAGATTAATTTTAACGGGGACAATTCCAGTAGCGGTTTCCAGAGGTTTGTTCATTATTATCAACACTGAACCAATAATGACAGCTCAAACTTCTCAAAAAATTAGAATTATTATAATCATCTTTACTGCCAAGTGTGATAACACACAAGGAATTCGTCTTCGGTACAGTGCCTCTGTGTTGCAGAAAAAATACAAATATCTATACAGTATGATACAGCTTTACACATAGATATATTCAATTATTATAATGCATAAAAGTGAAAGAGGTCGGATGCAAAGTTTTTGGAGAAAGGCAGCGTAAAAAAAAAACTCTTGGAGGACCTAACAGGCTGCTGGCACTTCGGAAATACCGTAAGTAATTTAAGTAACAGAATAGTGGCGGATTTAGAGGGATTTGAGAAATTATGGTCAGATCGCTGGGGTTGCAAATCTTAATTCGCTCATGCTTTAAATGTATTTTATAATTAGGTTATACATTATGTTATCGCATAATACACAAATACAATTTTTCTAGGTTTACATTTAAGAACTGGCAATCAGTCACAAAAAGTAGGAGTCGGGCAACAGCGTCTAATTTACACACAGACTATGTCGTTTAACTTAAAGTGACTTGCATATGGCATCCGTGGCCTTTATATGCCTGTACTCACTGGCAAAACTATAAAAGCATTTGAATTGCTGACGTCTTCGGACTTCGAAAAGAAACATTTTGGTATGAAATTTGTTCTACGATCAGAAGCATTGGGCTCCAGGCTTCCCGCGACTCTGAATTGGATAAGCAGTATAGAGAATGGATGGATTGATCGGGAGCAAAAATCTGCTATGTGACAATAATAGGTTATCGTCAAAATACATTCTGGAAAATAAAGAATAACAGCATTCATTGTCGACAACCCAGAAGACGTCCAGTAACACCCCCTTCCTCTGTTCTAGTGCTCAGTTTGCTTCCCGCAACATCAAACCGCCGCCACTGGCAGTACAACATCAATATTTGAAGCTACAATTTCCCAGGTCACACAGGGGCTTTTGCCTAAATTAAATTAAAACTTGGCTCCCTGTCTCACCCTACAGGTAAAACTGGGTTTGAGTTTTATTCACCATGGAAGAAAGCGGTAATCTGTTACAAAACGCCAACGGCCCGCTGCGAGTCAGCGCACCAATGCTGGGTAGGACTCCTCAGCCTTATCGGTGTATAAGCGCTCTTCCCAATGTGCGTTACTGAATCTGTGAATTGTACCTTAGCTTGAACGATTGCAAAATTTAACCTAGGAAAAAAATGCAATGAAAACATAAATATATATAATTTGTTTATGAGTGATAGTGCATTTATACGATTTAATGTGAACATAGAGATTGCTGGAGGTTTTGCTATTTTGGGAAAGTCATTTGGAAAGCATAGCTGTGTGTAACTGAATGTTTTTCCTTTCATCTCTCACACAATTTAGTGGCCTTCAAATTTATGATGACTGCCTTGCCAATAGCTCAAATTGCAATAGGTGAGTACAGCCGCAGAAAATTCACCTTGCCAGCAGTTGGCACAGTACTTAGCAACATCCATCCTGAAAAGCTGCTAATTGAAATCAAGCAATTATAAAGTTTCACTCTCAAGATGGTACTCAAACAGCTTCAGTGAAATATGTGTGCTGTATAAAACAGATAAAATTGTTACTCACAGTTACATCCAGTAACAGGAGCACTCCTGTGGCATCATTATGAATTTTATCAACAGCCTGCCCACCCACCCACAGGTGCTCTGTACCTGAACAAGTGCTCTCAGCAGCACTACATTCCCATCTTCCTACTGGTGTCTGGGGTCTTTGGCCTGCTTCTGGGTATGATCTCGTGTCTGCCCTGTGTCCGGGCCCAGGAGGACCGCAGCTGGACCATGGTTAGAAAACTATGCACCGTGGTGAACAGCCTGTTGACCGCCTTCCTCTTTTGCTGGTTCATCACAGGTGAGGTTGGGTACCCTAGAAGACACACTCACTGTGTGGTCTGCTCTGATGGGGATGTAGGCCCTTACCATATCACAGTAATAATTAATTACTACTATAACTTATCTGGGAATATGGCCATTTATATGTTTTGCGCAGGTGTAATAACACACCACATTAAATTTTACTGTAAATTTTACCACACTGTATCACACTCTTGAGTTTAATACTTTGGGTCTGTAGCATGAGCAGTAACTGATTCATTTTTCCACGAGATTAAGAAGAGCCCCTGAAAATGACACATGACTGGAACAGATAACTTACCTGTTGCAGGATGCATATTTTAACAACTCATTTGTTGTAGAATTAATGTCAGTAAAGGAAATGTAAAGATGATGCCAAAAGACTGAACTCTGTCAGCAGTTAACGCTATCTTCCTTTCTGAGCAGGAAACGTGTGGGTCTACTCCATGTATCCTGCCAACTACAACCAGACGGTCCCTGGGGTGCCATACTGTGACAAAACCGTGTACCAGTTTGCCTTCTGGTCCACCACTGTGGTGTACATCGTGCTAGGGGCACTTATGATTGGCTGCACTGCTGTGGTCATCTTCTTCTGGAAGCATGGGAAGAGAGATACAATTGGTGGATTCAACTGGAATGTCTGAGACAGTGTAGAGGGGGAGGGGTTGTCACAGTGAGTGACTAACAGCCTGTCCACACAGGGACCACACTCCGTCACGGTGTCTATACAGAGGTGTCTGTCTTGACATCTTCATTGTCTGTAGCTTTTTTCTTTTCAGTTCAGTTCCTTTGTAGCTTCAGATGTGCCCTATACACTCTTCATAGACTGCTCAATCTCACAATATGTAGTGGAAGTTGAAATTATTACTGGTGTTGTTGATTTTACTGGTATTATTGTTACTGTGCATTTTAGCTGCCAGTTCAATTTATTAGTAATTGATTTGTCATTTTTAGTACATTATCCTCTTCTTTCAGCCTGGAATGAACAATCACTTACGTTGTTCATCACAGTTTTCCCCCTCAGCTCGTGGTATCCACGTGGGTTAACCCACGTCTTCCAATTTGCTGTTTCGCAAGGTGATTCCTCGTCCTGCGGGCTTCCGTAAACAGCGCAACAACAAAAGCAAAACATCATTGTGTTTTCAGTTTCACCAGAAGCCCAGCAGGTGGTGCTGTAGAGCTCTGACTGAGAAAGGCCCGGTAGCCTCCTTCGCCGAAGACAATGTGACCGCACGTTGCGTTCTCTGGTTCGCGTCACAAAGCATGTCTAACAAGGCATCGCAGGGATCGAACTTTGAAGGTCAAGACAGGAAAAACCACTTACTTTATGTTACCTTGTGCATCAGTGGAAGGATTAAGAGTAATTCGTGTATTCTCATATGTAAAATAATATTTCAGATAGAGGAAACCACTATTTAGTGTAAGACAATGGTAACATTTATATTCCAATTAGGACAAGACTAAGGCAGTTTGTCTTTCTGAGTGTAGGACAAATTTGAATGACTGCAATAATATTGTCACAAGCCCTGGAGTATGTAGACATATTAAAATATGCAATATAATCAATGGGTTTCACTGTGTTTCTTTTAAATGTCTTTACGTACGCGGAAATTAGACAAGTGTAAGAAGTAAGTGTAAGAATGCTAGGGGTCATCCCGATCAGATGCATGACTTTTTTCGTCTTTTTTCGCATGCGTGGGTTTCCTCCCACAACCCTGTGGGCAAATAGAAGGCTTTTATAGTTTGAAACGTGAGAGTGTAAATATGGCACTGCAGGATCAGTGCTTTAACTAAAACCAGCTGACTGGACACCTTCCCGTGTGTGTGTGTGTGTGTGTGTGTGTGTGTGTGTGTGTGTGTGTGTGTGTGTGCGCCTGTGCCGCGCGCGCCCTGCGTTGATCGTGTTAGGAATAGCCCACCATAGTCAATAGATTAGCCATATCTTAAAAAACACAATTTAAAAACGTCTTCTAACTGCAACTAAACGTTACGCAGTGCTAGAGTCCTTATATTAGCTTACATCTGTACACCACAAACGGAAGGAGCCGGACGGATCCACCATTTGGCTAGAAGGTTGCTAAAAATGTTGCAAACTGGTAAGTTTGTGGATGACTTTTCAAGTGCCGTTATATGATAGAAAAAATACTCAATATTAAGATCTATTTGAAAGCAAGTCCATTCACAAGAGATCGACGAAGTCGTTTACGATTATATGTAGATATTTACTACCAAAAGTAACCCAAAGCAACCATCTGGATAGTTACTGTAGGTCATGAGGTTGCCGGCATGGTATGCATTTCGATTGCTCAAGCAGGTTTATCTTCCATATTACTTATAATTAACTGTATTACATGTAATAAAGATTTTTTTAACCAGTTGGAATACTTACACGGTATGTACGATAGGATTAATATACCAATCGAAAATAATTCAGTGTACTGTTCTTAATTCGCCAAGTACTCGTCCTAACGGAAACTTTACTGTCCAAATTAGTACATTTAAACTGTTTTCACCCATATTTCAAACACAGTTCTCATTTCAGAAAACCATTGATAGTAGTGTTTGGATCTGAATTTTATTCCCAGGATATTCTGTGCTCTCGTCCCGAGAGGGGTCACGCTGTTGGACCTGAAACAAATATATGTGTTACCGGTGTACAGTACAATTAACATATATGTGGCTGATATTTATGTCGTCTATCCGTGGACAAATGAATTTGAGTGAATTATTATGTGTATTGTAAATTTAAAATTTAATTTAAACGGTTTGCATGTGCTTAAAAAATAATTATTGTTTAAATACAAATTTGGAATGTGTGTATGACTTCGGGGATGGGTCCTGTGTCCTGTGTTTGCTCTGACACACCATAGGACCCCATGACCAATAAGAAAACAGACAGCTTGAAAACAAATGAATGGAAAAATTAATGATTTGTGTTTTTATCCATTTTGTTGTTCTTGTTGTCTTGTAATGGCACTCTTTATTAGAAACTGAGGTGGAGACTGAACTCATCTCAAAGTGTCTGCAAGCAAGAGATCAGGCTTACTGCCCTTACAGCAACTTTCCTGTAGGTGCCGCAGTACTAACGAAAGAGGGCGCTATAATCACAGGTAGGACTTAACCGTCAAATACCATCAGTCAGGTTTCAGATACCCTGTTTTTTTGTATGGTCGTGTGTCGGAAAGTAGATGCGTTGTATTTTTCACAGGGTGTAATGTGGAGAACGCCTCGTACGGGCTGACGGTGTGTGCAGAAAGGACGGCGGTTCAGAGGGCTGTGGCTGAGGGACACAGGAAATTTTCTGCCATAGCGGTTGCATGGTGAGGAACGTAACTGGAAGGGTGACGCACATGTCCAATGGTGACTGAATTTAGCAGAGTTAGGATGCAGGTTTAACTTTTGCAGTATGTGGTGAGGGTGTCCAGTAAACTCAGATCCTTTATCAAAGCAGGCCAGAACAGGTAAAATGTGAGATGTTCACACTTATGTTTGTGTTTTTATTTTTAAGTGACTTTAAAGACCATTTTGTTGGACCCTGTGGAGCCTGTCGGCAGGTTTTGATGGAAGTAAGTCATACCAAAAGCCTTTGTGCCAATACATGTGTGGCGTCATCAAACACTGAGTGTTATCAATGATAACATGGGATCTGCAATGCAATAAAATGAATGTTTTCATCCAAAATATAAAACACCGATACCTGTTATGGAAATTTTTATATTTATGCCCCAGATCAGTTATTGTTCTCTCCTACAGTAAATTGTAACATTTACAAATACAGTACAAGCAAAAAAAAAAAAAAACCTGCATACGGCAGGTTCAGTGATTACGCGTAATCTGAAGTTCGCTGCTAAAGAGCTAAACATTTGATCAGAAATCACAATATTGAGCACATCTTTACTGTGCCTCTAAAATGTTGGGAGCTATTTCAGTTGATTGAGGTGGACTGCAGATGTTGTTTGTTCTCAACACTTGTTTGGTTTTATAAATGTGACCTAGCAGTAAGTCTCCTTCTGTGTGTCTTTTGTTCATGTCCTTCATCTTTTCTCTTTTTGTCCACCAGTTTGGAACCAACTGGGATATCTATCTTATCAGTCTAGATAAATCCTATAAGAAGACCAGTCTTACGGAACTGCTGCCCCTGGCCTTCACTTCTGCACACCTAAATGTGGCATTACCAAAGTTTACATGATTTAGGAGGATGTCTGTGAAGATTCTCAGTTGTCCAGATGAGGTTTTCTGGAAGTTTAGTCATGTCAACGGAGAAACATTTCACCTTTTACCAAAAGGCTTCTTCAGTCAGACTGAAGCCTTTTGGTAAAAGGTGAAATGTTTCTGCGTAAATGAGAAAGAAGTCCAGTTGACATGACTAAACTTCCAGATGATTTAGAAGACATTGAAACTTTAATAGAAAGTCCCTGAAACGCCATATGCTGTAGTCTGTTTAGGTGATGCCTTTAACTGTTTAGTTTTTAAGTATTTTATATTTTTGTTATCGAATGTATAACTAATGAAAAAGTCTACAAATAAACTGTTAGTTTGTGGGATTGTTTTGTTTTGTGACTTGAAGAAACACCTATTTACAGTAAATAACTACCTTAACATTGCAAACTTGAATAATTTTCTAATTTGCATTTAATCACTATATCTTGAAATTAAGATTTATTTTCGTGCAACAACATGCAATGAAATTGCATTGTCCTATAGACCTATACTGTTATAACGCTCCACACATAAAGTAGGCACTGTACGGGCAATGCTTCACGATAAACTCGTCTGCAGCCAGAAGCCTCTTGAATGTTTTCTATATTGTTGAATATATTTGTTATTGCGCGTGGCGTGTTGAAATTACCCCGCTACCACCACGGACGGCGCGTGCTCACGCCTACGTACTGACGCAGCACGTCACGCGACTCTAGAGAGACGCGCTCACTTCCGGAAATAAGACAAAACGTTTAATTCGGTAACATGGAGGCCGTAGTAAATGAGATTGTAGCTCCCGAAGACCTTCTAGTAAGTATTGTGACTTAAAGTTATGTTTGTCGGTGACGGCATATATTGTCATTGAAGTGATGGAAGTTGCCGAGCGTTCAGGATCCGGATCGTGATATTTTCTGACTGTTTTCTGACTGTTATTTCTGGTTCCCTACACTAATGCTGTTTCGCGTTTAAAACGTCATCATATCGGCTACCAATAACAAATAGTCTTGGCACATGTATGACCACAGTAAGTTTCCTTAAATTGAAAATATTCTACAGCAATCTCTAACACTTCGACAGCTACCCTTTCAGTGACATTGATAGTCGTGTTAATGGCTGCAGTGGGTGGGTAGAAATAACTGCATCTTACAGATTTCTGAATAAACAGATGATGCTCGCTTCATTACCTTTTTGTAATTAAAACGCGTTATAACATGCGTGTCTGTGTTGCAAGTGGGTAATATGGAGCTTTTAATAGTTTTTATCTTTTATTAAATTGCACAATGTAAATTGTGTAATTCTTGCAGATCAGGAGCCGGTTCAGGATTTAAATTACACGAATAAAAAGTCAATTAAACAAGGGTGTAGGTCTGGTTTCAGTACTGGTATGAACTAAGTCAGCCCCTAACCTTCTAACGTAAAAATGTTAGGAGACTGCTAAAATATTGGTAGGAATAATTCGGTTCTCCTATACTGTTGGTAGATACGTGTCCACACCAAAATCTACGACCTTGCGATTAACACGTACGAATTAAAATGTATAACCGTAAATGCCCCACTCGTAATGATTTGCTGTCTTTCAGAAATTCGAGAAAAAATACAATGCAGAACTTGCGAAGGGAAACGTGTCTAAGGACACGAATTTCGAGTATGCCTGGTGTCTGGTTCGTAGTAAATACTCCAACGACATAAAGAAAGGCATCGTGTTGCTGGAAGGTAAGGATCCACTCCACGTTAACCTATTCATTAAATTACTAGTAGCTAGTTATTTAGACAACACAGTCCGTTTTAGGGAATTATTGTCCTGTTTGAACCGTATTTAATCTAGACTGTACTATTGGAGGTATAAAGTGATTTACAGTGTTGTTCTAATTGTGTGCATTATGTAATGGTTGGCAGCCTTCCTTTTATAGCTTTGTTATTACATTAATTGTCTCACAGAGCTGGTTCATAAAGGCTCAAAGGATGACCAGAGAGATTACCTGTTCTACCTAGCTGTGGCAAACTACAAACTGAAGGTGATGTTTTCATGTGGCAGTGATGACAATCCAGATCGTGGGTAACAGTAATTATCAGTATGGAATATATGTTTTCGAGTTAAAATCCCAATGATGTCCTGCTGTTGAATCCTTCAATAGAGTGTTTGAGTTATTTGCAGATATCTAGTAGAATTAGTAGGTAAATTGAAAACTATATCCTGTATAACCAGAAAAACAATGCCAGTTCTTTTAGTTTTCCTGTTCACTGAAAGAGCAAGTGGACTTTCAGTCTGCTGCCTACTTCCACTAGGAACACACCAGAGAGTTTGGCTTTGGCACGTAATTTGGAAGTGCTGTGGATGGCGTGGTAATGTGCTGCAAGTTGTGAGGCTGTGTGTGTGAGAGTGACTCTGTTTCAGTCACTGACTGAAGGCCTTGTTTCTGCCTCTGGGATTTGTAGGAGTATGAGAAAGGTCTGAAGTTTATACGGATGCTGCTGAAAAGTGAACCGGGGAACAAACAGGCGCTGGAACTGGAAAAACTCATAGAGGGCGCGCTGAAGAAAGGTGTGTGTGTGTGCCTGTGGGGGGGAAGGGGAGACATTATCTTGTCTACCACAGTAAAAACTGTCTGTTTTACCCGGTCAGTTTTACCCTAATTTGCTATGTTTCCTTTCTCTGCTTTTTCCAGATGGCCTGGTTGGCATGGCAATTGTTGGTGGGATTGGACTGGGCGTGGCTGGATTGGCAGGCCTTATTGGATTGGCTGTGGCCAAATCGAAATCCTAATTACAAACAAGGAGTGCTGTGTTGATCAACAATTTTGAGGGTCTTTTATGCTGCCTTGATAAAATTCATCTGTTGACAGGACACTAGTCTTCATTGTTTCACTTTCTTGTGTAATAACTTCTACATGAAGCAATTTAATGCAAATTTACCATATTAAGAAATCAGACAGTGGTACATAAAGGAAAACTATGGGTAAATAAGAGATAAGTGACATTTCCGTGTATTTTGACAAGTTGGCAGTTGTAAAATTCACATGACTCCCCCTGCTTACTGCTATAACTTCAAAGCAAGCTTTAAAACCTGTCATTTCCCAAGTGTTTGAGCTGCTGTTGTGAATGAAAGAATAACTCATAGGCAACTAGGTTTCCCAAGAATTATTGCTGTAATATGCTTTTAATTTATCTTGCTTCCTAAAAAGAGTAAGTGATAACATTTAACTTTGAGTGAAGAGTTACAAAACTATTACACAGGAAATGTATAGCCTGTAATATTCCATACATTGGTCATAGAAGTGTGTGTGTGTGTGTGCACGTAATCATGTATACATGTATAATGAAACATTGGACTGTGCCATTTTCTGTTTCATGTTGACATTTAGAAGTAAGAGTTATTGAATTTTTATTGCAGGATAAGTTGTACAAGTTTAAAAAGTTACATAAATATCCTCTTTGTGCTTTCCCTGATATTCAGGCTTACAAGAGTAATTGCAATATTTAAGATTTAAGTAGTCTATAGATTTGTATGGGTAAAAACTGATTTCTTTTGTACAAACAATTGTGATGTTTTAAACTGTTTTGGTTACATTCCTTAAGTCTTATGTTTCATTAATTTCCCCACATGCATTTGATTGAATCACAGCCATTTTAATTTCTTGTTTTAGGCTGTCTTATGTATGTTTTAAAAAAATTCAATGGTGTAGTTTACGATTTACCAATGATGTACAGAGCAAATACCGTATCAGCACAGGCTGTCTTACCACACCTTTTAGTATACTTAAGGACTTACCATTAACTGATTTAAAATACCAGTGTCGATCAAAAAGATTGTGTCATGATTGTACATTGTCTGTGAGGCAACTTTTATTGCCAGACAATAAAAAAAACTCCAAGTGTTCTAAGTAAAATGACAGTTTCCCCACAGAATAATTAACTTTGTCTTCTCTTGTCAGTTCCCTTTTGGTGTTTTGTTTGACTTGACTTCCATTGATTTGGTGTTTTGTTTGACTGGCTGCCATTGATATCGGCCTGACCTGTTGTGTGGCCATCAGGGCAGAACCATAACATGTGTTCGGATATGTGGTGATCCGTGGAGAGTACAGTATGTTGTCAGCTTCCACGTGGCTTAGCTCACTTCCTATTGGTGGATTACCTAATTTCCCATTGGTGGATTAGCTCACTTCCTATTGGATACCATACTGGGTCCTTTTGGGTGTCATTGTTGTTAACTGTTCAGTCGTATCCAACTCTCAATGATTCTTTGGGTCAGTTTTGTCCACTTAGAGCTTTTCCATAAAATTTTCTTGGTGAGCTTTTTACAGGGTAGGTTGCCAAGTTTTTCTCCAAGCCTCCCTATTGACCTGGGCTTGGGAGCAGCATGTAAAGTTCACATGGCTGGGCTGGCTATGATTGACAGCAGGTTTTTAATTTCTCCTTTGTGGTTGCATGCTTGACTTATACAGTAAACAGTGACACAGGTAAATTATCATGAATACTTCTTACAAAATTAATAATGGTGTTTTTAAGATGCAGTTGTTAAATCAATATACAGAATATTCTAGTGATAAATTGGTCTATTCTAACAAATCTTTTTGTCAATGTATCTGTGTCAGTATACAGATGAGTGTGGCTTAAAGAACAATTTTCTGGTGAAGAGGTGACAGGTGATATTTGTTTCAATGCTGTCTAAGTAAAGAACCTTTGTACTTTTTTGATCACTTTAAAATACGATACAGAAATAAGAAATTGGCCTGACAAATTAAAAAATCAAAAATGAACCACAGTTTAAACATTTAAAACATTCACTGTTTGACTACTCCCACCGGCCTTAGACAGAATCCCCCCCCCCCCGCTGGTCAGAAAGATCTCTCCAGAGTGGAATCACTACTGGGCATTCATCCCTCAGCATTCCCGCAGATATTTTATACAAAAAAAAATGTATTTACAATGATAAATAAAATGGAGTATAAACAATAATGCAATACAGAAGAAGGATTTCAAACACAGCAGTACAGTAATACAATACAATACAACAGACGCATTTTGAAACCATAATAAAAATCCTTTGGTATGCCAAATAGACCTTTAAGATTTTAAAAGATTTGTGAGGCTGTCCCTGATGACAATAAATAATTAAAAGTGACTTTTTAATACTCCAAATGGTTATAAACAGGTTTTAAGAAGAAATGTGATCTAAAACTTGTGAAGCAGTAAAGGGCACGGCCCACAAAACCTCCAACGGCCATGAGCCTTAGACAGCAGTAATGAAAACAGTGCAACATGTGCCAATGCTCTGACTGTTTTATGGTTGGAGCCAAAACATGGCAAACTCACCAGTAGTACCTTTTTGCCCACTTAGAATTAAAAGAATGCTGGGTAATATGAATTCCCAGCAGTTTGTGCAACTCACCTGAGTGTGCATGATACACACAATTAAAATGGAATTTTGGAATCCCACAGGTGTAAAGGTTATCAGTCATTATATGGTCATTTTTATGGCTGGCATTTGTGCAGTTTGTCCTCACGTGTTTGAAATGTTTCCTCAGTAGTTTTTCCACTGATAACGCATCATTTTATGTCCTCAGGATACCTTCCTCGAGGACCACTACTGGAAAGTGCTGGAGAGCTCCCTAACTTAAATGACAAATGAATTGCAGCACAGACCTAGCATGCTCTTTCTACCACAACTTCAAGAGTTCACTAGAAAATCAGCACCAGAAATGTTGCCAGTCAGAGTGTAAAACTTATTTTTGTAATTCCACTGCTCATTTCAAAGGTTGCTTAAAGATTAAATAATCCCACAGTTAGAAAGAACTTGAACATCTGTATTCACAAATGGAAACTTTTCTACAACCGGAAAATTGTGATCTCTATTAGTTATTAGTTGTATCAGTCAGTGTGTGTTACACATTAACAGCCACATGCAGTGACAAATCATTGCACAGACGTGTTTCGTCATCCCTCAGAGACATCCACGCATGATTTATGGCATGGAAAGTCTTCACTGGATTTTTTTGCTTTTTAATATTTACATTGTGCTGAAATGGGGATTACTATAGGATTAACGCAAGGTCCAAGTTTTAACAATTACTGCTGTTTTATTTAGCGTCTAATTTTTCCAAATCTCCAGCTCTGCTGCTTGGTAAAATTCACTTTGATCTTTGAGAGAAAAGGAAAAAAATGCATGAAGGGAATTACGTGGGGGAACATCCCCCCCCACCTTGCCAAGCGGTAATTATGAACCTACCTCTGCTGTTGTTTACTGAGTTACGGCTCATACTGGTACCATCAGGGGAGTTCGAAACTACAGCCTTAAATCACTCTGTGGACAGGCAACAGTTAATTTCCCACAGTTCTCATATCTGCATTTTTGGCACAGCTGGTTAATGTGGTGGGCCTAAAACTAGCAGGAGAGCACAATGTATCTAATATCCACGACTCAACACACCCAAGACATTTCAGGGAGGAGTTTACAATTCTGAAATACCAAAACACACAAACAAAGAGACAATGTGACGTGGATAGAACCATGTGCTGTGAATGAAGTTGTTGTAGGGAGTATAACGAGACAGGACAAGCCAGGTCGTTTTTAGCAAGCAGTAAAAATCTCAGTGTTACAAACCATAAACGCGACTTTTGATCAGCCAGCCAGGAACCTAAATGAGAGGGAGGTGGGCTAATTGGGACTGTTACTTTAATGGTCCCTTATCTAGCAGCGAGTCTGATGTCAGCTGTAACACCGACCACACTCTCTCCACTCGATGGAAATGTGCTGAATGCGTGAATGTGCAGAAATCCGCTCCTGTGACTTCCCATCACGATGCAGGTCTTACACACACATTGCTAACACCGCATAAGCAGGACCAAACATGAAATCTATATCCTGTGTTTGGTCTACAGCAGTGCTTCTCAACCGTTTTTGGTTTGCGTAGCTACCACGTCTTCCAAGATTTTATTTCTTTCTAGTACACTCTGATGTTTTATTGTGCATTTTGTAAATTTGTGAAAGCATTTTTTTCCCAAACAGATTTCAGGGTACGGTTTACTGTTTACTTTTTTGTGTCAAATTTTGTAATTCTGTCAGGTGCTCACTAGGGTGCTGTTGAGTACCTCCGGGGGTGCTAGTGCCCACATTTGAGAATCATTGGTCTACAGCACCTCAACAGAAGTGCAAAATATGGTACAGTAGTTCGGATAATTGTTTCAGTCGTATTACAAAATCATTCCTTTTAATTTAAATTACGCAGAGATAATACTAAGTGACCCCAAATTATTATTTTGTGAGTTTAGATACATTTTTGTTTACCTAAGGTGTTTTTAACATGTATGGAAATTTTACTAACGGTGCAATAATCATAAACGTAAGTGTAAATTTTTAACTGAACAAGCAGGTTTCGATGTGCTGTTTAAGTACATAAATGAATGCCAGTTATCCAAAATGCCATTGCGTCTCCTTATGGGTTGTAACGAAGACACGAGTAATAGCGAAGTATACTGATATAAGGTCTGTTGTTTGCGTTTGTTTATACATTTTATAATTTTATATAACCGTCACATTGAAGCCGAAACGCAAAAGTAGGCTGGATATCTAAAGTAACCATAAAATCGATTTCAAAGTGTAGATCATCAAGGACAAAACGGGAACGTTGGACTTTGTGACGTTCTACCTTTTGATAAACACCTGCTCACTTTCTGGGTGGGAAACATAAATGAACGGAGGAAGGGGAGTAAAAGTAGGAGGGGAGGAGAAATTATGGCGAGAGTAATAAATGACATATCTCAGTCTCTCAAACTTGCATCACATTGGCAGAACGACGCGGTGTTTGCATTCGAGTTTAGACGGCTCTCCAACTGGAGTGCGAATGCAGGCGCCTTTGTGCCAACTTCGAGCGGCAAAAACCTTCTGTATAATTTGAATTAGAGAGATGAATCCCATTGTAGAAGTAGTTGCCTTAATTCTAGGTTTTTTGGCCTGGGTCATGGTTGGGGTCGCCATCCCGAACCGTTACTGGAAGGTTTCCACCGTAGATGGTAACGTCATCACTACTTCCACTATCTACGAGAATCTATGGATGTCGTGCGCTACAGACTCCACCGGCGTCCACAACTGCCGTGAATTCCCCTCCCTGCTTGCCCTGTCTGGTATGTCGTATTTTTTCATAGTTCTAAGTTCATTTGCAACACCACTCTTTCATCTTCTTTGGTAGAATATATTTTCATGCAACATATTTCTTGCATAATACAAGTGCATATAAAAGCAATTTTGTGGTGTTTTTGAAGCATTTAATTAATTTATTTATTTATGCATTATTTTTGGCAATTTAAGCAAACTACTGTCGAGTCATACATTTGTAATAATTAGGTATATTGTGAACGAAAATATAACGTGGATGTTTTTGATATGATTTGTACATTTGAAAAATATATTTTTACGCTGTCAACTGTTTTATGCTTCTGTATATGTGTCATTGCGTTAAAGTTACAGTCGTACTTACCGTCGCGGTTTAATCCATGCAACACATTAAATTAATTTGTAATTCGACCAGACAAGAGTCCTTGTATTAAAAGTATATTCTGGATTTTTTCTACATCTTCTTCCCGCGTTTTTCCTCGTTTGTTGTTTTTTTGTTTACTCGCATCTTACTTATTTACGTGAGACAGCAGAATTACATTTACAGCAGGTAAACCTTTGCCATTGCACGCTAAACAATGAAACACCAGAGCTCGTGGCAGAGGAAGAATTTATAGATCTATATTTGCCACATTGCTGTAGTCTAAGTACTTCTGAAGAGCTTCAAAACCTATCGTGGCTAAACGGTCTATTGTAACACGAGATTTTGTTGGATTCACGTTTAATAATTGGCTAAAACATTCTATTTATGTTGTCATAATTAAGAAGTCTGTATATTGTTTTATACTCTACAATTACACCTCACATGGAATTATTGCTATCTTTTACTGGATTCTGGGTATACAATTAAAAATTTTTAATTTTTAAATTATCTGTTGTAATTTCTGCGTGTAGTGATCTTAATTTTTGTAATCAAAGCAGAACTATAGTGTAAACATATTTTCAACTGGTAAAATTAAAAGAAAGCTGAAATCAAGTTTAAAATAACTCCCTGTTACATCCAATTCCAAAAAGATAAGTGAAGTTTCAGGGAGCCCTGATGATGTAGAAATAATAATAATAATAATAATAATAATAATAATAATAATAATAATAATAATACATTATTATACGTTAATAATAACATTATTATTGTTGTTTTGTTGTTGTTGTTGTTATAAAAACTTTCAAAGGTATTTTTAATCTTGGTCAAAAGCATTAATAAGCAGTGACAATATAGTTTATTACATTTTATAGTTCACCTTTAAAGCTCCAGACTAATGAAACTTACGGTTGATACCTACGGTTGATAAAACGAGTGAATTCTGTGGTTGTTGGTGAAAGCCAAGCTTTTGTCACCTTCTGTCACCTAAAAAAGATGTTCGTTGTAACCGAAAAGTTTGTCTATGTAAAATCTGGATATATATTCACACTCTTGCTGGGTATATATCTATGTTTAGCATGTTTAGAAACACATTTTTTATGTTTATGTTTTTTTAATCAAACAAGAAATAACAGCACTTAATAAGAGTTAATAATAGTCAATAATTAGTAATAACAACAGTATTGTATATCTCCAAAGCGCTCATTAACGGAGTTGTACCTTTTGTTCAGGGTGTTATTACTAATAATCTGACCTAAACTGGTTTAATTAGTAACTTAAACATTAATTTTAACTATTTTATCACGTCACCTTTGACAATTTTTTTTTTTTTTTGCAGGTTACTTGCAAGCGTCCCGGGCGCTGATGGTCGCCTCCGTGGTGCTGGGCTCCCTCGGGATTGTGGCAACGTTGATTGGAATGCAGTGCTGCAAGGCAGGAGGGGAAAATTATTCTCTAAAAGGCAGGCTCGCTGGAGCCGGAGGACTCTTTTTTGTACTACAAGGTGTGAAAAATTCTTATCTCAGTTAGGTATAAACCACACAGTGGCATTTTTATTCATAATTGTTTATTTATAGTACATATTTACTCTCATCTATGAAATGTTTTTTACAAAAATCACTCTGTTTCTTGTAGGTTTTATTTTACGTGTCTTTAAGTGTCAAATGTGCTTGTATCCTGATTGAATTTTTTTAATTTCGTTATCCTTAGAAATTATATAATAATCTTAGACTGTAGTTTCATATGTCATACAGAAATCAGTTCTGCACACAACCTGTTTAGTGATCGTGTATTTTTGATTATATTAAATGCATATTTTCATGTATGGCCAAGATGTTTTAGACAAGTGTTAGCAAAACAAATTAATATGAATATTTGTAAGCATGCGAGCTAGTCTGTAATTTTGCAGTCTGACTACTTATCGGTACTTTGTTTACTTGGTAAATATGACGTGTGAAACGAGATGTTTATTTGACCGTAGGGCTCTGCACCATGATTTCCGTATCTTGGTACGCCTTCAATATTACTCAAGAGTTCTTTGATCCATTCTATCCAGGAACAAAGTAAGTGAATGTATTGTAAATGCATTTTAACCTTGTCAGTATATTAGTCAAAATTTTCCTTCGATTCTTTAAGGAATGTTTTTCTTCGTTTTATTCGAATACACATATCTTGTTTTCGGTGCCTCCACTCTGGTTTTCAGGTATGAACTCGGAGAAGGACTGTACATCGGATGGTGTTCAGCCGCTCTGGCTATCTGCGGGGGTTCGTGTCTGCTCTGTGCCTGCAGAAGGGAGACGGACGAACGATTGTGAGTCCACCGATCTGGCAGCTAGAGTGCGGGTGACAAGTTTTGTCACCTGTTTCACTTGTCCTTCTCTTACTGTTTCCGCCCACCTTGTGTGTGACTATTGATCTCTTGCCTATTTAAATATTTTTAATTAGGTTTTAAAATCTCACTGCTAATTTGTTTTCATTTGCGTGATTTCCCCATTATTATTTCTTGTTTGTTTATCTGTTCACTTGGTATACTGTTTCCCAAACTCCTTACTGGTCTCGTCCTCAGTCTTTTCCCCTTTGTGTTTGTTTGTGTACCAGTCCGTACCCCTACCAGAACAGCAAAGCAACTGTGTATTCCGTCGCTGCACAGTCACAGCGGAAAGCCCCGAGTACCTATGACAGAAACGCCTACGTGTGACGGAAGGACTCCACAAAAAACCACGTTGGTTAGGATTGCAGTTCACTTTCTGTCACAAACCATAACTTTCACTGCAGTTTAGGTTGTCATTAAGGTTGCTCGTGTCGTCCATGATCAGATGGCGCTTTTTCTACTGCCATCCGAGTAAAATGTACGAGTAGACGAGTGCTTAGGCACGCTGTACAAAAAGAGGACAGTGTGTAAACGTAGGACAATTTAGCAAAAATAAATAAATAAAAACACTACAATCTACAGTTAAAATGTCCATTAATGTAATTTTAACAAAGTGTTCTCTGGTGTTTTAATTTTGACACTTTTCTGATTACTAGGTATCTCTACTTATGTACAATTCTGCAACATACATAGAGAACCTAATGGCAATTATTTGCCAGACGGGTGACACACGTACCGTGTAATTGTGGACATATTCTCTTTAAGACAGAGAGACTGATGTTCTGTACACATAAACGAAAACCAAACTGAAATGGTCACTACACTACCTTAAATATCCACATGAAACTCAGGCCTCATACATAACTGAATTTTACGTTTTGGTATGAAATGAATAATACCTACTCGTTAATGCCAAATGAAACTACATATGTATCATTTACAGTGTAAAACACGTAAATTCCCTTTAAACCTTAACGGAAATTGAAATAAAAACGAATGCTCTTACGTCCAAATACTAGTACAACAGGGTAACGTATATCATCAAGATATACCAGTTTAAACACTAATGCATTTGTATTTTGCTACATGTTTGATGTGCTTGTTGTATATAAGGTCATTTACATTTTCGCCGTGGTTGAATCATTGAACCATTTTTTGTATTTCTCATTAGTTTTTCCCCAGGTAATATAATCAACACAATTGTCGGACAAAATTTAAGTGTAAATATTTTAAACGATATTTCATGTATCTTGTGTATTGTTCTATGTATATGTTGTACTTCCACGCCTTCAATAATAATAATAAAAAACACACACATATCAATTGTGGTGTGGCAAAAAATCATTTCATTGGTATGTCTATGAAGATTCTCAGTCGTCCAGGTGAGGTTATCTGGAAGTCGAGTCAAGTCAACTGGACTTCTTTCTCCTTTACGCATTTCATTAGTATGTTTGTGAATATCATTGTTTGTGCATGTAATTATTCTTAACGGAGGAACTGGCTTTTTGAAGTTTCACTTCTGAGCATGCAGAGAAACTGTGCCTTTTACAAACATGGGCTCGTCTGAAGGTAAAATAATGCCACCAATGGGATGAAAGCACGTCTGTGCGGAAGTAAACACGCGTTACAGCCCATACCACAGGCTGGCTGACATGGGTGAGCTGCGACCAAACACAGCATTCATTAGAGTGGAGCCAACTTATAGTTTTTTTTAGTGTTACGGAGCATTAGTTTGTAATTTTCGTATTGCACGAAATAAAACCCAGAGTAATCACTCAGTTCATGGTCAGTATAACTGGAAATAAACGAACAGCGAACTAGGGGCTTCGGTTGTGCTGGATCGGAACCCTGGAAGAAGAGTCCAACCGGCAGTCGGAATTTTTTCAGTAAGGACATACAAAATATAAAGGCTGAGTGTAATGGAGGAAAATACAAATTAATAAAGATCACTTATTATTTGAGATATCTTTGTAGCAATTTGCGTGGTGCCACGTCAGAATAAGATGAATATGGAGTCGAGAAGACGGAAAGGTCTGAGTGGTGTCATGTCTTCGCTGTCACTGCTCTGTGTCGTGCTGGATCTCCAGTTGGACGGTAAGTTACCTTCACTTATTACTAATACATTTTTTTTAAATCTTTCGAGAAGTTTTTTGTTTTGACAAAAATTCGTCAATTCCAGAAGGTGAACATAACAGAGCCCCAGCTGTCCGCCACTCCATCGCTTGTTTGGCGAAGTTATGTACGTTGTTAGATCAACAACGTGTATAATGGAATAATTTTTTTTTTCCTTTTTCTGATGATTAAGGCGTTCTTTGTAAAGCAGTGGTGTAAGGCAGCTCTGGGACACCGATGTACCCCCTATCCCGTCGTTTAAATGTTTGATCACAGTTATTGTTGTTTATAAGTTACAGCCTCGGTAATTGTTGCCCATTCATTTTTTAATTGTGAATACACATTACTAGTAGCCACTGACGCAAATACAATGTCGCGCTTGGCCGCCGCGTGAAGTTTGATTTGCACTTTAAAGTCATTGCTGAACCCAGGTCTTGTGGCATGCGTGCCGTTGACCGTCAGGTGCTCTGGGAGCGACGCATGTGGAGATTGAACACCACCTGGAGATGGGCCGTAAACTGTTGGCAGCCGGACAGCTGGCCGAGGCGCTGTCCCACTACCACTCAGCTGTGGGTGAGAGACGCGCGGCCGCTGCGTATCTTATGAACGCGTGCCCGCGCACACACTCACAGATGGAAAAACACAAACTTTCCAGGCTGTGAGATAGTATACCCTATATATATGTATATATAAACATTGAACATTGCTTTAACCAGAACATTTTAATTGTACCAAAGAATGTAATTTTTTAAGGAAAAGTACTTTGTATAATTATAGTAATATTTATTTGTGTAGATACTTTATTTAGGGTAAATTCCATGGGGATGCATAAAGGATCTATCAATCTATCCATTGACAAATATAAAACATTTCCAGGTATTTGAGATGAGCACATATTACTGCATGATATATAAAATATATTTAATTATATACAATATCTAGCAACTGTCTAAACAACGCTGGATACCGGCTGCGCAGAAGTGTAGCAGTTTGGCTGTGCTAGTGTACATGTGTGAAGCAGTCACTTACTCTCGTTTTGACTGGGTGTGTGATCCCATGCAGAGGGAGACTCCAAAAACTACCTTACTTACTACAAGAGAGCAGCGGTCTTCCTGGCAATGGGGAGGTCCAAATCGGCACTGCCGGATCTGACCCGGGCCATTCAGCTCAAACCAGACTTCCTAGCTGTGAGTTTTTTCGTCAACATGTTTAATGCATCACACTGGCTAGAATGGGGCACTTTTGCAAAACGCATCATTGATTAGTGACTGACTGGTATAAAACATCCCCCCCTGCACACTTCCAGGCTAGGCTTCAGAGAGGTAACATCCTGCTGAAACAGGGCAACACCCAGGAAGCCAGACAGGACTTCCAGGCTGTGGTACGTATGAGCAAATCGCTGCTCCACGTCATATGCGGGCAGACTTTGTTTATCACGAGAGTTTTGTAAGGAACTTTGCGTGATTGTATTTGCTCCTCTCGCATGTACATGAGGTCTGTTACTGTAACCTCGACGTGTATTTTGGTCTTGTATGTGTTTTTTGTAGATTGTATGGTTCTGTTGTCTTTGTCTTGGTTGATTGTATTTGTTATTCTTGTTTAGTTTTGCTAGTTTGGTATTAATTGTTTTAATGAACCAGTGACTTTAGAGTTGCGTTCATTTTTTAAAATATAGTTTTAAATTATACTCTGTGCAGCACTTTGGAAGCGATTTGTTTGTAAAATGTGCTATGTAAATAAAGTGGTTTGGTTTGGTTAAATGAAATGTGCCCCATGGACCTTGTCCCACCTGTCACTGCTCTTTTGTCTCTCTTTCCTCTATTTTCATTTCAACCATCTGGCACTTTTAACCATCTCGTAGCTGCAAGTCACTTTATTCAGTTAGCCTGAGGGTTGGAACAACAAGAATTTGTGCATGTTTGGTTTTCAGGCTGTTTCCATTATTGTCTTTCTAAACAGTGTCTCAACTTTCAGTGATTGTCGCCGTAACAGATCCAGCTGAGCTTTGGTGTTTCCTTTCCTCCTCCTCCTCCTACTCTCCAGCTGCAGGGCTCTCACGATCACACCGAGGCGCACGATCAGCTCCTGAAAACGGAGGAACTGGAGTTGCTGCAGGAGGAGGCACGCAGTGTTCACCTGCAAGGGGACTACGCTGCCACTGTCACCGTGCTGGACCGTGTAATCGAGGTGCAGACCCACAAGTCCAGCAGCACGTCGCTGTGTCCAGTGTGACTTAGCATTGTCCCTACTGAAAATACCTTCAGAAGGCCAATAAATTGGTCTTTGAAAATTAACAATTTACTGACTATGCAGCTGGGATGCCATTAAGACAATAACAGGAAAGGAAAACTAATTAAATGAAGGTTACCAGGTCTTTCACCAATCCACCCCATTCACCCGGGCTTGGACAAGCTTGTTAAGTTCACATGGCTGGGCTTTAACCAGTGTAGCACCCTCAACACTTAGGATCCAGTAACAAATGGCTTCTATTTGCATGTGAGCACAGAAATGCTGAATCTGTAGGGTTCTGAGAGGTGCAGAGCACCTGACAAAGTCATCTCACACACACACACACACACACACACACGCGCACGTTCAGAGTGGTTCCTTGTGTAGACACACTGACGCTGATTTGGGCCTCTGTGTTAGATCTCACCTTGGGACCCAGATTCACGAGAGCTCCGAGCCGAATGCTACATCAAGCTAGGAGACCTGCGGAAGGCTATCCAGGACCTGACGCCGACCACGCGGCTCAGGAACGACAATCGTGCTGCGTTCCTGAAGCTCAGCAAGCTGTACTACAGCTTGGGCGAACACCAAGAGGCGCTGAGGTCAGGCAGGGACGTGTCTCACGCGTCTGTGTATTGTTTTCTGGTTATCTGTATAGGAATTCCGATTAGCATAAAGCACTGGGTGCATGTTTGTGTCGCTCTTCGTCTCACTGTCCCGTCCTGCCTTCTTAGTGAAGTACGCGAGTGTCTTAAGCTAGACCAGGACGACAAGGACTGTTTCTCTCACTACAAGCAAGTGAGGAAGCTGAGCAAGCAACTGGACACTGCTGAAGAGCTCATCTCTGAGCAGAGGTGCGTACCTCGCTGTCTGTGCTAATGTTAAATGTTAGTGCCTAGTCAACATCAAGAGGTGTCTTTTGTGTTCCCGAGATTTAGGATGTTACTCAAAAGTAACATCCTAAATGTTACTTTTGAAATAAGGGGAAATAAGGTGGGTAGGAATTCTACAGCTGTCAGTCACTGACAACACTGCCTTGGTGAATCAACCAGTAAGAAGTATGTGATAATCTACTTGGTAATTGTCAGTGACATGATGTAATGTAACAAATAGGTACCAGGAGGCAATGGAGAAGTATGAGTCTGTTATGAAGACTGAACCAAATGTGCCCTTCTACACAAACCAAGCCAAGGAGAGGATCTGCCACTGTCTAGTCAAGGTGGGCCCTTAACCACAATGCACTGTGCTATGAACCTCGTTCTGATCCCGAGGTCAGTCGGTGACCCTGACATGTGCCCTACAGAACCAGCGAACCCACGAGGCGCTGGACGTGTGCTCCGAAGCCCACCAGAGGGACCCCAGGAATGTCAACATCCTCCGGGACAGAGCTGAGGCTTACATCCAGAACCAGGATTATGAGAAGGGTATTCTTTTTCCTCATTTAAAAGCGTGGTCAGACCTATTTGACAGTCTGAGTCAACCCCTGATTTATACCAGCACTTATCACGTGAATTAAAGGAGTTTTTAACACTTTGAAGCTTGTCATTTTAAACTCTGATTCCTATATTTATATATCTGCACTCTGTGAATTTTTGTCTCTCTGGCAGCTGTGGAAGACTACCAGGAGGCTAAGGAGTTTGACCAGGACAACCAGGAGATCCGTGATGGACTGGATCGCGCACAGAAGCTGCTCAAGCTGTCACGGAAGAGGGACTACTATAAGATACTGGGTGTACACAGGTACGTGTACTGATGTTACGTGCACCCCCCATTTATATCAACGTGGGAGAGATACACGAGATCTTACCATAAGTGCATGTCAGGAAGTTTCCTTGTGCAACTGTACATCTTTTATTGGCAAGTACATCACATAAAGATGAGTTGTCTCCTAGGGTAACACGTTGCAAGAGCCGTTATGGAACAAGATTGCTTTAATAATTTTTTTTTTTTTGTCCCACCAAAATTACAGAAACGCCAACAAACAGGAAATTATCAAGGCGTACAGAAAGCTGGCACAGCAGTGGCACCCTGACAACTTCCAGTCTGAGACTGAGAAGAAGGAAGCTGAGAAGAAATTTATCGATATCGCCTCAGCTAAAGAGGTGCTCACTGACCCAGGTAGGCTTAACGTCACAGCATTGTAACACTCAAGCAACAGGTGTACCAAACCAAGGTACTGTGAGGTACTTGCCCTTCACCCACGGCCTCTGCCTGTGTCTCATCCAGAAATGCGACAGAAGTTTGATGCAGGAGAGGACCCACTGGACCCAGAGAATCAACAGGGAGGAGGGGGGGGTGGCGCAGGTCATGGCTGGCCGTTTAACTTCAACCCATTTGGATCTGGAAATTTTCACTTCAAATTTCAATACAACTAGTTGGTGGCTAGAAGACTACCCTTCTTTAGCATCATTCTGGAGTGAGTGGCTAAAACTGACTTTGGGATTTTTTTTTTTTTTTTTTTTTTTTGAGGGCAAGGGAAACTCGGCGTACTACTGTACTGGACTACGCTTGGGCATTGAGTTCTAATGGAAAAGTCTAGAGTCAACATCGGCAACCCATAGCTTAGTTTTCTGCATGGAGGGGAGATATTTTGGCCTAGTAACCCTTTCTGAGGTGAACAAACCCTGTTTTAGTTGGGTGCAAGGTTAAAAAGAATTGAACCACTACGATGGCCACCTTACTGTGAGCAGACCACGCATGTCTGCACCTATGTCTGCACGTAGGGACCCCAGCCCGGGTTCTGTCTGGCATCTTTTTTGTTTTGATGTCGCTTCGTCTTTGTGCCACCCAAACCTCCAGCGGACACAACTATTTGAACACGGTTGGTTCAGAACTTTGCAAACCCCCCAGCCCCATCTTGTTTACACAACTTGCACACTTCACAATCTGTTGAATGAAACCTGTATAGTTGTACAGACCATTTAGCTGGAGTGAACTCCTTAACCTCTTCCACTCAAAGTATTTGAGGTGTGGAACAGTAAATACCAACAGCAGGTGCTGGATTAATGGGAAAGTAACCCGACAGACTGTTCAGACGCTTCTCCCACTCCAGGGTCGGCAAGATGCTTTGATGCTTGTGATGAGCATTTTTAAATTGACTTTTGTAGCAGTTTTCTTTGTTTTTCCCCCAAACTTGAAGGCATGTTTGGAGAAATTTGCACTTATTCTCTGACGTTTGCTGTGTTGCGTTTTATTATAAGTGTTCCATGCTCTTGATGAGTACAGGTCTTCTGAAGTTTCATATGTTTTCCAAAAGGGGCATCATAATATCCCTGACAAGTAGTAGTATTTGTCTTATGACATAAACTACCAAAAATATTCAGCAATAGTAGATGCTCTACTTGGTGATTCAAGTATTTTGTCTTTATGAAATGGTTGTAATAATGATAACTTCAAAATTAGCCAAATAGTTTCCTTAGTTGAAATTGTCCCATTTTATATACTACTTCTGATCACTTAAAAGGACAAAATCAGGGTTTACTACACTCCATGCTCAAACGCATTAGGTCATGAGAGTTCTTTAAATGAATCTCCTTATAACAGATGTATTTGTTTGTAAAGGTTTCACCATACATTAAAATAAGTCTGCCGCAGTGTGCTCCAAAAAGACGAATAAAAAAGCTTGAACAAACATCTGACTCTTTTTCCACAGTTGGTATTGAAACATGCAACTGAATTCAAGTTTATTAGTGTTCAGTCATATACCCAAAACACTCCTTTTTCTGGGTTTCCTGAGTATTACACACAGCAAAGCAGGAAGTGTTTAAATTTAAAACTCAGTGTTTATTTGTGTCCACACCCACATAAACGCTGTTGGTGTTAATGTAACACTGTTTTGCTGTGTAAAGCACCTGGTTTTTAATAGGTTTGAAGGTACCTACCTCACTGCTGTTCTAGCCCACCCCTTTATTGAGAAGCTGGAGAAACTGACTGTCATTTACTCTGTATCACCATCATAAATATCAACAGATGAATAGATTTTGACATGACAATAGATTTAGCAGAATACCTTAGTACCTTATACCTCAAAGCCAAACAAAAAGCTGGCATTCTCTGACAAAGGAGAATGAGTGAACCCAAGACTTCTCCGACACACTGGGAACTACGCAACACTTTCCCGACTTTTCAGACAGTCTGACCGATGCACAAATGTGACTGCACCAGGGTTATTATAGTTATGAAATTTTGATTCATTTTTTAGTTCAGCATCTCAGATTTCTGTTTTTAGTATTTAGATGAGTATTAACACTTTTAGCTTCATTTTTATTTTACTGAAATTATTAGTGGCAGTTTTTAAGTTTTAGTTCTTTTCTGCCAAGTAGGTTCACTGTTTTGTAAGCCAGTGTGAGGACTGAGAAGTGGGAACCTCAAAGTTTGAATCGTTAATCAGAATGCCAACCTCCCCTGGCTAATTAACATTTTACATCTGAAAAAGATCGATTTTTATGGGCAACATGGAAACAATAAAAAATGTTTTTTTTTTTCTTATGAAATGATTTCATATTCGCTCATTTTGTATCACAAGCTATAGTTTTATTTTAGTTTTTTTTTTGCAAGTTGTCATTTTTATTTTTTTATTAACGAGTTCATTTATTAACATGTACTTTCCTTTCCTACACAGTAACAACCCTGGACTGCACAGGTGTATGAATGCTTGTGTGTGTTTTTAGTGCAAAAAGTACTTGTGGCTGGTCGTGGCTGGAGCAACACCTGCCACAGGTGTGCTCCTCAAGTCTCTCCCATTGCCGGCTGACATTGCCAGACAGGTTTTATGCGGTGAGAAGACTGTCAGCCTCCACCTCGATGGAGACCACGTGGTGACCGGGTATCATGGCTAGACCCAGCACTCGAGGCTCCCCCTGGGAGAAAGTATCTGAGGGACAAGAATTACAAAGATCTGTGAGTTCATGTTCAGGTGGAGGTCTATTTATGAACACCAGAGTCATAATGTTATATGATGTAACCCCACCACATATCAGGGATGCAAATTTCAGAAAATTGTTTTGACTGATAGCTGATTGTCAATTGTCGTCAGTTAACCGATAAGCCTACAATCATGTATATGACTCGTTAAAAAGTCTATTTAAAGCCAATACCACTTTAACACTTAATTTCCTGCTATACCACTTTTATTAACAAGCAAAAATGTCGATGCTACTTTTAACACTTCCAGCAAGACGACAAACGTTTTTGTTCTTTGTCTTTAACAAAGTGGAGTATGCCCGTTCTGTATGCATCGATATCTTGGGCATACACAAACAGGGTCCCACCAAATTTGCATGTCATGAGAATCACAGCCTGTTTTTTCCCCCACCAGTAGTAGATGCACATTTGCACACAGTTATGTCAATCAAAATGGTCCCAAAAGGAATTCATTTTGGCAGCCCGCTTCATTTTTTTTTTCTTCCCCCACAGTAAACTTTTATTTAAATTTGGTCAATTTTTAACTGATAGCACTGGTCATACTGGTTGGACAATTTGTTATTCATCAATCATCGGTTAACCAATGACACCCCTACCTCACATGTCAAGAGCTAAATTTTAATTGCCATAATTCTATGACATAAAACTGTAGCACGGAGATATTTCACTGCTTTCAGGGTTGAGGTTATTTTTGACCAGGTGTGCTCTAATGTGAGCAAACATGCTTACCTGTGGACTTGAGGAACTCCTGAGCCGATCCCAGGATGACATTGCAGTCCCGGTCCGTGCAAAGAAACAGCCCCACCAAAGTCCGTCCGTCTGTCATACGGATCCTCATGCTTTTGTTCAGCAGGTTCTCCAGCTTCTGACGAGCCACTGAGTTTGAGGACAAGGATGTCTCGATCTGTGCACAGAGGGTCAGGATAGGTCAGCTGTGATCTGTTGTGCCTAAGGGCTGTGACAAACCAAGCCACCATGAAGGGCAACTGTTGCGTTACCTCACGTCACCTTTGCCTGAGCCAAAAGTGGCACTATAACACACTGCAAAGACAACAGACAATAGCCAACTACCACATACGATCTGCACCTGTGTGAGAGGAAATAACTATAAATAATTATAGTTTAGTGTAGTTTATTGCTTGCTTACTGTTAAAAACTTTCCTCAGACAACAATTAAGCCTGTTATTACAGCAAAGGTTAATATACTATAGTAGATATACTTCACAAAAAAAACAGCAATTAGGAAAAAAATGCAAAGATGAAAAGCTCTGTAAGACAATCACATCAACTTTGTTCTAAAATGTGTCCGACAATGTTTGATGTTTACTCCACAGAATTACTGCACATCAAGAGCTTTAGATCTACTTCGGTACCTGCAAAAGTTTTAGCTAACGCTGCTTTACCTATTAACTTAACGTTATAATACGGTCGGTAGTGCCACATCTTCAAACCAACAGGAAAAGTCAACATTTTTTTAACATTGTTGAAAATACTAAATGTTTACATGTACACGTGGGTTTGCTGTTAATTCATTGCCACGACTTTGCGTTACAACTACTGAGATCTGTATGATGTAATATCCTGCACTTCTACACAAAGGAAACAACGCAATTTTACCACATTCATTGTATTCGATTTAACACAGCCAACATCACTCGAGTTGGTTTACTATAACCTACACATCGGCACTAAATACTGTATTTCATTGACACACACGTGGATTCACGTGCAGACTTTCACCTGTAGGACACCATAGTAAAATAAGCAGAATGGCATATCGCTTGCGTCTTCCAGTACATTTAGTTAATTTCTAAAATGTACAGTTACGTTAATGCTGTACTAAACACTACTGTTTCCTAGCTAAAATTGTTCAAACTGACAGCGACAGACTTAGGGTGACGGGAACTAAGTACATAAAATGACAGTTGATGATTATAATAATGCCAGGCCTTCTGGAATTAAATTTATATAACATAAATAAATGTATAGGTTTTTAGCATTGTGCAGCTGCCTTACCATTCTATGCAAAGATGTACCATTTTCTTCTTTTGGGGACGCCATCAGTACTGCTCTCCCAACTATCTTTCGACCTGAGTAATAATGAGAGCCGGAAGAGATGTTATTGGTGCATTGTGGGAGTTGTAGTACGCTTCAAACGATATCCAGAAGTTGCCACATCGTGTATTTTATTTGCATTAATAAAATCTAACACAATTTTATGTACAGACGTTTGTGCACGAATTACTTTAATTATCAGCTTTGATCCATTTAAAAGCATACATGGAACAATATCCAAACATCTCATACTTGACCGCGGCACTCTGTTGTCCGGGTAACGAGTCGACGGGCTTTTCTGTTTACTGATACAGGCTTTTTCATTTCAGGAACGACAAGTGTAAAGATTTTCTTCGCAATGTTATTATTTTAAACAATCTACAACATTTCATTTTTTGTAAGATTTTTTAACTGTCAAATTTATTTTGTGTACACATTCCACCAGACAGAAATGCATCGTCCAAAATATTTCACACCAAAAGAAGTGTCGCTGCACAACACAATGGATGATATATGGGTGTCGTTTTTGGGCACAGTTTACAATTTGACACCTTTGATAAATGAACATAAGGGTGAGTGTGTGCGCATCCTCTCTGACGAGCTGTTACTTCATATAAAGTGAAACTGAAACGCGTAGAACCTTCTCAACACAAATTTCATAGCTTTTTGCATTAGTATTATTATTATTACATTAAAACTAATTAGCCATTGAACATATTATCTATTTTTATGTTAGCTGCATACATATTTATTTAAATTTGTTAGAAGTTTTTCTCAGTTTTTCAGATGTATATACAAAATAGTGTACCATAACCTACAACTGTTTGTATAATGTTATTTAATATAATACCTAACCTATATTTATTACATATTCAGGTGATGTCCTTCTAAGGCCTATTATTGAGTGTGCGGGAAAAGACATCAGCCATTGGTTTAACCCAAAAACGGAGGATGTAAGGCCATCTGACACTGAATTGGTTTTGTATGCTGCCTTATTGACAGACCAACTTGTTCATTTTTTTTAGTTTCACAGCTGCGATTAGAACATTTTGTGATTTCTTAGTTAATTAATTTTCCCAAAGGCAGCTCAGTTTTCCACTTTGTGTACAGCCCCTGTTAGGATCCAAACTCCACTATAAGTCAGGGTTTTTAACTAACATGCTAATGGCTAACTTTCCTTGTTTTTTCCAGATTCTGACCCATGTTGATCCACTTACTAACTGTGTGAAGTATTACACCCCAAGGGGGCGCTTTCTACACATTCCGCCATCATGCCCCCGCACTGACTGGGCCAATGATTTTGGACGACCGTGGTGGAGGGACAGCCAGTATGAAGTGGGCCTTCTGTCTACCAGGGCTGTGTGGATTCGTATCATCAATATGCTGACATCCCAAGAGCAGAGCTTGGAGGTACACTGAACCAGCTCAACAGCTGGATTTAAACCTAATTGTCATTATTATGATAGCAGCTGATTCAGAGCAGGTCCTGTCCCATACAAATCTGGGGGACTTGTGCCACTTGTAGTTACCCATATCTGAAACAGAATGTTATGCATCAGCTTCAAACAAGCAATGTTATGCCTTTATGTATTAATATATTAATGTTCATGAAAGCTGGGTGCTACCTAGCATTTACTGTCTACTGGTAGCACATTTATGTATAACTTAGCATGGCTATCAGAGAAATACAACTTATCAGTGGTTACAGTCATGGTCCCATGCGCTGTCAGCTGACATCGGGGTTACAATGACCACACTATGAGTTATCTTCTTTAATATGCAATGCAATCTTTCTTCAGATGTCTTTATTCTACTAAAATATCTCCAAGCTTATTTAATGCTTTCATGCATGAATTATGAAAGGCACAGCAAAATGTTTTTCCTCAGTGTTTTCATTTCTCTTTGAGCATGAAAAAAAAACTGTAACTTTTTTTTTTTGAACATGCTTTTTTCAAGAAGTTCTTCACATGTCCACTCGGGTGCACTGCATGCTTTTGAGTTTTTAACACGGCTTCTAAATAGCTGTCCACTGTAGTGACCACTATGCATGAAAGGGTTAATGCTCAAGTTAACATCAGACAATTTACAGTAAATAGTATATTCATTTTATTTTTTACTACCTATCTTTTTATTGTTTTTTTGCAATATTACCATAAGCAATGTTTTTGTCTTGTGATTTCAGTTTAATACTACGTGAACCCAAGTGGATTACCAGTATTGAACAAGACCTGACATATCCTATATAATGTACATATTGATTATTGTTATTTAAAACAATAACATTGTAATATTCTGTGTTTCTGTGGAATAGCTGACGTGAGATGTCACTTCTTAAATTCTTGCTGCTTTAAGCCCAGTAAAACGTGTACCGTCACGCTGAATTTCATTCTTAAACATTCAGCATCGTACACTGCTGAGATGCTAATTTGAGTCCTTTGGCTCAGATTATACGTGCATCTGAGAAAACAACAATGCGCACGTTACTCTGCAGGTGTGCTCTGAGGAAACCCTCAACGAAATCCTCCAGAGGTACCTGAAGTACAACTCTCACGCCGCCAGCTACACGTGGAAGTACAAGGGCCTCAAACTAGACATGAACAGGACGCTGCGCGACAACGGCGTCCTCGGCGACGAGGATATCGAAGACGACGACTTCACTCCGTCTGTCTGCCTTTACTTCAACGACGACCTCACTGAGCTGTGAGACAGAGGGGGCCAGCGAAGGCGGCACTAGCAGAAACCTTAAGCAGAAGCAATCTGTATTATAGTGCCATGTTTTTGTTGGAATTATTATTGTCCTGGTTTCATGTACCACTTTATTCTTCTCAATTTGCGTCTTTAGAAGATTCTCTTGGTGCCCGTGTTTCCTGTTGAATCACCCCCTTTTTGCTTTCAGATTTGTTTTTTTTTTTCTTCATTGCTTACACGTGTATGTATGGACAGTGTGCTTGTAGGACTCTTGACACCTTAATTCAGGCTTTCAGAAACTGTATTGTTGGTGAAGACCACCCCTGCTGAAAGAAATACACAAAACTAAATTAGAGTCTATGACAAATCTGAGGAATAATAATCAGCAGATAATAATGACTGGTTGCCATGGTAATGTGTCATGTGAGTCTCTTCCACCCACCCCTATCTGCCCTCAACTACCTCTTGCTACCTTTTTCTTTTACTGTGCATTATCTGAGGATCTTACAGTGAAAATAACGCACTCATATTTTCACTGTTATTTTAGTTTTTTGTTTTACTTTTTGTTTTTACCAAAGATTCAGTTCCTTAAATCTAACTCTAATGCGAGTTCCCCCCCCCCCAAAAAAAAAAAAACTTGGCAAAATGTTATTTTAAAAGCGTGCACAACAGGGCAACGGGGGCTGTGATAAAAAGGTTTCTTGTTATTTGTACTGAGTAGTGAGTCAAAATAAATTGTAAATCAACAGAGTGAAGCATGAAGTCAGTTCGATTTGCGTGTACCTTCAAGCTCTTTATTCCAAAACCTGCACGGTATTTGCTTTAGTAGCGACAAAACACATCAATATAATTAACATTTTATATAAATACAAAATAGAACGCGGATAACTGTATTTTTGTTTTTGCAGTAATTTTACATATTTTGCAATTCATATTTATTCTTCAAATATTTTGCAGAATTTTCTAATCTATAAATTATGTTTAAAAAATGTTTAATCTTCAAGATTTTGGAGTGATATTTGATTACCACAAAATCATACAGATTGTAATTTTATTAAAGTTGGATTCTAATTTTGAGCCGTTTATTTCCATTTTTAAATTATAAATGGTTTGAGACTGGATGTCCAAAAGACACTATTGTCATGCACATTTCGAAAAAAATTACTACTGGGGACTGTGCAGCGCAGCGCGCATTTTTTCCTTTGTGCGACTAAGTAGTTAATTTTTAAGCGAGACGATCTGATGTAAGTCTGGGCATGGCTGCTGCAGATTTCTCCAGTGCCCCCTCCCCGACACAAAACCCCAGCTCCGATATAATTTTAAACTGCGGTGGGGGCCTTTAAGAATATTTAGGTAGCCATATTTGTTAAATTTGTATCGCACTCTGCAGTGCGGAGAGCGATAGTTATTACCAGATCTTAAAAAACACCGTAACCAGGCAATCCTGACTTGGTGATACATCAGCGGAGAATAGTAAACAAGTAACAATGTAATTTACACGCAGTAGAACACCCCTTTTCTTGTAACAATGTGAATACTTTTGCGAAGGGAGGGCAGAAAGGAGAGAGAGAAAGCAGGAGGAGGAGGGGGGGGCGTTCTGAAATAATATAGTCAGCCATTTTTTATGTAAGGGGATTTTTTCTTATTGGGGGGGGGGTTGCTAAAAAATAAATATAAGGGCGGCCATCTTTGTTTCTCTGCCTTGTAGTGTAAAATATTCCAAAACGCCCCCCACTTTTTGTGTGTCGATTTGAATATTAAATAAATTTCATAATTCGAGAGGGACACGTTTTTTGTTTTTCGTGCACCGGGTCGGTGACAGGAATATAATGTCATCTCCTCTCCGCGTCTGTGAGGAAGACGAGGGCATGGTGGTTAATTCCGAGGGAGGAGATTTTGATGAAGAAGAAGACGACGGAGACCTAGACGAGAACGCAAGCGACATAAACTCGCCGGCGGCGCCCAGAGAAACTGCAACACGAGCCGCGCCAGGTACAGTACTGACTCTGGCTAAAGACTCGGGAGCGCGCACACAAAATAGAAACGACAGCTTCCACCAGCACGCAAGTTAAAAACCATATAGCTATGTTCAAATAGTTTTTTAAACAGACACTAGTTTTCTACAGCTGTGGATATTCGATCACGTTACTCTGGATTTTCTGTCGCTTTAACAGCTTCATAAGAGTTAAAATCCAACTTTAGCCAAACTTGTGATTTTACTCCTCATTTTAGCCAAGCATTAATATGCGCTCTGTTCCTTTCCATATTCTGTTTCGCGCTGTAATAGTGTGCGTAAAAAATGCATCATGTTAATAAAGAAATTTCTAGTTTTCATAGGTTGATATAGCCCCCCGATTGCAGACAACATGGAGTTCCCCCCACCCCCAATATTTTTCCATTGAGTCTACGGTGTTTTATAGAATGATGGTGGTGGAAACTGGACGCGTGTGCGGCAGAGTAACAGTTGACTGAGGTTGTGTGACAGATTGTAAATAAACTTGACCCTACCCACTACTGTCGCACTGACAGGGACGGTTCAGAACAGGACAGCCGGCAGTGGACACTGGGCAGAGACCGACGTGTTCCACTTTGCGTTTCTGTTCAGGACATTCCAGTTTACACTTCAGTCCCTAACGAGTAACACATTGACTCACCCCTTTAATAAATTATATTAGTGAAACATAAAATGTCGATTATGAATATTCCAACATTTATCACATAGAAAGACTGGAGGTTTCTTGGGGGGGGTGGGGTGAGGCATAAAATAAATGCATATTGTATGCAACAAAATCCAGAGGTTACATATTGAACTTACATTGTGTTGAACTGCTGCATATTTAATTTATGTGCATTACTGTAATACGACTGCTGCTCCAACAATGTACTACAGCATCGTTCTTCTATATGTGACTAAATGTTAGGATATTTACTGAGAACAAAGTTTAAACTTGGTGCACAGCAGAAGTATTTCCCTCGGTTGTGTATTTCACTGTTTTTATTTGTAAAACGGCAAGTGTGAATATATTTACATTATGAATTCCGCTGGACGGTGATGGGAAACTTATAACGTATTTATAGGCTTTAATTGACAGTATTGGCTATTTATATGCGCACTGTAGGATATGCGCGAGGCCAGATGCACGGGCATCAGTTGTTAAAAATCTTTTAAACTGTAATGCTGCAGTGTTTGAGTGAGGCGGCGCACGCCTGTTCTCGGGTCCTAACCCCCCAGCGGGCGAAACCAGCGGGCAGTCGCGAGGTCGCGACGCAGGTGTGGGAATTAGCGGTGGGTGGGAGTCGTCTCAGTTCACCACATCACTGCGCTCGCGGCCTCGGAATCACCGAGCCCAGAGTGCGCGCGCCGACCGCCTCCGGCTGTGCTCTGCAGCTTAATGTGAAAAATGCAAGAAGCATGCCCTGCCGAGCGCGCTGAGAGCAGGCAAGACGCACAATAAAATCAAACTAATATTTCACTCTTACAATGGCGGCCGAACGCAAGGCATTTGGTTTGAGGGCGTGTTTTTTTTTCTTGAACTGTGGCTTATCTTATAAATGTGCGCACAGAAGCAACGCTTTTCTGTGGTAAATTAAAAAAAAAAAGAATTTAAAGGTGCAGCAAAGACAAATAAAAGTATTAGTTGAAATACAATATAGTTGGATTATTTTGTCAATTAAGTTGATGCAAAAATTGGAGCCTGTTGTGCCTTATTTCATTTTGCTTTTTTTTTCCTAGTAAAAACGCCAAATCTGTTCTTTCAAGTATTCTTTTATTTTAGTCCTTTTCGAAAATACTATGATAACAAGGTTATGTGAAATTGTCGGACTGGGTACCAAATGACTGCAATAGGCCAACAGCGTCAAATCACGGTTACATGTTGGTGTTTTAGAATACCTCTATTTGCATTTATTTTTCATTACTGCTAATGGGGACCTATCTTCAGAGGTGATCTCACATATTAGCATATTTCATGTTCTGTATTGTCCGCGTATCTTTACGCAAGTCTAAAGACATTTTTAATATTCAAATAAAATTAATACAAATTGACCACCTACTTCCGTAAATTATACACACTGACATGTATTTCTTACTTTCATGCTGTTTGCTATAACATGACCCACGCACGACAGACTTCACACAGCAAAACCAAGTCCGCAAGTTAGTTTAGATTCACGGACTGGGTTTAATTCCAAATGGATCAGTTCTTGTAGCAGATATAGTTTCAAATTGGACGTGTTGTTATGCACCATAATATAACTCGTTGTCAGAGTTGCTCCTTTAACACACCTATCTGTACAATACATTAAATGACTTTAAGAATCAACAGTTATGCAACTGTTCGTAAACATTTCGTTTGTAAACGCTGTCTCTTGATGGTAGGATTACGTGATCTCTGATAAACAGGTTTAGTTTCTTAAAAGGCGTCACTTAGGTCCTGCGATTGTTCATGGAAAGATCTGATAATGTTACGATGATTACAGCATAACTTTTCTGTAGCTTTAGTTTCAGAGGGAAAGTACTGTTAACAAAGGGAGAGGGTCTGTTGGCCCAGGGGGTTCTCAGTATTTGGTTAATTTCTGAAAACACATCCAACAGTGCTGGGTGTTCCAACATTACATGAACCGAGGGTGGTGACCTTCCCTTTCCGCATTACCCCTGCCCCAAACCCTCACCCCATTCTGCATCCAGATGAATGCGATGAGGAGGCAGAGGTGTCTGACAGAGATGGAACCACGAAAAAGAAACGTGGCCCTAAGAAAAAGAAGGAGACGAAAAAGAGAGACAAAGAGAAGGAGGGGAAGTCGGTTAAAGTACGAAAACACAAGATTGTAAGTCCGCCCTGTTCTCCCTCCGCCTTTGTGTGGCATTTCGTTTTCTCTTACGGTAGAGCATGTTGCTCCATGTAAATGTGTATATCGTGCCTCTGCCTTTGTCCTCTGCTGTCATTATATCCCAGGACAGTGACATAGAGAGAGACTCTGAGAGGGACTACGGGGAGAACTCGGACAGCGCCGCCAGCGACTTCACTGGTGGGAAGAAAAAGAGAAAGAAACACAAGGAGAAGAAGGAGAAGAAGGTGAAGCGCAGGAAGAAGGAGGATGGGGACAGCAACCAGGAGGACACACCCAAGGTGGTCACACTTCCTGAAGCATCTCCTCCTATCCAGTTATGACCTCATGTCTGGCTGACTTTCTGTATTGAATACAGCCTGTGGCCTTGGCTCTGCTGGGCTATGGTCTGTGCATGTTTTTAATCTGCTGACGGTGTGTTTTGGGGAAGGGCTCGGGTGGTCAGGTGGGGTGGTCAGTTAGGGTGGTAATTTAGTTAAGTGCTGACGTGTCACAGCCCTTCACATCACAGAACCTGAACTGTACATTTTAGTTTACCGTCTCCCTTTTTTCTGTGTAGCTTATATTATTTTAAGTAGATGGATAATGATTTTGGCTTTAAAATGTATGGTTTGGTGAAGACTTCAAAGATATCTAATGAAGACAGTAGCACATGACAGGTGGGCAGTATATGGCCCTAATTGTGAGCGGTTCTGTCTAATTTGTACTCTCGTGTTCACGTGAAGCCTGTGGAACAGAAGACATCCAGTCAGCTGGCGAGAGACTGGGGCCTGGAGGATGTGGATCACACCTTCACTGAGGAAGACTACCGCACCCTGACCAACTACAAAGCCTTCAGCCAGTTTATGAGGTATTCATGGATGGTGTGGTTCGACTAATGCATTATGGGAACAGAAAACCATGGACCACATTTTTGTTTCAAGGTTAGACAGCACAGTGGCTCTGGTCAGTAATTTTTTTTTTTTGCCTCCAGTGTCCAGAGTTGGTAGTGTAAACCCATTCTCCATTACAGTATAGCACCAAAGAGGTATAGACAACCCTTCCAGAGAGGACCCACTCTTATGTGAACTGCTGTCCAGATCATTGCATCTTTACATCCATAAGGAGTTGCTGTGGAGTTTACGTTAAGACTGAAATCTGTCTTTTGATCACATTTTGCCTTTTCTTTGCCAAGTGACTTGTTTATTTTTTGCATTTAAGTTTTTTATTTAGCCTGGACCTGTTATCTTTAAGCAACACCTTCAGAAAGTGTCTGTCTTGTGTATATGATGTAGGCAATTTGAGAAAAGAGGTTTATTCTCTTCCCTTCTCCTTAGGCCTATGATCGCCAAGAAGAACCCCAAGATTCCCATGTCCAAGATGATGACCATCTTGGGGGCCAAGTGGCGAGAGTTCAGCTCCAATAACCCGTTTAAGGGTTCTGCTGCTGCTGTGGCAGCGGCCGCTGCTGCCGCTGCTGCTGCCGTTGCCGAGCAGGTCTCTGCGGCGACTGTCTCCGCTGAACCACTGCCCCAGCCTCCACCCCTCCGCAAGGCCAAGACCAAAGAGGGCAAAGGTAATTGGGATAGAATAGAAAATCATGCTTCCCCGTCTTAATTTCTGTCCATTTTAACAGAGAATGTTGATTGAATGCTGAACTGCATCATTAACGTATACGTAGCAGCCATTTCAAACGGCGCCAAGGATCTAATGGTTGACCTTCACCTCTGTCCTCTGTCCTCTGTCCTCTGTCCCTTCATCGACTGACCCAGGCCCAGGGTATAAGAAACGCAGTAAGAGCCCCCGCATTCCTGAGAAAAAGAAGGCCAAGGGCAAGAAGATGGCTCCTCTCCGCATCAAACTGGGAATGCTGGGTAACAAGAGGAAGAAGAGCAGCTCGGTACGGTTGCTTCAGTGTTTGTGCTTGTGTGTGTTCCAGTGTGTGGTCTTGTGGATGTGTGTGTTCCAGTGTGTGGTCTTGTGGATGTGTGTGTTCCAGTGTGTGGTCTTGTGGATGTGTGTGTTCCAATGAATGGCCTCTTCTGTCTGTTAGACCTCAGCATTGTGCCAGAACTTTGTAATTTCCCCAGTAAAGATACATGTATTCTGACCTCTAGGTGTCTCTCTAAAGGTTTCAGGTGCGCATGTGTAACAGATATACTGGTGTCAGTCGCGTTAGGCATACTTACGCAGCGTGTCGCTTTAGGTGTGTTTGACTGTGTGTGTACTTTTCAGAGGAATTTCTGATCACTATGTTTCCACACTTTCTGTTTTACCTCCTTGACCCCTGTCATCTGCCCTCTCACCTCTGACCTCAGAGCGAGGATGTGGATGAGGAAGACTCTGAGCAGGAAGACTCGAGCGTCCACAGCTCCTCAGTTCGCTCGGACAGCTCTGGCCGGGTGAAGAAGACCAAACGAGGTCGTCCAGCCAAGAAGAAGAAGAAAAGTGAGCACCTCTTTGCCCTCACTGCTTTCATTTATCTCGTCCCTCTTTTTTATCGTCCCTCTTTCTGTCTGCCAGAACTCCGTGTTCCATACTGGGTCGTTTTCTTCTAGTTCTCCCCCACCAGATACCAGTCTAAATAGCTGTGACGTGCTGCTCAGTTTTCACCATGGTATACACAACCTCATAAGTCTTTTTTTCACTGTTCATTGGTGTCTTGTCAAATTTTACTTAACAGAATACCTTTTCATAACAAAAAATTAATAGTCATGTTTTGTAAATACAGGCATTTTAGAAATGTAATAAAATGTTTCCCTTGCAGCTTTATAGGGAACTAGTAATATTCCTGTTGAATAACATTTTTCAGTGAATTACATCTGAAATGTACATAAATGAGAAGGTTAGTTCAGTTCATATTATCTCTAAGTGCTTCACTGACATGGAGCTCCTGTCATATGTTTGCCAAACAGACAGCATTTTTAAATGCGCAAAAATAATTGCTTTTCTATATTTTTTAATAACAAACTTGTTACCTGACATATCAGTAACCACAGGGATAACAAGTTTGGGTTACACAGTCAGTTTTAATGTTTATTAATTTTCCGTTGTTAAATTTGGTGTTTATATCTCTTTTGTATCTGTTGGTGTGTTGTGGCATGACAATGACCAACATTTGACCTTACGTGACCCAGAGAAGCATGAGTTACCAGACAAGAGGCTTAGTTGGCCAAACCAAAGACCCACCCTACAAGCTGAGGACAGGCAGTAAGAGGATTAGTCCAGTAAACTAAAGACCTCGATTTTTAACTTAGGGTAGGCATCGGTCTGCATTATCTAAGTCAGAGAGTAGCAGGTTGTGGCACCAAGCAAAGGTCAAACCCGGAGCTCCACAACCTACCTGAGTGACCGTGTAAGAGGATTACGCCGCAAAACTAAACTAATGTTGCAAGTCCCCAGTTTAAGGAACCAATCACTCCTCTGCCCTGACTCCACGGAGTGATTTCACTACGGCTGTGTATTTGCATGTACTGTGTGACGCACTGGCCCTCCTTTGACACTGTCATTTAATTTATCGAAAGTTCTTATAACTTTCGTTCCTCGTCCTTCTCCGTCATTCGTACCTTACCTGGCGTAGTGATGGGAGATGAAGAGGGCGATGGCTACGAGACAGACCACCAGGACTACTGCGAAGTCTGCCAACAGGGAGGCGAGATCATCCTGTGTGATACCTGCCCCCGTGCGTACCACCTGGTCTGCCTGGAGCCTGAATTGGAGAAGGCCCCTGAGGGGAAGTGGAGCTGCCCCCACTGTGTGAGTCACTAAGTAGATATCGCCCTATGCTAGAGGAACTACCCCTGCTAATGTAGTCACTAACCAAGTGGCCCATGCAGCCAGAGAAACTGCACCTGCTGTTTCAGGAGCTTCTTACTGTGTCCTGTTGTCTTTACAACCCTTCAGAGTGTAGGAGTATCAGCCACCACGATGCTAAAACATACACTGCGCCCTCATGTCTCCGTCTGCAGTGATATACAGTACACTTACTTATTTATTGCACAGGAAAAGGAGGGCATCCAGTGGGAGGCAAAGGAGGAGGACTTTGAAGACTTTGAGGAGGAGTGCGATGAGGGAGGTGTGATGGAGCGGGGGGGTGGGGCCATGGGAGGGGAGGAAGAGGAAGATGACCACATGGAGTTCTGCCGAGTCTGCAAAGATGGCGGGGAGCTACTGTGCTGTGACTCCTGCCCCTCATCCTACCATATCCATTGCCTCAACCCGCCCCTGCCTGAGATACCTAATGGGGAGTGGCTGTGTCCCCGCTGCACAGTGAGTGACAATACCTTGAGCCAATAAGACGTGGACCCAAGTTCTGGCTATTTTATAAGCAATTGCACATGGGGCATACATTATTGCGTGTGTTTTCTTTTTATTTTTTTGCAGTGCCCCCCAATCAAGGGCAGGGTGCAGAAGATCCTGCACTGGCGCTGGGGCGAGCCTCCTCCCCCGGTGCCAGTACCCCCTGCCCCAGACGCAGATCCCCAGCAGCCACCCCCGCCTCCCATGAAGGGTCGTGCTGAGAGGGAATATTTTGTGAAGCTGACGGGACAGTCTTACTGGCACTGCACCTGGGTCACAGAGCTACAGGTGAGGATGGGAGGGAGGAAGGGAGAAGAGGATGGGTGGAAGGTGACAGTAAAAGATATGGGTGAACAGAGAGGAATGAGAACAGTCAGGCACTTCCTGCTTCTTCTCTCTTAGTTTAACTGTAGTCCGGTGAGTGTGTCTTACTCTGTGCTGCCTGCTGACGTTTGTCTTCCCACCCATGCCGGCAGCTGGAGATCTTCCATTCGGTCATGTTTCGGAATTACCAGCGTAAGATGGACATGGATGAACCGCCCAGCCTGGACTACGGCTCGGGAGCTGAGGATGACGGGGGCAAGAGTGAGAAGCGGCGCGCCAAGGACCCGCAGTACGCTGTGCTGGAGGAGAAGTACTTCCGATACGGCATCAAGCCCGAGTGGATGATGGTGCACCGCATCATCAACCACAGGTGTGTACACGTGTGTGCACACACGGGTGTGTGTGTGTTCGCACATGTGTGTGTTTGTGTGCGTGTACAAGCAAGAGTGAGTTTGCACAAACGTTTCTGCATTATCATGTCAGGGGGCACAAGTTGGCTTACTGTTTTTCAGTGAATTAAATCCGCACGGATGTGTGTGTGTGTGTGTGTGTTTTACCCCTCGGTGTGTCTTTGTGTTTGTGTGGAAGCGTGGATAAAAAGGGGAATTACCACTACCTGGTGAAGTGGAGGGACCTGACCTACGACCAGTGCACCTGGGAGAGGGACGACCTGGACATACCTGACTTTGATACTCACAAGTCCAACTACTGGAGACACAGGTATGCGGAAACGTACTGTGATTGGTGTAAAGCAGAGGTTGTCCTATTTGAGGGACATGTTGTCCACCGTGAGCAGAACAGCTGCCATGTATAGGCATGCACTTACATGGGTGTGTTCGTGTCAGTTTTCTACGACGGTGACATACGGTCAGGTGTTTTGTGGTGTATGTTTGTTTTGCGTGTGTACCACCTGCTTGTATTTTTGTAGAGATGAAGTGATGAAGGAAGACCCAGAGAAACCGAGGAAGATGAGGAATGTCCAGAAGGAAGACAGTGATGAGCCGCCAAGCTCACCTGTTAATGATGTAAGTTTTTAAGATTTAGCGGCAGTACATACCATAGGCGCTTACCTGCAAAACATACTTTTAATGTTTGCTTGTATTGAATGAAATATATATTTTGAAGTATTTACGTTAATCTCTTACAGTTAACACTACAACTTTTCTGTAACTTTTATTTGCCTTTGAATGTGGTAAGTTTGTGTCACTTTACTATGTAATCTCCCTTTTTTCTTCTGTTTTCTGCCTCATCCTTCTCTCATTTTTTTGCCCCGCCCCTACCCCCTCCCTCTGCCCCTATCTACTCCCCATTTTGGGGTCCTGCCCCTGACTCCTGCCGCTGTCCACCCTCTCTTTTTACCACCACCACCTCTGTCTCTGGCACACACATTCCTCCCCAGCCCACGGTGAAGTATGAGGAGCAGCCTGGCTTTGTGACGGTGACAGGAGGCACGTTGCACCTCTACCAGCTGGAAGGCCTCAACTGGCTGCGCTTCTCTTGGGCTCAGGGCACCGACACCATCCTGGCCGATGAGATGGGCCTTGGAAAGACCATCCAGACTATTGTCTTCCTCTATTCACTCTTCAAAGAGGTAGGGATTAGTCCCATTCTTGCACGGGCTCAGCTACTGTTAGTGTTCCCGAGATGCTCAGCTGATAAATGGTATCTTGTACAGACTGTATATGGATGTGGTACTGACTGTGAGATTGTGCTGGTGATTTGCTGCACTTACTAACATATTGTTACCCTTGAGAGGCTACATTGATAGATATGCTGTCACTGGCTTCTTTAGACTGATACTGCCGTTGATCGATGCACTGTCACTGACTGTGAGCCCATACTGTAAAACATACTGTAGTAAATAAGTGACTACATTGTGATGTGCTGGAGTAACTGAAGACCTAAACCGAGATATTTTGTAGGAACTGAGAGACTGTACTGTGAGACACTGTAGTAACTAAGACTGTACTGTGAGACACTGTAGTAACTAAGACTGTACTGTGATGTATGTTACAGCCTGTGGAATTGTTAGATATGTCACACTGAGACTGTACTGTGGGATGTGCTAATACTGACTGAGACTGTACTGTGGGATGTGCTAATACTGAATGAGACTGTACTGTGGGATATGCTAATACTGTCTGAGACTGTACTGTGGGATGTTCTAATACTGACTGAGACTGTACTGTGGGATCTGCTAATACTGACTGAGACTGTACTGTGGAATGTGCTAATACTGTCTGAGACTGTACTGTGGGATGTGCTAATACTGACTGAGACTGTACTGTGGGATGTGCTAATACTGACTAAGACTAATGTGGGATGTGATAATACAGTCTG
>JABJVR010000002.1:11807067-11821649 GCA_025773905.1 Chitala chitala | reverse complement strand
GTGGGTTGGCGCCCCGCCCTGGGTGTCCCCTGCCCTGCGCCCTATGTGCTCTGGGATGGGCTCCAGGTTTCCCCGCGTCCCTCACCAGGAATAAGCGGTTAAGATAATGGATGGATGGATGGATGGATGACTGAGACTGTACTGTGGAATGTGCTAATTCTGACTGAGACTACTGTGGGATGTGCTAATACTGAGTGAGACTGTACTGTAGGATATGCTAATACTGATTGAGACTGTACTGTGGGATGTGCTGATACTGACTGAGACTGTACTGTGGGATATGCTAATACTGACTGAGACTGTACTGTAGGAAATGCTAATACTGACTGAGACTGTACTGTGGGATATGCTAATTCTGACTGAGACTGTACTGTGGAATGTGCTAATACTGAGTGAGACTGTACTGTAGGATATGCTAATACTGATTGAGACTGTACTGTGGGATGTGCTGATACTGACTGAGACTGTACTGTGGGATATGCTAATACTGACTGAGACTGTACTGTGGGATATGCTAATTCTGACTGAGACTGTACTGTGGGATATGCTAATTCTTACTGAGACTGTACTGTGGGATGTGCTAATTCTTACTGAGACTGTACTGTGGGATGTGCTAATTCTGACTGAGACTGTACTGTGAGATACATTTTGCTGAGTGATGTGCTTTTCTGACTGTGATAATGAAACGTTAGCACCACGTTAGCGCGGAGGCTCAGTGCTCTTTGGTTGTTCTCTATCCTCCACCCTCAGGGCCACACTAGGGGGCCGTTTTTGGTGAGTGCCCCACTGTCCACCATCATCAACTGGGAGCGTGAGTTTGAGATGTGGGCGCCTGACTTCTACGTGGTCACCTACACGGGTGACAAGGACAGCAGAGCCATCATTCGCGAGAATGAACTCACGTTTGACGACTCAGCCGTCAAGGGTGGAAAGAAGGCTTTTAAGCTGCGGGTGAGGAGATGAGAGGAAGATGATGGTTAACTGAGGAGCCTGAAGGATGAGAAAGAACAGTGTGTCCTTTGGGTGGTGTGACACTGCTAACAACATAGACACCTCTAAAGTCGCTAATGCTGTGTTAGCATTGCAAGCACTAATAACACTGCCGACATCGTTCATTATGTGCTAATACTTTCCCATTACCCTTTCAGAGGGAGGCAGCCATTAAGTTCCATGTGCTGCTGACCTCCTATGAGCTGGTGACCATTGACCAGACAGCGCTCAAGTCTATCGAATGGGCCTGTCTGGTGGTGGATGAAGCTCATCGCCTGAAGAACAACCAGTCCAAGGTGTGTCTGTGTGTGTGTGTGTGTGTGTGTGTGTGTGCGTGTGGGTATGTGTGTGCGTGCGTGTGTGTGTGTGTGCGTGTGTGTGTGTGCGTGTGGGTATGTGTGTGCGTGCGCGTGTGTGTGTGCGTGTGTGTGTGTGCGTGTGGGTATGTGTGTGCGTGCGCGTGTGTGTTTTCATGTTGGTGGCAGACATTAGTGCATTTGTTGTGTTCTTTTTTGTACTTCATTCCATTACCCCTGTCGTTGGTTTGAATCTTTGCCTCTTGTAATATGAGCCTCTGGGTCTAGAACATAGTATGATATGGTGTAGCAGGTAGTGATGTGATTGTAGTGTAATCAGTGTAATTTTTCATTTGTTTACGAGTGTAACTATAGTGTGATCGCGAGTATTAGTGTGACTGTAGTATAACTGAGTATGTTTCCTAGTGTGGTTATGATGACGGGGAGTATTTATGAGTGTGACTGTAGTGTAACCGAGTATGTTTCCGAGTGTGGTTATGATGACGGGGAGTATTTATGATTGTGACTGTAGTGTAACCGAGTATGTTTCCGAGTGTGGTTATGATGATGGGGAGTATTCATGAGTGTGACTGTAGTGTAACCGAGTATGTTTCCGAGTGTGGTTATGATGATGGGGAGTATTTATGAGTGTGACTGTAGTGTAACTGAGTATGTTTCCGAGTGTGGTTATAATGATGGGGAGTATTTATGAGTGTGACTGTAGTGTAACTGGGACTGAGCTGATGTCTGATAAGCAGGACGTGTGTACAGCTGTCTTACACCTTTTCCCACAGTTCTTCAGGAGGCTCAATGATTACAAGATCAACCACAAGCTGCTTCTAACAGGAACGCCCTTGCAGAACAATCTGGAGGAACTTTTTCACCTTCTGAACTTCCTCACGCCCAACCGCTTCAAGTACAGTGTCCTTGCCTATCTGACACACATACATACGTGTGCACACACACTCACACACGTGCACACACGTGCACACTCACACATGCACACAGACACACGATCGCATTTTCTCACGTTGTGCTCTCCGTCTCCGCAGTAACCTGGAGGGCTTCCTGGAGGAGTTTGCGGACATCTCCAAGGAGGACCAGATCAAGAAGCTGCATGATCTGCTGGGGCCGCACATGCTACGCAGGCTCAAGGCCGACGTCTTCAAGAACATGCCGGCCAAGACGGAGCTCATCGTGCGCGTGGAGCTCAGCCCCATGCAGAAGTGAGCAGCCTGCTAGTGGGGGGGCTAGGGCTGCAGGTCCTACATACCTGCATAGGATGAGTGAGTGCAGCCATAACTGGAAACAACCAAGGAAGGAGGCTCCAGCTTCTGACCCTGCAGTGTGAAGCACTGCATTGTGGGATAAAGGCAGATGTATATTTGACACCCATTTCGATGTGAACTCTTAGTGAGGTTCATGTCTGGACTTGGCATGGACATAAAAAGAGATTTGGCAGTGAAGTGCAATTAACAGTTTAGTGTAAATTGTCTTCAGATTTTTCAGGGTAATTTCCCTTACCTTTTTTGTTAATTATTGTGTAGTAAAAATTATTTTTAAAAGACTGCAAAGATGTACAGCTCTGACTTCACTGTTTCTCTGTTAGTGAGAGCTTATAGAATATGTAGGGAACACTACTGTATTACTCACTGTATTTTTTTCAGTGTTTTCCAGGACTTCTGTAGCCTTATATGTTTGAATTTTTGAAATTGTATTTGTCTCCCCCTGTTGGTTCAAACAGGAAGTACTACAAATACATCCTGACACGGAACTTTGAGGCACTGAACTCCAAGGGCGGGGGAAACCAGGTGTCCCTACTCAACATCATGATGGACCTGAAAAAGTGCTGCAACCACCCATACCTATTCCCTGTGGCTGCTCTGGTGTGTACCTGTTATGTGTGGCCTCTGTGGGGGATACCTGTCACCTGGGGCCGCTCTGGTGTGTACCTGCTGTGACAAGGACAGGGCAGCAGAGCAGGCATAGTGTGATGTACAGCTATTCCTTTTCTGTGACCCACCTGTGTTTCCTGTGTGACCCGCCTGTGTTCTCTGTGTGATGTCCCATGTGGCTCTGTATACGTCTGTATGAACTGCTTTAATTCATTCTCAGATTGACTCGTTCTCTTTGCTGTTTCTAGGAAGCCCCAAAGACCGCCAGTGGGGCGTATGAAGGTACAGGCCTCACCAAGGCATCAGGAAAGCTGCTGCTGCTGCAGAAGATGCTGCGGAAACTGAAGGAGCAGGGCCACCGCGTCCTTATCTTCTCCCAGGTGATAGTGTGACTCGGTGAAACACACATGCAGAGTTATGGGCATTTGGTGTTCAGATTGAACCATGAGTGTGAAGAATACGGTCCCAGCGGCAATTCTGCCAGTGTACTATACAGGTATATATGTTTTTACAGTCACATAACCAAACTATAGAACATTCTTCAATTAGTAATCATTAACATTGGTCCTTTGGCATGTATGAAGTTCAGTGTGAATAAAAATGCATACAGAGTGACTTTATAATATTTATGGACTGGAGGGCGTTAGGATCCAGGAGATAACGGTGTGACTCACCAGAGGCGTTGCCTTTCCATTACCCTCACCCCAGATGACCAAGATGCTGGACCTTCTAGAAGACTTCCTAGACTATGAGGGCTATAAGTATGAGCGAATTGACGGTGGGATCACGGGTGCCCTGAGGCAGGAGGCCATCGACAGGTTCAATGGTGAGAGAAGCAGCTTTTACAGTGAAACCAGTGAGAGGGGAGTCGGTTCCTGGCTTGCAGTTGTCCTGGTTTTCGATGTGTGGTGTAGCAGGAGATGGGAGCTCAGGACATGTTCACCTAGTCAGAGAGATAGTACCCTTGCTGTAGTGCCCTTGGTGTAGTACCCTTGAGCAGCATCTTTAACATGAAAAGGGATAAAAACTGAGGTTGTCCATACTCATCTTCCTTCTCTTCTTCATGCACATCTTCCTAACTCTTTTCCGTGCTCATGTTCTGTGGTTGTCGGTGCTCAATGTCCTGCTCATCTTCTCGCCCATCTTGCTGCTCTTCTCGATGCTCATCTGTCCACCGATGGTGATGCTCACAGTACTGTTTTTCCTTATGGTCATCTTCCTCCTCTTCTTATTCATCATCTTTTTGCTCATCTTTATGCAGCCTGTCTGGGGGTTTTCTTATTGTTTTCACATACTTTTGAATGTCCTGTTTGTCCTCAGTGTGTTTCCATAGTGTCCGTGAGTTATATTCTGCAGTTTTAGCTGAATTTAGTGTTTTGATACATTTCATACTGAAGTCATTTGGTCAATAGTTCTCACATCTGCTGAAATCAAACAGTAGAATATTACTATATAAAATGGTTGTGCAAAATGCATCTCTTAAATGTAGCAAACTTAAAAATAGGCACAAAGTGGCAGGTTGAGATAAATAGAAACCGTGTAATATAATGAGTATCGCCACCTACTGGATCGGGTGCACACCGCAGCGTGGCGGAACACGGGCACGTCTCGTCCAGTGTGTGACACCGTCACAGAGCAGCAGGTGTTAGCGTTGTGAAACGCACATCATGTAAACGCTCTTCTCCACCCTGTGTTCCGCACTGGGCCACAGTAAAAGCGTGGTTAATCACTGTGATTAATGGCGTCATTTTCCACTTACCCTCATCTCGTTACACCTGTAGAGCTGCTCATGGCAGTATTTGGATATATGTAAATGTTCAGTACTTATGCAATGATGGCCAAGCTGTCCCTGCTCTTATTAAAGGTGTGTTGTGTAATGTGTGCTTTTAGGAAATTAATTAGCATTTTTCTTTGTCCTTCGTACATCTGTTCTTTCTTACACCATTTTCTCTTCTTGCTCCCCATCTGTCCTCTTTCCTGCTTTTTTTGTCACTCTCCTTCTGTCTTTCTCCATCTTTTTCTCATCTTCATTCTCTGTCCTTTTTTCACTTTCTCTTTCTGCCCTTCCCTGCTCTTTCTGCCCTTCTCTCCTCGTTCTCTTTTTTACCTTTTCTTTTTCTGTCCTTCCCTCCTTTACTGTCTTTCTCTGTCCATTTCTTCTTGCGGCTCTTCTGCCTTCCCTCCCTCTGTTACCCCGCCTCTCCGCCCTTCCCTCCCCCTGTCACCCCGCTTCTCCGCCCTTCCCTCCCTCTGTCACCCCACCTCTCCGCCTTTCCCTCCCCCCGTCACCCCGCCTCTCCGCCCTTCCCTCCCTCTGGGACAGCTCCCGGTGCTTGTCAGTTCTGTTTCCTCCTGTCCACGAGGGCTGGTGGCCTGGGCATCAACCTGGCCACAGCAGACACTGTCATCATCTTTGACTCCGACTGGAATCCCCACAACGACATCCAGGTACAGGCGATCGTCCGTCTGTCTGCCCGTCCCTCCATCTGTCCGTCCGTCCGTCCGTCCGTCTGTCGGTCTGGCTGCTGGTATCTGTTCCTTAAACCTGTCCATGATAAACAGCTAGAAGGTTTAGTCTAGTATGGTCACGTCTGACCACAGAAACATCACCAAAAGCATCGAATCTGCGTGTAATTTGGTGTCACATCATATAGTTTACAGATGCTGAGCCACAGTGATGGCTTTGAGATAAAGGCCATGTACAGGTTTAATTCTTGTTTGTTTTGCCCTCCGTGTCACTCCATGTGTCACGCAGGCTTTCAGCCGGGCTCATCGCATCGGCCAGGCCAACAAGGTGATGATCTATCGGTTTGTGACGCGAGCCTCGGTGGAGGAGCGGATCACGCAGGTGGCCAAGCGCAAGATGATGCTCACGCACCTGGTGGTGCGGCCCGGCCTGGGCTCCAAGGCCGGATCCATGACCAAGCAAGAGCTGGATGACATTCTCAAGTTCGGCACCGAGGAGCTCTTCAAGGACGAAATTGAAGGTGGGGAGCATGTGAAAGCCAGATAGGAGGCCAGGCATTTAGTTCTGTTTTTCATATAACTTACCAACAGGGCAGTGAGGGCAGCTGGACAACCTGAAAAACACAAATTAAATCATTAAGTCTCTTCATAGATTAACTAAAGAGTGAATAAAATGAAAAAATTAAAATGAAAGTCTATTTTGGTATCATGTAGGATCAGGGTTAGTAAGGTCATGATCTTGTGGACGTTTTTGTTGCTCTCGCTGTCCTGGGAGTGCTCTGTACCCTGTCCCTCACTTCCTGTCCTGTGTCCAGCGGGGGACAACAAGGACGAGGACAGCAGCGTGATCCACTACGACAACACAGCCATCGAGCGGCTGCTGGACCGCAGTCAGGACGCCACTGATGACTCAGACATGCAGAACATGAATGAGTACCTCAGCTCCTTCAAGGTGGCCCAGTACATGGTACGGGAGGAGGACAAGGTGAGCATGGGAGGGACAGGACTGCCGACGGCACTGGTGTGAGCACACCTGCTCTGGGGAGGACGTGTCTTGGAGCAGGGCCAAGAGCTTCAGTGGTTACCTGATAGACTCAGCTGACCATCTGGCTAATAGTTCTGTGGGATGCGTGAGAATGGGTGTGATTCCCAGGATAGATAGGTTAGAGTGTGTGTGTGTGTGTGTGTGTGTGTGTGTGTGTGTGTGTACATGAACCTGAACCACAGTGCCCTGCCCTGTTTGACCCCTGACCCCCCCCCCCATCTCTGAGAGCAGATCGAAGAGATCGAGCGTGAGATCATTAAGCAGGAGGAGAACGTTGACCCAGACTACTGGGAGAAGCTGCTGAGACACCACTACGAGCAGCAGCAGGAGGACCTGGCCCGGAACCTGGGCAAGGGCAAGCGCGTCCGCAAGCTCGTCAACTACAACGATGCCGCGCAAGAGGACCAAGGTAGGCACACCTGCAGAAGGGCGGGGCTAAACAAACACAGAGGTGCACACTGACGTGGAACGGTAAAAGGGATATTTAGCAGGAGAAATGGTGGAACTGTGAGCTACACACAGACACGCTGAAGAAGCGGCGTTAAGACACTGCACACCTCCAGGGGTGTAAATACGAAAAGGTGACCGTATCGGTGGAAGCAACAGAGTACTCACAAAATGGGCAAAAGAGAACATGAGAGCCTTGGTCTGAGCGGCGCACACAAGTGTTTATTTTAATGTGCTTTAGAAATAAATTCTGCTGGATTAACATTAAAAAAAATGTTCAACATGTTCAAATGTTCAAAATTTCTTTACATGATTTAGTGGATGGAATTTACATCAGTCATGTAAAGATAACAGCTTTATTGTATGGAACTGATGTACATGTTTTTATTTTAATCCACCTGAAACTTTTTCATTCTGTGTGTATTAAAATGTGATTTGAAAGGGCACCATTGTACTGTGTACAATAAACCTGACATGTTTATTCATTTCTGAGTAGCGTGGGTAGTTTGCGTGTGCTCAGTGCGGCCTACTGGCCTGGCCTACTGACGCCACACTATGTGCTGTTTCAGAATGGCATGCTGATATTTCAGATAACCAGTCCGAGTACTCGGTGGGCTCAGAGGAGGAGGATGAGGACTTTGACGAGAGGCCGGAAGGTAAGGGCGCCCCGTCTCCGCACACACTGCACAAAGAACGGCAGGTTTTACAAGGCGCTGTAAAGTAATGCTGATCTCTATCAGAACACCTCATGGTTTGGTGTGTGTAAGAAAAGGGAAGTTCGTAAAGCATTTTTGTGAATGATACCCAGTGTTGTGAGGCAGCCTGTTGATTAAACAGACTGTGAAAACACTGTCTGTTGTCTACTGTCAGCATCTTGGTACAGCTGATTAGTGTGCTGCTTTGGGAACTCAGTGATGTTTTAGTGACTCCTGTGTGTTCCTGTCCTGTCGTCACTCCAAGGTCGCCGGCAGTCACGGCGTCAGCTGAGGAATGAGAAAGACAAGCCACTGCCCCCCCTGCTGGCAAGAGTAGGGGGCAACATTGAGGTATGGTGACTTTGCTGAAGTGAAACTTTACCTGAGGAATTTATACCAATCTGTTACAGTTCAGTGTTTCCTGGTTAGAACGTTGTAAGAATATTTTTTGTTTTTGTATCTTGAATAACTGTCTCTGCTAGTACAAGTGTCTAAATCTATTTTATGAGAAACATTTTAAACTCGTAACATGTATTTAGTACGTTAAGTGCATAAGTGGGTGTTTATGAATTGGAGCCATATAGCTTCTGCATAATACACTCTCTCTCTCTCTCTCTCTCTCTCTCTCTCCCTTCGTCCCTCCCTCTTCCTGCGTGTGGTGTCTCGGGGTGTGTGCCCTCCCCAGGTGCTGGGCTTCAACATGCGGCAGCGTAAGGCCTTCCTCAATGCAGTGATGAGGTGGGGAATGCCCTCCCAGGATGCCTTCTCCTGCCAGTGGCTTGTTAGAGACCTTCGTGGCAAGAGCGAGAAGGAGTTCAAGTAAGGAGTACTAGAGGAGGCGAGGGAGTGCTGAATGGAGGTCGGGGGTATGGAGGTGGAGCTCCCCTCAGCTTCAGGCGGTCTGTCTTCAGAGACAGTCCCACGTGTAGAATGTTACACTGTACACTGACACTGCAAAAAGCCCGACAGGAAACATATATAACTTGTTTTGTTTGCTTTGTTTTCCTGCCCCCTCCCTTCTGTTGTTTTGATGTTTTTCCCTTGACTAAAAATCTGACTTAAAAACTTTTTGTTGATCTATTTTCAGTGCATGTCCCCTATTTTCACTTAATATGGAAAACATGTTGCCACAACAGCTGCGGTTTTTCAAATGAACTTCCTAGCACCAGGGGAGTTTGCTTTGTGGCTAAAGGGTTTCAAAGTGCACTTGGTTGTCGTTTCGAGCCTGCCCTGTATTGGTGAAATGCTCACCATCAATTTCATCTTGCTTCAAAAAGAACCTTTTCAGGCAACATTTTGCTGGTAATATTGTATATATAAGTCCCACTTAATGGTGGCACGGTGGCGTAGTGATTAGCACTGTCTCCTTGCACCTCCAGGCCTGGGGTTCGATCCCCGCCGTGTGTGTGTGTGTGTGTGTGTGTGTGTGTGTGGAGTTTGCATGTTCTCCCTGAGCTTGGTAGGTGTTCTCTGGTTTCCTCCCACAGTCCAAAGACATGCAGGCTAGGTTGACTGGTGTTTCCAAATTGCCCATTGTGTGTATGTGTGTGCCCTGCGGTAGGTTGGCACCCTGCCTTGGGTGTCCCCTGCCCTGCGCCCTATGTGTTGACAAACAGTTCCAGTTCAGAGGAGCAGACAATTGTGCCTCATTCTTAATGTTCTCAGCAGGTCTGCTTGTGGGTTTTGTGACTGCTGATACTTAAGTAAACTCTATTTCTCTAACTGTTTAAGCTAAGTCCGTTTGGACGGAATGGCATGTGGGATGAATGTGCAGCTGTAGGTGTGAGTGAAGGCTGTCTGGGTGTGATGGACTGACGCTGTCCCTCCGTTCCCAGGGCCTATGTGTCCCTCTTCATGCGTCACCTCTGTGAGCCCGTGGCCGACGGCTCGGAGACGTTTGCCGACGGCGTGCCGCGGGAGGGGCTGTGTCGCCAGCCTGTTCTCACCAGGATTGGGGTCATGTCCCTCGTCAAAAAGAAGGTGGGTCCTCTCAACTGCTCGGGGGGTGTCCAGTGGTCATGACTCACAACTTGTGTTTTAAATACGTATCTTGTGTTTTACACACATGTTCAGTGACCTCTGTATTTTCTTTTATTTTTTTTTTCTTTTTGTTTTGGAAACATTTTACACAAGCAAGTCTGGAATGTGTCACATGATGATAGATGCAGTTTTCAAACAATGAGTGTTTTTCTGTGAGCTGAAAGGAAACTGAAAAGTGTGAACAAACTGCCACAGTTTATAACGAGCTTATCTCTTTGAATGTCATTGAACTTGTGAACCAAAGCCTAGACATGCCAATCTTTCATTTGTTTTTAAAAAATGTTCTTTGGCTCAATATGTTTTACACCACAAGACAACAACAACAAAAATAACGTGTTGTTTCCACTATTACTTTAAGTTACCAAAATGTGGTATAAAACTTATAAAGTGGAAATGTTTGCTTGTCTGTGCCATCACAGGTAGAACACAGCTTGCATGGTTGGGCTGTTGACGCATTTTGATGATGTCATGTAGGTTCAGGAGTTTGAGCACATCAATGGGAAGTGGAGTTTGCCTGAGCTGAAGCCAGAGGTCAGCGCAGACTCCAAGAAATCGTCTCGTGCCTCATCACCTGCCATGAAGACAGCCACGCCCACACCTGAACCCAGCTGTACCAACACCCCCTGCACCTCCAAACCAGGTGTGCACCCTACATGCCCACACACGGTGACAGAGATGCACGCTCCAAACACAGCGGTATTACATGGGGTCTTGGCTTACCTTGGTTCACCTTGCTTTATTGTATCTGAAAAAGCCATGTAAATTAGTACATAGTGTAGTCAGTACAGTATAACAAAGTATTTGGGAACGATTAAAACAGTGACATGATAATTAAATAATTAAAACATTTAATTCATTTATAGTTCATTTATATTGTTAAGTAGCCTTAATATCAGTTGTATTTCAGTACATATTCAGGAAATTTCAGTCTGAAATCTGGAACAATAATATAATAAATTGAGTTCATTTAAAAATGTGGGGGTCCTGACACCAGTTGAGGACCGCAGCAAGTTACTACCATGCCTTCTGTCTGCAGCTCGTGTCCACTAGGGGGAGCACACGATCTCATACAGGGGGAGGCTAACCATGGTCCTGGGGGGGCCCCAGTGGGTGCATGTTGTTGATTCAGCCAATTTCTGCTTTTAATTGAATCTCAATGTCAATTAAACATTTACTTTTTTTTTGTATAATTACAGTGTTAATCCAGTAATTCTCAATAAGATTTATATGTTTTAAATAAGAATTTTTAAGACTTATTGATGCTGCTTAATTATTTTTTTAAACATGTTTTAACAGATATGGTACATTTTAATCCATTTTTAATAATCACTTATGTCACTGCTTAAGCATTCTTTGTTATTGGCACCTGTTTCTGCTATTCATTAATTATGACGATTCAAACACAATTAATAACAGGTTTGAATTAACACCTTGCTGAATGATCCATATATTTTCTGCTATAATTCTGCAGTTAGAGACACATCATAATGTGTGCTTTATAATTATGTTACTGATCATAAAACACAAGAGTCTCACTTTTAACTTTCAATAATTTAGAACAACTAAGCACGGACAAATTATCATAGAGAATGAGGATAAACAGTAATGTAATTGATATTTAATTAAGACAGCTGGCAAATTAAATTGACTGAATTGGCTGAAACGGACACCTGCACCCACTGGGGCCCCCCAGGACCGTGGCTGGCCCCCTGCTCTAATATATATATATATATATTTTGCACTAGCCAAGGCAGTGCTGACTCTTGACCTCGGACCCGTCTCATACTCACAGCAACGCCTTCACCACCTGAGAAACCAGAGAGGAATGGGAAGGAGGGGGACAAGGAGGAAGGAGAGAGCCCAGCAGACACAGAGAAGGAGGGAGAGAAAGAGAAGGAGCGGGAGAATGCAGAAGGAGGTGACACCGTGGAGGTGAGCGGGGATAAGAACGCGCACAAGGGAGTCCTATCAGAACATAAAAAACAGAGAAATGCGATCACTTCCTGTTGTCATTCTGAAATGTTCCTCACATATACGCTGAAGAGAATCTAGAAAACACTAAATTAACTATAATGATTGCTTTCATAATTGATAAAATATATGTTTTGTTCTGTACCTTCTGGCTGTGCGTGTCACAGGCAGCCACAGACAGTTTCAGGAGGATGCCAGCCTCCAGATACTGACTTAGATGGGGGACTTTTCCTTATAAATATCCTGTTAATAAAATGTTTTTAAATGTGATAAGGAATGGTTTCTCTAGGTGTTCATAATAAAACTATAAAATGCTGACACCTCTAAGTCTACCTGGAATGTTAATACAAACAGAAAATGTATGTTGACTACAAGAAGCAGCAACTCAGCGGTTCACCTACTTTGTGTTTTTTTTCCGTTCCTTTCAGCCTCCAGCCTCTGCCAAGGAGGCAACTGTTGACCCACCGAGTGGGGAAAAACCCACAACAGAAGAGGGAGTTGTGGCGGGAGAGGAGTGTAAACATGCTGCCAGCACTCCACCAGTCAGGACGGAGGAGAGGAGGATGGAGGAGGAGAGAGCGGAGGCTGAAGGTGTAGCAGAAACTAAACCTAGCATGCCTGCTGAGTCACCCTCTGCAAAGAATGGAAGACAAGGTATTCCCTCCCAGGAGCTTACATGTGGGGCGTTACACACGAGACGCTACACGCGGGACGCTACACGCGGGGCGCTACACACGGGACGCTACACGCGGGGCGCTACACGCGGGGCGCTACACACGGGACGCTACACATGGGAGCTTACACACTGGAGATTACACACGAGACGCTACACATGGGAGCTTACACATGGGATGCTACACACGGGAGCTTACACACTGGAGCTTACACACAGGACGCTACACACGGGAGCTTATACACTGGAGCTTACACATGGGACGCTACACACGGGGCGCTACACACGGGAGCTTACACACGGGGCGCTACACATGGGAACTTACACACTGGAGCTTACACACGGGAGCTTACATACTGGAGCTTACACACAGGACGCTACACACGGGAGCTTATACACTGGAGCTTACACACGGGAGCTTACACACGGGGCGCTACACACGGGAGCTTACACACGGGGCGCTACACACGGGAGCTTACACACTGGAGCTTACACACGGGGCGCTACACACGGGCGCTACACATGGAGCGCTACACACAGGGCGCTACACACGGGAGCTTACACATGGAACGGTTCACACGGGAGCTTACACGTGGAACATTACAAACGGGAGTTAATACACATGACACTACATACGGGAGTTTACACACGGGACATTACACACGGGAGTTAATACACATGACACTACATACGGGAGTTTACACACGGGACATTACACACGGGAGTTAATACACATGACACTACATACGGGAGTTTACACACGGGACATTACACACGGGACATTACACACGGGAGTTTACACACTGGATGCTACACACGGGACTTTACGAATGGGAGTTTGCACATAACACTGGACAGTATGTTTAGTTCAATACAAACAATAAAAAAAATTTTATTTGTGGCACCATGGGGAAATTCAGTGGTTAGACAAATCAGAAAAAAATTTGAAGCATGGAAATTTTTCAGAATATTTGATTTGACTATTTATAATTGACTTATGAAAAAGAAAACTGAACACAACATTTAAAAATGTGTTGACACTTAGTGTTTGGAGCCCATATGGCAAACTCACGTTAGACACTCGCTTGCAGCAAATTAGCCAATTTAACTGTTGGCAACAGAATGTCCACACTGGGTCTGAGGGATGTTTGTGTGTTTTGGTTTTGTTCCGCTTGATAAATGATTCCAGTTTGAATGTATCCATTTGATTTTTGAGAGTGTTAAGAATGAAAACAGAATCAGGAGAATTGGTTTTGTGACTTGATCAACCCACAGACTGGTTGTGCTTCTGCGTTTGTAGACACTGAGAAGGCAGAGGAAGACAAGACGGAGGACTCCTCCTCTTCCTCAGAAACTGCAGAAGGCAAGGACAAGCCAGAGAGCCAACCTTCAGAGATCAAGAAAGGTGACCCACTGCATATTGTCACCTCTCCATGTGTGTCGTTTAGCTGTGTCACACAGATGGGAAAAGTAGTTCTGCTCCAGTCCCCAAGATGTAGTCTTGTCTGTAAATAACCAGTAATCAAAGTAGAGTCTTCCTTAGCCTACAGATAAGCGAGACCTTTACACAGAAGGCGTTCCCTCTCAGATGCGACAAAATGTCCTGGTTGTCTGTGGAGCACCATCACGTCACCTAGGGTAAACTGTGATGGTCTCTCTTCCACAGAAGACGTGAAGGGAGAAAAGGAGGCGGGTAAGGAAAGCAAGGTGGGGAAAGAAGACGCGTCCAGGGGCAGCGGCAAGACAGAGAGACCGCGCTTCATGTTCAACATTGCTGATGGAGGCTTCACAGGTGAGGTCACATTCAGGAGGGCTGGTGAGGGCTTCACGAGTGAGGTCATATTCAGGAGGGCTGGTGAGGGCTTCACAGGTGAGGTCACATTCAGGAGGGCTGGTGAGGGCTTCACAGGTGAGGTCATATTCAGGAGGGCTGGTGAGGGCTTCACAGGTGAGGTCACATTCAGGAGGGCTGGTGAGGGCTTCACAGGTGAGGTCATATTCAGGAGGGCTGGTGAGGGCTTCACAGGTGAGGTCACATTCAGGAGGGCTGGTGAGGGCTTCACA
>JABJVR010000002.1:11786691-11796995 GCA_025773905.1 Chitala chitala | reverse complement strand
CCCGACAGTCTGCCTGGTGAAGTGATATCAGCTCATTTCCTTTTGCATGTGCACAGCCATGTGCTTCTGGACACACCCGCTAGCGTGATTTGCACACGTGTGCGTGTCCTTTCTCATGTGATCCTAAGGACCACCCTGGCAGCCTGTAGCAAACATATTTTTACCTTGTTTAATTTTTATGTTAATATTGCATAATATTATATTGTATTCTGAATGTATGTGTAAACTTGCTCATTAAAAGGTTGTCACTGTTCTTGTTTGCTGAAGACTGTTTGTTACTCTAGAAAGTCGTATATGTAAGTGGTTGTTCTTTTCTCTGATCTGTTTCTCTTGCCCTCTCCTTTTTCACTCCTCTCATGCCACTTCCGTATTTAATTTCGGAATCGCTGCTTTCTCTTATTCTTGATATGTTGCCAAGGGTAACAAACATAGTTACTGGCACATTGTTGCCATTTCTGTGTTCAGACCATATACAGCCCAAAAATAAAACTGTCTTATAGCCAAGGAGGAAATGGCAACTCAACAGCCACAGTGGAAGGAAGCTGTCAGTTGCCACATAAAAATGTTCTGTATTCTAGAAGACAAAACACACCCCTTTCCATGCTTGTTGTGGGGGTTCACTCCTAGTTCCCTGGTCTTCTCCCACAGCATGACAGAGTGCAGTTCAGGTGATGCTGGCACTCTCACATGGCCCGTTTTTGCGATTAATGTGTGTTTCCGTGGTGCTGACTGGATGAGGACAGATAGGTGGTTATGTTGCACAGGGCTTATAGCAGCCAAGTGAGGAAGTGTCTAGTTCTAAAGTCGTTGCTGTAGTAACAGCAGCACCATTCTCTCGCCTGCAGTGTTGAACGGTCCCCCCATGGCAGTGAAGAAAGAGCGTGAAGCAGAACTGCTGATGGGAAGGAGGGAACAGCGGAGTGGGGAAGTGATCTGCATCGACGACTGACTGGAGCCGAGGTCCCCGTCAGCCCTCCTCACCGTGTGCTCTCACGCACACACGCTGAGTCACATCTGAAACACATGCTCATGTGAACACGCGCAGACGCTGACATGCTGAGTCACACGTGGACATTAAAGATATGCATGATCTCATGCACATAAAATTACATACACATATCTGGCCATTACAGACCTAAATGCGCGCGCACACACCAACTCTCATGCTGAACTGTATCTGTCCATTAGTGGTGTACTCACAGAAATCCACACACATTCACATGGGCACATGACACTAATGACTTGTGCAATTGTAAGAGACATTAATTTTCCAGTCATATTTTATCACAGTGTAAGTTTCAGGGTGTAACTTTGTTATTAAGTCAGCTGACCTACAATTAGCTGAGCACTTGTTTCTTCAAACACATGCACACACAAACACCCGCAGTCACACACCACATTACGGTCAATCTCCACAAAGTGTTCAGTCACCGTTGCAATTCTGAATCTTCAGTTGAACTAGAACGTGCATCTAAATGTAACCATGTTCAAAGTTTAAAAATTAACACGCTCAGAAATGGACAGTGAGAGTACTAACTGAACCATGTATGGGACTGATTTAAGTTCTACTGGACATACACAAGCGCTCAAGTAAGAAGTTAGTTTGTTCACTAATACCCAGACACACACACAGACACACACCTTCAGAAACATACAGTAACTCAAGACATTCAATTGAGTCACTCCAACGACGCTTTTTAACAGGCTTGTACATAAGTGCAAACACTCCACATGCAGAATTATACTCACTGTGTTAGGGATACTGCCACTCCAAACACACACACACACACACACACACACACGCTTGCACATGCGTGGCCCACACTGTCATTCTTTACTCCTTCCATCCCTTCACCTGCACTTCTTCGCCCACCTCTCTTCTCGTTCGCTTTGAAGGGGCCACAAGGTATCTGAAGCCTGAAGTTCTCCTCCTGCCTAGCTACACGAGGTGAAGCTGCATGACATTGTGTAAGCGTTTGTGCTTCATATTACCGCCGTCTTTCATTCTGAAGCATGCTCTCCACCGTGTATTATGTAGCTGGAGCAAATTTTGTGTACGAAGCCACGCCCGTAGTTCTGGTGCCGATTCGCTTACGAGGTCCACTGTCCTTCATTCCATAGGAGAGCAAAAAGATTTTTTGTCTGATGTTAACCTAGGCATTGGGGTGGGGTGGGGGGTTGGTGCGGTGTAGTGTTCAGCAGTATTCAAACCCTCTACGTGTATTATGGTCTCCGTGTCTGGATTTCATCCACTAAAATCTTCCTACATCTCCAAAGGTTGGACTGATGGCCTTTTTTGCTCCAGTAATTCAGTGGCAAAAAGTAACAAGCAAACTAAAAAATTAATAGTAATAATAAACAGTATTTATTGAAGTAAATGAGACAGCGAATTCTGTCAGCAAGTGTACTCCCAGTTTGGGTTTTAAGCACTGTTTCTGTGAGTGCGCCCACAGTTGTTAAGGTTACGGATTTGGGCCTAGATACGGTGTTCCAAGAGGTTAGGCAACACTGACCGTTTATCTTTTTCTTTCATGTTCTTGAGAATGTTTTCATGTTCTTTCAAAGATAAGAGATGCAGTATTAGATCATGAAGCCCCTTCTTTCATTTCTGCATTTACTCTACCACCTGTGTTCACCCTCTGCGCCTCTATCACAATTTTCCTATTTGAGTTCATCAGTTTAGCTTCCAACTGTTTCTTTTTTACGAATTCTGTGATATTCTTTGCATATTTAAATTGGTTCATTGTGTTTTCCTGTGTTTTTATTCTTGTTCCGACTATGATTATCGCTGTCGATGTTGTTGACGTTGTCCTTGTTGTTAATGAAAAAGCTTCAACCAAATTAAAATTGAAATGATGAAATAAACAGTACATCTAGTGCACAGTGTCTTTCCATCAGACATCTTTTAACGAAGAGGTTGTAGTAACTTCGGAAATTAATAAAATACAGTACAAACGACTCCCTTTCTCCTACTTTCTAGATCTGGCGTTTCAGATTACATGTATGCCATAAATACACGCACTCTCTTAAATCGAGAAGAGCATCATCTTTTTGTATAATTGCAGTCAACTGAATTCTCTCTTCTCTTGAAACGTTGATCATTTGTGTAAAATTATTCTTATAAATGTATATAAATACGTTAGGAATGGTTTAGGTAAACCTGTGTAGTGAAAAATGTTCCAGATGCAAGGTTCATTGCCACCGATGCCGCATAAATGCTGCAGTATTTCTCTCTGTTTGAATACGAAACCTGGGAAATCAGAACATTTAAACCTTTTACCCTAAACTTTGCTGTCTTTACAGAATAGTTTCCAGTGAAGAGTACGAATACGTTGACATAACAGTTTCAACAGGGAGGGTTTTGCGACCCCTTAATGTTTTGTTGAATCAATCAAAGATTTTTCTTTCTTTTCTTTTATCCGCCTTTTCTTTCTTTCTTTCTTTCTTTTTTTAAATTGTGTTTGTTTTTATTTCTGGATATCGGTAAACTTGTGAGTCGTGGTGCCGAAAAAAAAATCAGTGATTGTGTTGTAATTGAACATGTGCAGGCGGCGAGTGAAGCATGGTAATACTAGTTATTTTTTGTTTTGTTTGTAATAAAATACAGTAAATTGCAAACGTGATGTCGTGTGTATACTTTGAGAACATGAAGTCAAAACGTGCTGGCAGTCTGGAAATATAGACGACAGATTTTGGGGCATTTTATGTTGTTATTTCTAAAAACTGATGACTATTACGGTGTAATTAATAAATGCACAGGAAACCACAAACACGTACAAAAATTTTTCAAAGTTCGTCACAAAATGTATATCTTTATGCGCCTTATTAACACTAAACGGTATAATGTGATTTAATGGGAGCGCTGATCCCAAAGGAGTTGCATTAAAGTTGTTAAATTTGCACGACATGTTAGGCCGACTTAAAATATTTTAATGTCTCAAACTTAAAAATTTTAATGTCCGAGAAAATGCAGTGTAAATTTAGCGCTCTTCCTCCTTGAGAAAAATACTGTATTTCCGTCGTGTTGCCCGAGTAACTGAAATGTAAACTTAGTGCGCTTATTAACACATGAACCCTGGGAAAGGCGCGTGGGACACCGGCACCCGCTCACGGGGAAACACAAGAAAGCAGCGGAATGGCAACATTATTATAGTAACTGGACAACTGGTCCAATTAGGCTGAATTCCATTCAGGGATTACATTGCAGTTTGTTAGGTGAGGAAACTCTTGAATATAAGCACTTTACATCAGAAGACACCGTTTGGATGAACATCAGCTTTCCTAACGTCACACGATGCGCAAGTCGTTAGAAACGGGTTTACGGTGTCAAGAATATCTGCGTTACCAAACCAGGTGACTAGCGCAATTTGCATGCAGTTAAAGTTTTTTTTTTTTTTTTTTAAATAAAGTATAATAATAACCGCATTTATTAAATTTTCAGTCAGATCAGACAGTTAATTTACCTCATTTGCCCAGTTAACACAAACTGTAAATTTGAAATTCGTCACCTGTTAATACACATACCTATTGTTTCTCATTTAGCTGACACCTAACCGAATGTTTTATTACAAGTGATGTCCGATTCTCGAACGAATCGGTCCCTTGAATCGGTTCTTTAAAGGGAGCCAGTGGAATTATCAAGTCTAAACGAATCGATTCTTCCGTGTCATCTATGGGTTTTTAAAATTTTATTTGTTTTTTTTAGCTGATATAGGTATTATAATAAATTAAACCAGAGACTGAATATCACGTCTCAGACTCCTATGGTGTTTTCCCATTCTATTGTTCCTAACACAAGTTGTCAACTATCGAGTCCGGTCGACACGAACCGAAACTTGTCAATGAGCTGATTCCCAAAAGCACTTGCGCGAATTAGTGTGCCGAAACATTGTACCGATTGTGCGGTTGACGTAAATTCTGTTCACTCGATTCAAAATAAACCGAAATTCGTATGTGTCGATCCAAAGAGTAATTGAGGCGTTACTTGGATGTGTTGAATGGGTTGACATAAATACGGCTACGTATTTATATTTTATATATACAATATATAAAAGAGGTAAGCTGTGCTGTTTGTAAGAGTGTACTGCTTGTTTTAAGTGGTTATTTCTTTTTAAATTAGAACTATAAGAGTAGTGTCACTGATACCCATGGTGAAGAAATATAATTTTAATAAAACCAAAATAAAACATTTTAAACAGATGTATTCACATGTATATTACCACATTTCACATTATTTCTCCGTTTATACTGGTATTCATGATTGCACTAACAGGTTTAGCATTAGTTACATTTTTTAACAGTTCTTGGCTTATGCGAATAGCAGCTAATACAGCCTTATTATTAAAAACTCAAAGCTTCGAGATAAACTGTTTACGCTATATTATGAAATCGAGATCAATTCAACAATTTTAGTTATTGGTAAAAGGTCATAAACAGGTGATAAAAAATCAATATTGCAAATATTTAAAAAATAAACGTATTGCAAAGGTAGCTCACCTGAACACAGCACCCTAACACCTTCACCATGCCCTTACCTACATATCACCTCTTTCAGTCATTGTTGTTTGCCCCTTTTTAAAAAGTTTTCAACCAGTGAAGATACAACAGGAAGGACAAAACTGTGATTTAGTATCAGTTCAGTATGGTGCACAGCATTTAGTATCATTACCCATGTGTCCCAGATTTGTGCTTATTACATTCAGGTTGGGAGGCTTCCACACTGGTTCCTCGCCCTTTGTTACAGAGGCTGTCCACACGGGGGCCCTTGGTACGAGGGCTGCACTGACGTTTTTGGGCTTACGATGTGGGTCTCAGATGTGGCGACAATAAACAGCCAAAGAGTCAGCGCAGGTTTATGGTTGTTTTCTCTGTTTTTATACAACATAGTATAGATGAACAGGAAGTCCTTCCAGTGTCCAAGTGTCTATGCACTGACGCGCGCACACACACACACACACAATTTTACGACCAGAATCCAAGATGCCTTGAGGGTTGGCTCCTAGACTGGCACTCCCAGTGGCAACGTGGTCAGGTGACCTTAAAGAGACCAAAGTAGTGCTTGGCGCTGGCCAGCAGGGTGAATTTGGCACCGGTGGTGATCTTCAGCTCCGCTCCGCCCTCCAGGCGCAGCAGGCCCGACACCTGGCAGGGCTTCAGGAAGTGAAAGTGATGGGAACCAGAAGAGGGCGTGGTCCCATAGCCCTCCACACACTGCAACACCTTCTGCCCACCCACGGACACTTCCAGCTTCACATAGGAGCTCTCGTTCTCATTGAAGTGTACCTGAGACAGAGAAGGTCCATCAGTAACTGATCCGTCAGGATCAGATCTCCTTCATCTGCAGTTATCAGGTCCTGTAGCACAGCTGTGAAGCACATTATGTTCCAGCGTGGTGTACAGCAAACGTGTCACTGTATTCATAGATGGCCTATTGTCCTTATTGTCCAGGTGAGCAGACTGCAAGTTTATGTTCATATTAATTATATCTAGCTAAGCACCTGAAGTCTGTAGTTGTGTAGACATACAGCAGGTTGCTGTTCTTTTAGCGAAGTATCAAGGTGTACAAGAAGTCTTTATTCCTGCAGAAATCAGGCACTATAATGTCCTCAGACACAGAAAATGGTTTGGTCACCTTTTTGTACTTCTGTAGTATGTCTGTTGTTAACTAAGAACTTAATGGTTTTATCTATGATGAAAAATTATTCCCTTCTACAGTCTGGGATGCATTTCACATAACTTTCATTTCATCTGGATTAGTGGTTGCTGGACAATAAATGAAATGTAGTGGATGGTGTTCAGGAATGGGAAGAAGTCAAAATGCATTAGCAGCCATAAAGAACCCTACCTGGCAGTAGAGAAAGTAAACTCCTTTCTTCTCCACTTTAAAAGTGCCACTGTGGGAGTCATAACTCACAGCCCTTGTCGCATTCAAGACTTCTTCTGTCCAGCCTTTAATGATACCTTCTGAACCCACTGCAAAACCAAAGACCACAAAGAACAATGAACAGTGATGAAGTAGAAAAAAAAACAGGTGGGAAAATAAACAGAATATGGTTAAAATTCATATCTTACCTCGTTCAAAGACTGGGCCTTTAACTTTTTATTAAAAACAGAAAGAAGGGAAGTCAGGAAAGTACTTAAAGTTATGAAACACTGCTTGATGGAAATAGTACAGACTGAGAAAGGACATTTGGGTGACCTCACTCACTTTCAAAATGCGAGGCCATTTCCTGGAGTTCTTTCCTTCGCCTTCCATTTCCTGCTCTTTTTCTCTTATCCCAGCCAACTTGATAACAACAAAATGGAAGTAGAAAATGTTCAAAGGTTGAAGAATATTTTAGATATCTGGTATTTTCTTCAAAGCACATTTTTTTTTCTCTATTTGTTATGTTACTGCTAATCCTACAAAGGGTTATAGTGGGCCTAGAACCTGTCCCAGGCTTCTCAAGGTAAAAGGCATGATATTTCCTGGGCAACGCAAACATACAGGAAGTTTAAAGTTGCCAGATGTTCCTGTCCTGAATATCATTGGGGAAGACACCTACACATACACAGTGCCAAGAGCCAATTCAAATTCAGGCCCTGGGAGGTGTGAACCAATACCATGACCGCCATATATCACACAGAGCAAGACTATCTAAAGACTGCTCTATTAACACCATGTAAGAAGTTAGTTTTTTTTTTTTCTTGAGAGAAGCTTTACAAATATCACTTGATTTCCATTAAAATATATTTTGGATTTATTCTTTCCTGAAAATGCACCCAGTTTGCATGCATGTAGGTGGACTTGATGTCATGCGTTCCTGTAAAACATGAAGGTGAGAATGCTTAAAATATTGTCGATCATGATTTATATAGCTTCAGCTTTGATATATATACACACACACACACACACACACACACACACACACACACACACACACGTATACATCTTATTTGCTGGCATTTTATATTAAGATCTTAGCTAGCTTGTAAATGTTTTGGAATCTTAATTTTAGCCCTTTGCAATAGTTGTTTTCTTCAACCGAATTGTTTGATGGAAAGACCTTTCCCTTTTAATGCTATTTTCTCTGACAACCACCTTTACTTGCAGTCGAGATATTGAAGTTTATTTCAAACCTTGTGATTATGCACACAAGTTCAGTAAATACTGCTTCACTTTTCCCACACACAGCGCAGCCCTTTCAGCTGTGACGGTGAATCACACACTCATCACGATGACTGTGAGCAGTGTATGGTGTAACTGGAGACACCTGTAACTGTTCATCATAGTCCTCATTTTGGTCTTGATAGTTAACTGTTATCTACAGAAGCTTACCGATGTAGCTCATGTGACAGCACTCCTCACTCTCCTCAAGCCTACAGTAATGATCAAATCAGATGGAGAAACTGAAATGTGATACATAAAACGTTCATAATTCTGGTGTATTATGAATATTTTGGTTCTGCGTTTGTGTGAGCAGTATTCGTTTCAGCTCTGTAATCTAAGAAATTGGTCGGTACCTTTGCTCCCTGATAATTACGACAGTGGTCAACAATATTTTTGTTAAAAGAGTCACCAGTTGCTCAACAGAGTCTGCTACTAGTGGAAAAATATGGATTGTATTGTCATTTGAGCGTTTTTCAGAGGAGACGTGTAATTTGTTGACCTTAACCTGTTTTTGCCTATTGTTCCCTGTAGCAAACAAAGAGTGGCTGCCAGCATTGTGAAAAGTTAGACCAACCACTGTGGGCCACATCAGCAGAACATCTAACAGGCCATAGTCTGTGTTATTCAACCACACATCATTTTACCACACCACTGTTGTTTTTTTCAATAAAGTTTTTTTTTTTTTTTACCATTTTATTTTGTGCAAAGTCATGAGTTCCTCATTTGCAAGTGCTTGTCTTTGTTTGACAGATTTCTGCTTCCAGCTGACTCATCCACCGTTTACTCTGTCACCTATTTTACACTTATTTGTATTTTGTCTTGTCCATTTTTGCTTCCAGAGTTTTGTGGCCTTTTCACTTTTGGAGTTGGTTTCCGAGCAATTTCTTCATCTGCCCTCCGCTCAGTGCCTACCACATATCTTTGGTACGTTTCCCCTCAGCCTTGAACTAATCTGAGGACCTCACATTGTTTTGTGCTCTCGTTGATCTTGGATTTCATCGGCTTGTTGTTTTCTGTCTTAGTAAAGTCCACGTTTTCACTACAAGCTCGTCATACCACTCTCACACTGTTGACCACTTCCCTCAACTGAAGGTCCACACTATTCAGACAGCACCTTCATAAAACATCACAGGTATCTTAGCCTGTTCAGAGAGTGCAACAGTGGAATCTGGCACCTGAAACTCACTTTCTCCACCTAACTTTCTGTGGCAGTCAGTGCATTATTGTCTACTGTGCAACTCGTAACATAACAGGTAAATGCAGCATAATGACAACGGGGGGGTTGGGGGTGTTGTTTACCCTTCTGGGTACAAAGCAGGCATGTATGTATCAGAGGCAGCCCATGCCAGCTCCAAACCTGCACAGACAAGACTTTACCAGGCAGGAGGATTTGCCCACCCTAGCCCGACATCCCTGCTTTGTGCAACTAGTCAAACTCCTCCTAATTCCTGGAGTGATGACACCATTTTCGAGGGCTCACACACGCTGTGCTAAATGCTCAACAGTGTTGTACAGTGCATGGGGTGTACTGTATACAGTGGGGTGTACCTGTGTACAGTGGGGTGTACCTGTGTACAGTGTTGTACAGTGCGTGGGGTGTACCTGTGTACAGTGGGGTGTACCTGTGTACAATGGGATGTACCTGTGTACAGTGTTGTACAGTGCGTGGGGTGTACCTGTGTACAGTGCGTGGGGTATACCTGTGTACAGTGTTGTACAGTGCGTGGGATGTACCTGTGTACAGTGGGATGTACCTGTGTACAGTGTTGTACAGTGCGTGGGGTGTACCTGTATACAGTGTTGTACAGTGCGTGGGGTGTACCTGTGTACAGTGCGTGGGGTGTACCTGTGTACAGTGTTGTACAGTGCGTGGGGTGTACTTGTGTACAGTGGGATGTACCTGTGTACAGTGTTGTACAGTACGTGGGATGTACCTGTGTACAGTGTTGTACAGTACGTGGGATGTACCTGTATACAGTGCGTGGGATGTACCTGTGTACAGTGTTGTACAGTGCGTGGGGTGTACCTGTATACAGTGCGTGGGATGTACCTGTGTACAGTGTTGTACAATGCGTGGAGTGTACCTGTATACAGTGCGTGGGATGTACCTGTGTACAGTGTTGTACAGTGCGTGGGGTGTACCTGTATACAGTGC
>JABJVR010000002.1:11768957-11781918 GCA_025773905.1 Chitala chitala | reverse complement strand
GCAGTATCCTGTAAATAGTTGTGTGTGTCACCATCAGTGTGTATACGAGTGAAAATACATACGTTCTACACCCCCCCCCCCCCCAGTTCCCCAGGATGAGTGTGTTTCAGGTGATTGGTGTGCATGTTGTCTGAGTCCTTAAAAGATTTTTTTTTATTAATAATTTTTTGACAATAATAGATAGTTAAAAGTGACCTCTTTATACTCCACATGGCTAAAAAAAAGGCTCTAAAAAGGAAAGTGACCTAAAACATGTGGAGCGCTAAAGGGCACGCCCCATGAAAACTTTCCACACCCGTGAGACGTGTTCTCAACCAGTAGTGCTCCACTTACCTTTACAGGTGAAATTGTGTGACTCTAAGAGACTGATGGGACCTACAGATCAAGGAGGCCCTTCCACCTCTCCTTTACCGCAATATCTATATTGAATTTCTACTTTAAGGGCCTATCCAACACCTTCCCAATGAAGGACAGTGACCTGGCCTTCCACCACCCCATCTTACATCTTGCGATGGCCAAACGGTTCTCCCAGTTTATTCAGGCAGCACCTCCTGCTAATACATAGACCCCCAGCACCTTTAAGGGACCGACCTGGAGGGTAAGGCCTCCAGCCACATCTCTTCTGGCCTTCCAGCTGCCAAAGCACTTGACCACCGAGGAGTTGCCGAGGTTCAGCGCAGCTCCGGAAGCTACTCCGAACATCATCTGATGTTTCATTTTTATCAGGACTCTGTCATCTGTCATTGTAAACATCTGAACATCATGATCTGCTTCTAAAATTTTTATATCTGGAACATTGAGAAACTTTTCTATGCAGTGTACCCAAATGGACAGTATTTTCTATTGTTAAACCAGTTAAACTTGTAATTTGATTTGCGAAAAATTTTGACGTGATGGCCAAATTCCTCCTTTTGAAATCAGCAGGTCAAAATTGTATGTATTCACCTTTAAAAGTACAGACATCTGTCAGTTAAAAAAAAAAATGCATACCTGTGTTATCCTTCCAAAAACGATAACACTCAAATACACAGTCCAGTACCATCAAATAACGAAAATGCTCTAATAAAGTTAACGCTTGGATGAGTGAAACGTTTCTGCTACTAAAGTCTGACAAAACTAAAGGGATTGGGGAGATGACAGTAATAAAATTTCTATTATTTCAGAGATGAATGTATAAAAATTTATCCCAAACAACTCATAATCCCTGTGTGTGTAACGGATTGGGTACATAGAGGCACGGAGGCTAGGGTTGGAGTCTAATGGGCAAAGGGTTTAATGGACCAAACAGGGTACAAGTTCACAAATTGATGGAACAGAAACTAAGAATCCCAAACATAAACAAAATACAGTTCCAGAGGATTATAGCAAATGAAACACAATTTACAAAATATTCCTAACATTTAACAACTAGCAAGGAACTGAAACAAGAGGGGACCATATAAAAGAATATGAGTACTACAACACAAGTGCAGATTATTAATACCATTAATGAGACAATTAGGCAAGGCTGGGGAACAATGACGAGGAAATGGACAGGAGGAAGGGCGACGTCTAGTGGACAGAGGGAGCATGACAGGCAGGGTGTGACAGTGTGTCATTTTAGACACGAGTATCTTTTGTCCTGTCAGAATATACTGGGATCACAAACTGCACATTAAATACTTTCCAGTATATTCAAAATACACACACACAAACCTTCCATTCATAACATTATTCATAGCCTTCCTGTTAAGTAAAACATTTAATTTAAATATAAGGTACTCAAATGACAACCACATGCTTCCTTAATGGAATCAATGTATTGTATGCACAGGAAAGTGCTCCCTGTGATCGTGGAATGGAGGTGCCTGGCGTGGACCGCAACTGAGTTGAATGTTACTTTAGTTGCCCAAATGCAAGTGAGATATCACACATACCACCTCAGAGGATTTTTTTTCTCCTTTCTAGGGAGTATTTGGTTCCTCATCTCTGTTATAATCTGCCTTTGGTTTCATTTCCTGCTTTGTTCACACACACATGCTGTTTATCAGTAACTATACCCATATATGATATCACATTCTTGTCATGTGCCTTTTAGAAACTGATACATACAGGCGTTACATAAAAATAAACTGAGATGAAATACAAACTGAACTAATAACAAGAAACAATAAAGGTGTGAACATATTACCTTTATATGGGTAGCACTGATGCCTCACACCTGCAGTGTTGTGGGTTTGAATCTGGCTGTCTGCATTCTTTGTGGACTTGCATGTTCTCTGTTCATGTGTGTGTTTCCTCTGGGCTCCCCACTCTCCTCCCAGTCCAAAGATCTGCAGATCAGGTGGATTGGGAAATCTGAATTGTCCTTAATGTATGTGTGTGTGTGTGTGTGCCCTCCAATGGGATAAGCTCCAGGTTGCCCATGACCCTGCAACGTTTGGATGGATGGATGGATGGATGGATGGGTGAAAATACAAAATTGCCATAACTACATTTGTCAAGCCTAAAATACAAGTTTTTGCAATTCCTTCCATTAAAGCACTTCTGCACCCATGATATAAGTAGCTTTTTGTACCATATCCTTTGATGTACACCACGGTTACTATAAATTACGGTCTTATCGCATGATTTGGATCATATGGACTAAACATTAAATGATTTATAAGAAAAAAAAGCCAAAAGAACAACTGTTGGATAATTTTAGGATAGGACTAATCCTTTCCTCTTTCACCTCGTGCTCTGCTACAGCTGTCCTAGTAACCATTTATTGGATTAACGTGCTAACCACACTTCTGTAGCCACAACAGCAGGTGGTAGCAGAACTGAACTTGACCATAAAACTGTACATTTCCTTCTCTCCAAATGGTGGTGATAAAGTTGTAAGTAAAACAGCTTTATTAAAAAGAAAGGGTCTGGCTATGTTAGTGGAAAGCTGGAAGTCGAAAGCCTATACATTACTTCAAATAATAACTCAAAAAATTGTTTCAAATTCAATTATACTGAATCAATGTTGAAAATTAAACAGGATATAAAGATATGTCCTGTTTAATTTTAAAGATAAAAACTGATCTGGAGTAACAAGCAGAAACAAACTTTCAAGACATTACTTATTTATTTTAAATCGAGTTAACAGACATTGGCCAGGAAAATGTTCCAGGAAGAAAAGAAGCAGAGTGGACACCTGAGTGGACACCTGGGTGGACACCTGGGTGGACACCTGGGAATAACGAACAGATAAACAAACCAGAAAGCAAGCAAAAGGAACCAGGCATTCAGCAGCTCAAAGGAGCCATGAACTCATTCAGTCCCACCTGAGAGTAAATACAGAGTAACACCATTCGCAATTCAAACACGCCGTCAACTTTGTCATTATACCTGCCATCGGCATGGATGGCAAATCTGTTGTGCGTTCATTGTGTTCTTCTGTAAAGTAAGCACATAAACTGACCAAGAGAAAGTGTGTGCATGTTGAGGGAGCAGACACCAGGTCCACAGACATGTGGTGTAACAGTTCAATAGGACCTGACATTTGACTTTTATTTTTAACCTGTGGTAGAGTCTAAATTATCACAGGTGATTTATCATCCCTTACACACTAACAAGAAACTATGTATAAGCAGAAGACTATTAAAATCACTTTTTAAAATTGAAATTGAAAAACACCATTGAAGATATTCAAACCAAATCCACTTTCAAGTTTTGTTGAACATTTCCATTTGTTAACCTTTAAATTTACATTTAAACATTAATTATGGTGTAACAAAATAATGAAAAGGACTTGTTTTGCTAAAATTTGCATCTTGTTTTCCAGATATGGACTATGTTTTACATACATTTTATAATTAATTATGGTTTTCAGACATACAAAGAGCTGTTGCACCAAATTTTATATGTGCTCTTTAACATTCTCAATTACGGAAACCACACAAACTGAAAAGATTTGTGTACAGGTTCATTTGGAACTTTAAAAGTGTATGATGATGTATAGAATTTCACAGATAAAAAAAATGTCTTAAAAATAAAGTGCATGACAAAATAGAATATTTAACACGAAGTGCACAATCATACCCTGTACGCTCTGTGAGAAGAACCATGTCCAGGACCTCCCCACATTTCTCTTGTGCTGATAAAACATGCAGACTACGATGGGGGGAGGTCCCCTTAGTTTTTTGGGTCTCCTTGTGCCAGGTTCTCCAGGGCAGCCCCTTCACAGCGCATGCTGTGGTAGCCCAGGCCAGAGGTCATATCCCAGCACCCCTGACTCAGGTAAAAGTCCATGGATGGTTTGTTCCAGTTCAGGACAGCAAAGATCAGCTGATTGCACCCAGCCGCTAAACCCAGCTGCAGCCAAAAAACAAACAAACGTGCTCAGACAATCTGACGTGTCATTCGCATGTTAACACAGTAATATGTGCAAACTCCAGATCAATACTTCTATTGTCTGCTGATTCGTGAAAAGTTCAGGGTTTTGGATTGTATCACTCTCTTGGAGAAGCACACAGCACAATAAAAGTGTGTAGTCTGCCAATCCAAATTATTCAGATCGTTGCACATTTCTTTGATGTCATGCCTCACAACAGCAGTGAACTGACCTGAGCGATTTTGCTCATAAGTGCTTTCCCAATCCCTTTCCCTGAAAGAAGGAACACAGACTAATGAGACAAGCAATTTACGAGCAGCTCTAAGTGCGAGCAGACATGCAACACAAGTGAGACAGCCAATCCAGACACAAAACATGCATTCTGCTCCTCAGCATAATGAGAAAGTAGGAAGATGTCATCTCTGGGACAGCGGATGAGGAGCACAACTGAAGTGCCTTGTTAGTGGCGTTTAGTTATGGGTCCGTGGTTTGGGTTGCTGTATAGGCATTTAAACTCATACCAACCTGATTGTAAAAAAAAAAATCACTGATAATATAAAACGAAAAGGAGGATCTTTCAATGACCTCGATACTCAGGCATCACATAGAGATCTTCCATGTACACGGATCGTCCTTTCCATGAGCTGTAGGCGAAGAAATACAGGGCATATCCCACTTTGGTGTGTCCTGTGCATGAAGGAACAGAGATACACAGTAAGTGCACACGCACACACCCATGCTCCTTCTTCCTGTGTATTGTGTGGTGAAAATGCAAAAATAAACAAAAGGATTAATGCTGTTGTAAAAACTAGACTGCCACATTGCATTTGAAAATACGGTATGTTATTCTGCAGATGGGCAACAACTGTAGAGAAGGGTACCTGAATTCTAAAAACGGAACACCCGTCAGCTCTAAAATCCAAAGTGACCTGTTTGTTCTAGAACCAGAAGTAAATGTTTTCATAACCACACCAGAAACATCAAAGGGCATCTCTGTTTTACAGTCAGCAGGGCATTCTGCCTTGTGTTGACAAACCGAAAAACGTTTGATGCTGCTTCTAAAATGAGAGCACTGTTCAGAAACTACACAGTAAAGATCCCAGGAAACATCAGGTCCACAAAGCAAGCGAGGGGCCTCCTCACCATCCTTGCTCTTGTGCTGGTCAGGTACCTCAGCAATGATAGACTGGAAAAATGGGTTCTTGGAGAAGCCGTCCTGTTCAAGATCTACAGCAGGAGACAAAGTTGAAACTGACCAAGTAAGAATGTATAACAGCCCTACCTCACAGACCGTTTACACGTACGCCTCGCCTACAAAATAAAATGTTTGCAATGTCCTGTGCCCATTATCACGCGACTGTTCTCAAACTATGTCTTTAAATGTAGTTATAGAGTACTTGTTATATGTAGTACTCTCTCTTATGTGTACACTGTCCCCTATATGTATAGTCTATGTGTGGACACTGAGGTCCAGGAGAAACGCAATTTCGTATCACTGTACATACACACGTATAGTTGGTATGATGATAAAATCCACCTGAAAAAGGAACTTGAAGATATTGCAGTGCTCCTCAGAAATGCTTACCGAATATCTTGTATAACTCCAACGAGAGCCGTAAGGTATTTATTTTATTATTTTGCCTTTGACAGGTAAACCCACGTTATATTATTGTAACGGACCGAGGGAGCGAGCGGGGCTGGAACTCGGGTCGCCCGCACCAAAGATAAGGGATGAACCCAGTGAGCCAACAGATGTCTTGTCTTTGACGGGTGATGCCATCATCCATGCAGCCGACCACATGCGGCGGTCGCTACACTCTTATGTTGACACATTGTGCTCTGATGAACGTTTTTTCCTACCTGTTCAGCAATAAATTAAAAAATAAAAACCAATCTCATTTGATATTAAATATTTATTCATGATTCTGTACCTCTTTGCGTAATTCTCACTTGATCTGTAACTTTTTCATAGATGGCCAGCTCCTGAAATCCAAAAAATGAAAGTAAATTATAACTTCGTCAGTTTTCCAGCAACAGCCTGAATGAATGGACGGGGTGTGCAGTTATTCTGTTCAGAAACATTTACATTAAAAAGTAAAAGCCGACTATACTGCACAGTGCAACTTCAGATTTTTTATGATGTTTCACGCCTACGCCCCTGAGGCAGAGAAATGCAGCCACTTTATTCTGCATATTCAAAAAATGATTTAGTGTCTTATGACGTGTGATTATCCTGCTGTAAATAGCGCTTTCCGATACAGACAATATAAAAATGAAATTTTTATATGCAACAATACAACTGTGCATCCATCTTTGGTTTAATGTTTTTACTATAACCTTAAATACCGCAATAAAATACAATTGTAACTAGTTCAGTATCGCATTCACCATTTTTAAATGTACTACCTCCCAATATGTGTGCAGTTCTATGACGATATATTCGTATTGATTAATATCGACGCAGTCGGTGGCCATGTGCCATGTGTGCTCTAACATGTGCCAGTGTGATCAAAACTGATGTTATCTGCTCACCGTGATCATGCGGGATATGTCCTTGCAGTCTTCCAAGGTGGCAACACGAATCGTATACTCCATCCTAAACGCTTCTCAGCAAAGGACACCAATACACGACAGAGTCTTCCTAATAACCCGACAATCCACCGCAGTCTCCTCTGGTTTAACCCAATTCTATTCGAAAAAAGACCTCAAATGACCACATTGAGACCGAACAGCGCCACTCTTCCGCGTTTTGAGGACTATAAAAATACAGTTTTAAGAAAAGCCAGCAAACAAACAAGCGTCTCATATCTACATGGTGTTTCTGGATTAGCTGGTAGAGGTGGGAGCCAAAATTTATGTGTAAATCCAATACCGATATTTCTGGGGCAAATATTGATACAATATCGATACTGGTCACATGGTCTGATCCTTTTGATTATTTCCAGTAATGCGATCGCAACTGTGCGTAGACAATTAATACATTATTATTATTTATTCATATGTTTTTATTGATCAAACGATCGCACTGAAAACCCCTGTGTATTCTTACATTCATAAATAGTGAACAGTTAATTATACTGAAATATATTTTGATATGTTTACCACGTTGTCGCTAAAAATAATTATGTGTAGCCGGTCCCACTTGTGCAGGGCAGCCGGCCACTCCTACTCTGGGAGAAAAGGAAGGCTTGGGTGAAGGTACCAATGGTTATGGTTTATTGGAAGCAAAATCTGTAAAGATAAAAGAAAAATACAGTGAAAAATATTAATTCGCACGTCATGTCTGCCTGTGCTTTCGCTCTCTCTCCTCAGGCTTCCGTCTAATAGACTGAAGCAATACAACGGCAAATTACTCGTGAAATTTTACACAAAAATTGGATCTTTTGTACGTTTATGAGAAGGAAAAAATTCACACGTGAAATATGCTAAAGTGAACATTACGATTCAGTTCTTACAGTGTATATAAACTGTCAATGAGCATACTAAAATACCAAAAAAGAAATCCAAAGTTAGCATTGGTTGCGACCAGCTTTTTTCTTACTCTAAATACATGTTCTTGAGACAAAAGCTCGCGACCTATTAGATCTGAGGGAATTAGATTCTTGAAGCACTTCTTTCCTGGCCTCTGGCTGTCTATAAAGCAACAGTGTCTGGCAACAAGCTGTCACTTAAAAACCTTAAGGCATGACCTGAAAACAATAACAGATTCCAAAAAGGTTTTTTTGTATTTTAGAATACAATCTAGAAGAAAATGACTGCTGCTTTACTTGGTCTTCCTTATTACTTAGAAGATCCATGGGGTGTCATCAGGATTTGTGGTGTAAAAAAGCTAGTTTTTAAAATTATTTATTTTATGAGTGGATACACTAAAGATTAGACGTCACAAACTCAAAATATTGTTCTCTGAAGGCCCATGGTGACCACCTGGATGTGACTATGAAGGGGATGCAAGTTAGACTCCTTTGGAAGTGTTGGAGATTGCAATGGAAGAAGGTGGCCTGGTCTGTTGAATCATTTTCTTTTACATCGCACGGATGGCCAGGTGCGTGTGTGTCATTTACCGGGGAAAAAATGGTACCAGGATGCACTATGGGAAGAAGGCAAACCAACAGAGGCAGTGTGATGCTTTGAGGCAGTGTGAGGCAACGTTCTGCTGAAAAACCTTGGGTCCTGCCATTCATGTAGATGTTACTTTGACATGTACCACCTACATTGTTGCTGACCAAGTACACCTCTTCGTAGAAATGGTGGTTCCTGATTGCAGTGGCCTTTTTTCATAGGATAATGCACCCTGCCACACTGCATCAATGGTTCAAAAATGGTTTGAGAAACACAACAATGAGTTCAAGGTGTTGACTTGGTCTCCAAATTCTTTAGATGTCAATCCAATCCAGCATCTGTGGGATGTGCTTGAAAAACAAGTCCGATCCATGGGGACCCCACCTTGCAACGTATAGGACTTATAGGATCTGCTGCTGACGGCTTGAAACCAGATACCATAGCATACCTTCAGATGTCTAGGAGAGTCCATAACTCGGCGGGTGAGGGCTGTTTTGGCAGCACGATGAGTACCTACTCAATATTAGACAGGTGGTCATAATGTTATGGCCGGTGATCGGTGTATTGTAACAACAGCGGGTTGTTGGTAAACTCACTGAATTATTCATTAAAGTAGTGTTACTGAAGTTAACCATTGCAAGCCATGTTAACATTATCCAGTGTTAAATAGTCAGTCAGTCATCTTCTGTACCGCTTAATCCTGTTAAGGGTTGCAGAGAAGCCTGGAGCCCATCCCAGAATACCCAACCCAGAGTGAGCTCATTGTAACATGTATGTGAAGTGTTGTAAATTGCTTTGGATTAAAGCATCTGTTAAATGAATAAATGTATGTACTGTCTGTTGAGAGTGTAGTAATTCTTGTGGGATGTCACTCCAGAATGGGTTTGATTGAGGCTGTAAGGGAATCATCACAGTATACCCATTACACAACAGTAGACTACACCACTGAAATGCATGGGCATGCTGGTCTATCAGTGATTTTGATTAATTGTTTAATGTTAAAGTATATTTTACATTATTTGCAAGCGTTATATTATAGATTAATTTGTATAACAGTTGTACATTTTAATGCATTTGGTTATTTTATTCCGTCAAAGTGCATATTCCTCGTGTCACTTCCTGTTTGATGTTCACAAGAGAGACGAATCGAAGTGGGCTGCTTTGAAAGTAAAAGTGGATTTGAAGACTGTCGAAGGCACAATCCGCCTCTCGGTTCACAAGCAGCCAGACATGGGACATTACTGTATTTGTTTATAAATTTGAGTTACTGCCTTTCTGTTGTTGTCGTTTAATATATAATTTTTGTTCGACAACATATAACTGAAAAATTTCTCTTTTCAATCAGTTTTTTTACGGTGTTTCAAGTCGGTGTTCTATAGTCACTGTAATAAACATTTGTGTAAGTGAAAACAACATTGCCTTGAATTACAGGGAAATTTTTAATAACATGTACAATTATGAAACATTCTAGTCTATTTTGAAATCAGTTTAACTAGCAAAATGATCTCAAACTTACTCCAGAGGAAAGGTAAAATGAAGATGACTGCGTGTAACGCAAACTTGTAAAATGTTATTTTTAAAATAAAAATAGAACGAACTAAAATGTGTAGTTAAAAATAGCTCCATTTATACAAAACGTCACTTTGAGACTCTGAGGCGGTTCGTGGGTGGAGGAGGAAGTGAAAAGGTCTGCACCCGATGGGTCACAACGAACTGCGCCCACAGTCATTTGCTGGGAGCTAAAAATATCCATAGTGCTGAAGCAGTCAAAGGGGCTCTCGGATGACTAAAGCCAGTGTGTTTATTATAACCGCAAACATATCACACATTTCTCATCCACCAAATGGTGACGCTCATAGGCGAGCACCGGCGCATGAGCCGCTATTTCATCTAGTGTGCCATTAATAATAAAACTGTGTTTGGCGCAGGTACAAACGTAGGTTAACAAACGTCTTACGTAAAAACGACATGTACTCAAGTGCTGGCATACAGCGTAATTTATTGCAATACCATGCGTTTCATATTAATGGTGCACCTTGAAAAATCGGTCGTATAAATTATCCTGGTGTTCCTCAAGCTGCTATTATCTAAAGTGCATACATAACGAATTACGTCAAAATTGATACGTATACAAGTATATTTTATAATGTATTCAATTGTACAGCTACTTTAAATCAGATTATTTTAGACGTAAGATGGCCGAGCCATTCACAAATAGCCTATATCTGCACTGATTATATGTGTGCAGAAAGAAAACTCAGTGCTTTTTGCGTCGCAGATACGGAGTGCGTTATACAGAATCAAAAAGTGGATAGGTTAAAAGGTATTTTAACACGTGTTAAACAATTACGGTAGTTGGAAGAATTTGTCCATTTGACATATAATGGCAATGTGATTGCATAAGTCATATGATGACGATGACATATTTCCTCAAACAGCTGGATCTTTCATTTTAGTCCTAACCAGTACAGGAAGTTGCCTCCTTTCCTGTTTAGTCTATGACATCACTTTTGTCTGAAGAGATGAAATGTTCTATTTATTCGTTTGTTAAAGCGTTATGCCCAACTATCCAAAAAATAAAAATTTCCATAAATTGTATTGCTGTAGTTTCAATCATCAGATCCCAGTGTCAGTTTCTAAGCAATCGTATGTTCTTAAATCTACGGGGTGACAGACAAGGTCATGTGTTGTTCATTATTTAACTCTGACTGTTTATTATAGTAACTGTTAAACTTTTATTCGTGTCATAAATTTAATGACATTTATAACAGGAACCTAAGTACATCCTGTTATATCTTCTCGCTCTGGTGGGGAACTGAGGTAGACCCTAACTGATGGCGCGCTGTTTTCTTTTAACAAACCTTTATTTAACGATTAACAATACCACCAATACATGAACATAACATGCACTCTCCGTTCTCCGTTAAAACTCTCTCCGGAACTTTTCTTTCACTATATTTATACTGGCTCTAATGCTTTTTTCTAACTGGTGGACTCTAACCACTTATTTAAATTTGCTCAGTAACATGTCCCTACAGCAAGTTCTTACAGCAATAAATGTTCATGAACAATACAGTGCTGTAAAATAACTAATAGCACCCTCACTAACATCCACCGTAATAATAGGAGTTCGCCGCATATGAGCGGCTATCCGTTTCCTTTTAACGCAAAGTCCTCTAAAGTAAAATATGAAACACATACATGCATTAAAAGGTGAAATGTGGAGCCGCCGCCGTCAAATACTCTTGTTAGAGATTCGTTCATTGTTACAGTGACGCAACGCGATGAAATATTGTAACCAGTTCTTCGCTCTTCGTTTCAAAACTGACCAACACCAGACGCCTTCTTTTGGCCATATTTGGAAATTTTCGGCTCTGCGAACGGGTTTTTCTGTTGAAGTGAAGTATTGGCTGTCTGGCAACGATTACTGTAACCCTTTTAGTCCGAAATCAGAAGAATAGCCGTCATGTGACTCAGGTCTGGGAATCGCCACTTACACAGAACCTTAAATAGGTTGACCAGAGAATTGTCTGCATGACATCTGATGAATGTGTGAGGAGGTCATAAAGACAATTGTCTTAATACAGCTGCTTTACTGTAAGTTCTTAAGCAGTAGCAGTCATCTTTACATGCACAAAAATATCAACTTTCCCTCTACTATATGGACACATTAGGCACGTGTCCAGGTAGCTGGCCAGTAAACATGTGGTCTGAAAAAATTTTCCCTTGAATTTCACTGTAGGTCTCTAAAGTACAAACCAGTTGTGTTGATTTGATTAGTAAGCAAGTAGTGTCTGGAAAAATAACCTTAAAGTCTGGGAAACACTGTATAAATGTATGTGTATACAAACAAATTGCCTCACTCACATAAATCTCTACTCTTTAAATGCCATATGAAGCATTCAGCCAAGAGCATATTAGATTCCACCATGTCTCACAGACTCTTTGTTGAAGATTCTTACCAAAATCTTTAACTTGGTAAGAATAGGGGAAAGTTTATCTATGCAGTGAGAACTGAAACGCTCGGTTTATTAAATAAAGGTAAGAGTTTCCCTCACCACCTACACACAAGTGAAACGGGGCAACAAGGGCTTGAAAATGCAACGAGTTACCGGACATGACAATCGTATTCTTGTCCTGAGTACTGGGGGATTCACATCGCAAACCTTTCACATCCATTACACAAGCACGGCAAAAGCTATATGAATCAGGCTGAAGTGAACATTTTCACTGCCATACCACACCCCTGTCTATCAAACCGGTGTGAACATCTTGTACTTTCTCCTCTTGACTGACTTTCTGTTGGCTTGAACATCACCCATTCCTTTCCTGGTCCCTCTGAGTCTGGTAACCTTTGGAAATGGTGTTAGGCAATTCTACCCTTCAAGCTAAACAAATTTTAACAGGACTATACTTACATGTTTTTAGGAAAGGAAGTCCATTATAAAAATTGATAATATTTGGGGGGGGGGGGGGGGGTTGAAAAAAATTAATTTAGCCTTTGGTCAATTTAAACACCAATTTTAAATAAAAATACATTGCAATTGCTACAATTTAGCA
>JABJVR010000002.1:11721886-11768947 GCA_025773905.1 Chitala chitala | reverse complement strand
CCCCCCCACCCCCCCCCCCCCACCCCCACCCCCCCCCACCACCCCCCCCCCCCCCCCCGGCCCCCCCCCCCCCCCCCGAAAAAACTGAATTGAGCCTTTGGTCAATTTCAACACCAATTTTACATACTCATACATTGCAATTGCTACAATTTAGCATCATGTTGTGTTTGTATCAGATAAAACCTTCCATCATTGCTTGCTTTTGTGTACTTCCATCCATTTTTGACCCACTTCTGCAGTCAAGTGCTCTGTGAAAGCAGGGTGTGTCGAGGGGCCAGGGGAACTTTACACAGCGGCCAACAATGCCCCTGTTGTGCCAGTTCAGGGGTGCCACAAACCCAGAGCAAACCCAGATCACACAGGGCACTCCGTTCTGTGTTAAACATTCACATAATGTTAACATTTTACATGGTTGCCCTGGCCAAGCCAAACTTTAAAAGCCAGCAATTAAAAAAACAAATAAAACTATTTTTCACAAGACAAGCCTACTATATGTGGTTAACATTGAGCAGTTAATGGTCAACGTTTTCCACTCAGCTAATTTAAATGTAAGTGGATTAATCATAGCTGAATTCTAAAATGTGTTATTCAGATTTTTATTACTAAGGTAAGTGTAACAATGGACAATTACTGTATATTCTCAGTAAATAAATGTGCTAAAATTATGGATGCAAGAGATTAAAACGATTTCAGTTAATACACTGTAAATAAAGCATGATAAACCTTGTATTTGGATTATATGAAATCGTTATAGGGGAACTATTCAAAATGATTAAAGAAGAAAAATATATGAACATACGTCTAACTTAAAAGCTATATAACAGGGGCAGGCCGCCTTGGATCATATTGTTTCTGATGATGCGCACTCCTGAGACACAAATCTGACGTGTCCTAAATGCGCGTTCATGTTGTCTTCTTTCAGCAAGTCCACCTTAGCGCTTCTGTCCAGATACTATTGTTTTACCTTTACTTGACCTCACTTCCGTTGTTCTGTCATACTCTGTTTCTCTCCTTACCCCAGTTTTGTATTGGCACATCGTGTCCTTCTGCGGGGGCTCTTCAGCGTCTTGTTCTTCATCAAGGGATACGCTCATGAACGCGCTCCCCTACGCCATCACGGGTGCGTGCTCAGTCTACAAATGCGCGGCGGAGGGAAGAAAGTCGAGTGAGTCAGTAAGTTCATTTGGAGCACGGAGGCTGGCGCGGTCACGCAGCATAAGACAAGTTATGTTACAAGCACCGGTTTAGGTTTGCGGGCACATATGCAAGAAATTATAGTGAAATGTAACGTAATTGTTTCCACTATTACAGAAGTAAAGAACGTGGTTTAGTTGTGAATCTCCTGATTTGAGCGCACGAAATTTTGCAAGTTTATTATTTCTATATAGTCTTTTCGTTTGGTGGTTTAATTGAAAACCTACGTGCGGAGTTTTCGGAAAGCGAAAACGCCGCATGTGTCTTGGTGAAGCGGAAAAGGGTCTGGATTCATAAAGTACTGGTGGAGGGGTGAAGAGGATCGCCGAAGCTGAAGGGTTTGAAGCCGCATTAAAGCGAGGTAAATTTCTTGTATATATTATTGTGGTTTTATGAGTTTATTTTAGATGGAATTACACTGGACTTACACTCCTTTTTTCCGACGGTCCTTTTTGTGACAACGGATACTTGAACCGCCTGTTGTATTTGATTAGGTGCTCGTTAATGTTAAATAATGCAAACAATGTTTTATACGTTTGCTTTTAATATTAAACCGGTCGGATCGCGCTTAATGTTACATACTCTCACACGAGCTCACATTTGTTTGGGATGCAAAGCCACTACGTTTATAGCCTATACTGGTTTTGAGACAGACTTGGGATTTTGTTATAGAGCAAGAAACACTAAAATAAAGCTAATACTTGACAGATGGTTGATTAACTCTTAAGACCGCTTTTCACGTTAGCTACCGAATATGATGTTACTTTTTGGAGTAAATTTTCTTAAACTCGATTTAAAATATGTTTGAACTTGTCCTTAACTTGTGGTCTTGTGGTGCTTATCCTCTTGCCAAATGACTGGAGTATCCGAAGTGAAACCTGTTTGTCACGTTGCTTACAACATTTGCTGGAATATATTTTAAAGACAACGTGTGCAAGTCGTGGTGTTGAACAGCATCTAAAGGTAAAATATCTTGAAAGTACACAGCGAAGATGGAAGTCTTAATTTAACACAGTCCAGCTGGACCCGAATAAACACTGTTCAATTAACACTGCCATCTTTGGTGCTTAGTTGCTAATTGGCCATCCATTGTTATAATCTTAATCTTAATACAGCTAGTTAAGAAGAATCTTCATCACGCCACGCATGTTCGTGTTTCATGCCTTGGGAAGTTAATAAATACTGGAATGTATTCTTATTGCAATAACGCAGACCTCAGCCTAGTCAATAATGCATTAATTATGCTGTTTTGGAATTAACTCGACGAACTACTTAGTTTTTTCAAAAAAATTGAATGGAAACGGTTTCCTGATGTCCACGTGTTCGTCACACAGATGCCAATGTAAGAATGTTTTATTAAGATTGAAATGGACATTGAATTTAAGTGAAAGTAAATTAAATCTGAAACATTACCGATGTTGAAGAAACGTTGAATTAGATTTAGCGTTTAGGACAATTAGATAGATTTGATTTATTTGTGAACCATTGATTGGTGTGGGAGTGAGAGGCAGAAGGGGTGGTCGAGGTATCGGTCGGGTGTATGGTGTGTTTGAGGAGCCTGCAGTGAAGTAATCCGTTCCCCATCCAGTGCCTGTCTATCTGGAAATGTACAGAACTACCACCTACACAAACCATATTTACACCAGTATTTACCCCAGATGTGAACTTTTGGCATGGAATTTTTACTTTGTCACAAGGTGATGCTTCTGATGGATAATCACGTAATCTTTGTTATTGTATGTAATAAATGTTGGGTGACATCCAACGGTGACCTGTGAACGCCTTAATGTTGGTCATAAGCATTAGTCATGATGACACCCCCGGACATCTGCTGTTTAGAGTCACAAGAATGTAGCAATATCTTTTTCCATTTTTACCATGTGAAATATGCTGGACCTTACCTTTGATTTATTGACAGCAGCATTAAAAGAACTGTGGAGTCATTTTGTAAAAATAATTGTACTTCCAAAAAATGGTAAAATGTAGGTTTTTGATTAGTCTGCGTGAGTACTTTCAGGTTGTATATTTGCGTGGGTTTTGTTGTCCCTTTGCCTTACACTTGGTGTATGTGTATTGCAAGTTCAAAGCATGCTATTGTTTTGAGAAGGGGGTAGCGTTGTTTTGGATTGTGGGGTGTGGGTGTCAAAACGTTTCCTGAGGAGAGCTGGCCCAACAATGGAAGGCCTTGTACCTTGTTGGAGGTTACTTTGTCTAAGCAACTTCTGAGCCAGAAAGGACATTGAAAGAATGGAGCGTAAAAAGAGAAAGGGAGGAAAAAACAAGTGGCCGTACAATGGCCGGTTCTGTAGAGAGCACATGGTGTTTCGGAATGCAACCTGTCTGCCAAAAGTGGACAACGCAGCTCAAACTCTTCTTTGGTCTTCTAGACACATTCTTGTCAGACAAGACCACTCTTGGTGGTCCGTGCTAATTCGGGAACCCAAAGTGGCAGTTTTACTAGGCCAGTGTGCATACTGGAATTGGTCTAGTGCACTGTAAAGTACCAAGTACTCCTGTGCAGCAGAACTTGGTTCTGGTTCTTGGTGTCTTCCAGGTTTCACGCCTTTCCAGCCCTGCAATGTCAGCATTGATGGGAAGTTCCAGCCACAGTCAGGCTGGTAAGGAGCAGTGTTGGATGGGGCACGACACTATGTGTATTCAGCCAAGGCTTGGCATTTTGCTACTCTGTGGAGAGCTGCATGTGCTGAGAGAGAGAGAGAGACCCCTCTCTCTTTGGGGAGTGGGGGGAGTCACATTAGATGCTGGGGTTTGTGTGTATGGAGGTGTTCCACATGAGGTGAAGTTCATCTTGTTTAAATTTAATCTTTTGACTACTGTTTGCATCCGAGGGATGGGGTTTTGGGGCATTCTGATTAGCAGCACCTTGTGTACAGTGTTTCACCAACTTCATTCCTGCTGCAAAACCTGGGTGATTTGGGGGCGAGGCAAAAACTCCCCCATTTAGACATGGGGAAAGCCTTGAAATTAGTTTGAGCAAAAAGACTAATAATGATCTAATAATAGACCTAAAATATCTGATGAGAACCAAGTTGAAACTTTGTCAAAATACATCTACAAATTAGCTTTTTTTTTTTTTTTTTTATTTTTTAATTTTTTAATTTTTTTTTATTTATTTATTTTTTTTTGACCAAGGCTTTTCTAGAGTTTTCATTATGTGCATGTTTATTTGCATCAACCATTTGTGACAGAGTCAAAGCATGGTGGTGGGATGTTTGGATACACTGACCACTGGGTGCTTTAACATTGCCAGGCAGTAAATCCTTCCTCTGATAATATGGGTGTCACTCAGGTAGTAGATTCTAAATTGCAGTGTCCATGTCCCCATTTCCCTTTTGCACAGGGTTGATGCTGTCAAGTCTTGTACCAATTGTTGCCTGATATGGGTTCTAGATCCAACGTAGCTCTAACCTGCATTAGCCGTTTGGTAAATAAACAGCTGCGGCTCCTATTAAAACGCATCATAAAGACTGTCATGTTGGATCAGTTAATAATGGTTTCTGATACCTGATAACATTCAGGCATTCTGGGAATGTTAATTAAATCCCTGTCGTGTCACCCAAGGGTTGGTGAATGCAGCTGTGTCTGAGGACGATCGCATCAGCTGTAAGGCAGAAGGAGCAGCTGGCCGCAGGAGTCCGCAGACAAGCCTGGAGTGCAGCATGTCTCTGAGCGCGTTTCACCTAATGGAGACGCTGAGGAACTCGCCGGCCGCCATCCGCCGCCGGCTCCGTCGCGACCGCACGGAGAGCCTATCCCACGGCGACCCGCTCTTCAAGGTGCACTACCTGGGCACAGAGAAGATCTTCTCTCTGGATGTCCAGCAGGCTCGGGATGCGATCGGGCGGCTGCTGGAAGGTGCCCCTGGCCGGCCGGCCAAGGAGCACGCGCTGGTGGTGCGTCCGCGCTACGTGGAGGTGAAGGAGCTGAGCACGGGCCGGCAGCTCGCCAAGACGTTCCTGCAGGACATCGCGTACTGTGCTGCGGACCCCGCCTACCCCAACGTCTTCCTCTACATCTGCAAGCAGCACAGCCAGCAGCTGCAGTGCCGCGTGTTCTGGTGCAGCCGGGCCGAGCGAGCCCGTGACCTCACTGCCTGCCTGGCGCGCTCCTTCCAGCAGGCGCTCAGTGACTGGCAGGATGCCGTGGCTGCCCAGCCCCAGCGGCAGACGCTGTTAGCGAGGGAGGAGCGGCCGGCCACGCCCAGCCCCTCGTCTCGCAGCCTGACCCTTCCTGCCAGCCTGGGTAAAGGTGAGAGGCCTGTGTGGGCTTGTTGCATTCGGCTGCCAGTCTGACTCAGTTTGCAGTAGCGAGGGTTATGGCCCTCTAAATGAAACCCAGGAGTTAAGTCCCTGGTGGGGTATTGTGGGTATTCAGCTGGGACTTACCCTGTCCGTGCCTGTGGAGAGGCTTGTTTGTGTTGGCAAAAAAACAACTGGCATGCACTTTCAGGTGAGCAAGGTCTGTGCTAGAAAATGCAGTGGTGTGTCCATAGACAATGCTCTTCCACTTTGAATAAGCAGTAAAAATAATTAGCAGATGCTACTGAACTTAACGTGAACATAAAATGGTCCAGTTCACCTCTATTCTCTGCTGTCTGTTTGTAGCTACAGATGATTTTTGCAAAAGACCTGATTGTTGTTGTATTTTAACACTTGGTTCTCTCTGTTCAGTCTTTTACATGCATCTGAGCAGAATAAGTATTTTGAACTAACTTGGGATTTAAAAGTCCCTCACGTTTTCCATTCCCTACTCTCTAAAGTGTGTAGTGTTGCCATATTACTTTTTACTGGTTGGAACCTTATTGGTTGATTTGACTGGTGACAATATGCTCTGCTCCACCCCCTTCCCAATAGCCTCCAGATTTTGCACAACACAAGAAATTCTTTAGTGTTCTCATGCTTTGTGTTTAAAACAATGCTCACATGAGCGTGGCAGTTGTACTTTATACACAGGGCACACAATAGTGGCCTACGCTTACCCTGAAACTTCTCACAGACCACTCTAAGAAAGCAGAAATGGTTTTTTTTTTTTTTTTTTTTTTTTCCCTTCCCCAAAAACTTGCCTCCTTTCAATGTGTAATTTCCTGTCTTTTTACCATCATCTGTGTTTATGGTGAAAAGCAGTTTGTGACCTTGCTTCACTGATCTGGTGATTAATTTTTAAAATTTTCCTCTACTCTTTGACAGTTCGCTGGAGAAAGAGGAGCTCCTTGTCTCCAACCCCCTTGAGGGCAATGAGGAAGGACTCTACGTCAGAGAGTCAGAGCTGGCCATGAGGTGGTAGGCAGAACTTGGGGCTGGACTTGGCCCTTTTGGACCTCTGAGACGTGGGAAACTCATTTGTTTATCCTGCAGACGTGCCTAAGACTGAGGAATGCATGGCCCCCTCCTTCCAAAAATGATGTAACGCTGGCCCTCAGCTACCCTTCAGTTTCAGGTGTGTGATGTTCTGCACACAGTCTCTGTTGCACACTGAGTGAAGAACATGAGTATCATGTTACAGCTGGAAATCAAAGCATGGCTGGGGCCTATGAGACCCCACCTGACCTGTCTTACTGACCCAGGAAGTTTTCACAGATCCTGCAGCACATGGTTATGTTGTTTCTGGAGGTTTGGGCTGGGGAGTAGGTGAGTCTGTCTTGGATCATAACTGGATCATCCACATTCAATAATGGTTACCTTTACCACATGACCACTGTTTGTCATCTGGGATGTGACTTTCCTGGAGGTTGCAGTCTGTTACATTTATCTTGTGGCAAACAAATCCAGATGTTACTTTACATTGTTTACTAATTTGTACTGAGATTTTAGGATATTTACTGTGTAAAGCACCCCCCCAACATTCAGAACTCTCCCAATGACCCAGTCTAGAAACTAATCCTTTATGTTGGTGTGTGAGTGTCTTCTTCAGGCAGTGATGGACCTTAACTAGTCTCAACCAATCAACATACAGCACCTTATTGCACTCGTTCACCTGTTGTCTTGCCATACCTCCGTCTCCTAGTTGGCACCCCAGAAAATGTTGTCTACCGTTTCAGAATTAAGCTTCCACGTGGGGGAGAAATCTGCGAACTGTTTCCTACATGTGTGGACAGTTATTTACTTAAGACACCACTGGGGAAAAACCCCAGGGGGTTAACAGTAAATGCTAATTCTTCTGGGTGTGATCTTCAGCTTTAACTAACTGCACTCATGAGAGAAGGGCTGGAGAAATTTGATTTTTATTCTCTGCTGCAACGCTTGTTTTATAAAGTGTCTTGTGAGAAATTAATCTTAAATATTATATATTGTACAATGGGCAACATTCTGCCTGCATAATGCTTTTAATATACCAATGTACTACATCTATATGTTTGTTCATAAATAAGTTATGAAATAAACTTTTTATATTGACTGCTGTTTTTTGCACAACTTTTTTTCAGGGACATGTAACATAGTCTGTTGTAGGGGAAGAATACACACAGGTGTGAACTTATTTTTTTTTTTAACCAAAAACAGGTTAAGTTTCACCAAAGGTGCCACATTTAATCATGGAATGCACGCTGTAAATCTTTCTTACCAGACACAACGGCACAGAATATGTTGAACTGCATCCATGACTGCACACTTTTACCCTACAGCGTATGCTAAAAAAGTGCATTTGTACAGAATTGGTGTGTAAAACAGTGGTATGCATTGATGAGCAGGAGGGTGGGAAAAGAGCCAGAGGGGACACCTGAGGCAAAATTAGGTGTGCAGACACTTTCCCATAATTCCAAAGGTTCTGCTGAGGCATGGGTTCTTGTGTGACCAAAAGTCAATCAGATGCAGCATCTATAATTCTGCACACTTATTCCATACTAACTTTACTGTCATAATAGCACAAGCTTGTTTTTGGACTAAATGCACAGTGCTGTATTTTGGACGTAGGCTTTGATTATACATTTCCCAATGCCGTTGATTGAAACTCACTTTTGTTTGTGCCCAGTCACAATCCAGGACGGATGCAGGTTTTTGTTATGGCCGATTTCTACTGCATCACTCTGGAAATTCAAAAGCTTTAATTTTTAAGAATTTTAAAAGCATAACTTTTATGGTATATTTCTGATCTTTTCCATCTGTTTCTTAATCACAAGTCACTGCTCCTACTTAAGCATTTTTTTTTGTCATTGGTGCCTGTTTCTGCTTTTAATTATAAAATACAATTGATGATTATGATGCAAATAGACCCAGACATTTTCTGCTCCGATTCTGCAGTTAGACCAAGGTTGTAATGTGCAATTTATAATTTTGTTGTAGATAAAGTTCAAGAGTCTCACTTTAGCTTTTCTTTTTGTAACTTATTTTCTCTCAGATGATTAAGATGCAAATGATCAGGAATAATGAAGAGAAGCAAGGATGTAATGGTTATTTAATTTAGACAGTGGAAAATGAAGATTTAGTTGGATGAAAAACCTGCAGCCCTTTCAGGAGTGCGATTGGACATCGCTTTCCTTTGAAACGATGCCTATTGGTGGTTTTGGGACCGTTGCCTTGGTGACGCTTGTGCGGTATGTGGCAGTGCTCCCCCGCGCTTCTGCACCTCCCACAGACTTCTGACATGTAGCCTCCGCAAGGTCTCCACGTCTTCCAGGACTGATGGAAAAGAAGTGAGACGTGGTGGATGAGTACAAAGATGAAGCGCAAATCTACCCCCTCCCCTTTTTCTTCACACATACAGCAGTGCTCTGACGGGAGCTGAGTCATCAACTCATCTGCCGTTTGTCTCCACTGTGAGAAGAAATGCCGAGCGAAAGCACGCAGACTACAGCTGGGTTCAATCCCATAATACTAAAGGTGTGTATCAGTTCAGGCTGTCCATCTGTTTTACCTCATCTCATACTTCTGTTAGTACATAATGTGAGCTCACTTAGTTACAAGTTATGTCACCTGTGTTAAAAGTACAGATTTGAAGTTGGCCCATTACATAACTCAAACTTTTTTTTTCTGCTTATGCTGACAAATACAAGGCACTGTCTATAGTGGGAAAAATCTTGTTAGTCAAGGCAGCATGATAAAACTACATAGCACTCTATCAATTCTACCAATATTACCAGTTTTGAAAGCTGAACTGAACTCTGACTCATCAGGAGAGTGGAACAAAAACACTACAACTCCTGTGCTCCTGTTATAACCATCAACATATTTTAGAGAACGTCATATTTTGTGTCCGCATGCTCATCTGGAAGTGTGCGCAATGCCGCCACCTTGTGGAAGTGCAGCGTCACAAGGGAGCTAAAACCCACCTTTTTTGTAGAATGGTTCATCCCTACTGCTCTGAACCAGGAGCATCTCCAAGAAGTTGACGAGGGCGCCAGACACCAGGAATCGCTCACTGAGGCTCAGAGTTTGGAGGTAGCACATGTCCAGGGAGAAGGGGTTGACAGGTGGTGGGACAGTGCACAGGCTAACCAATTCACTCACAATGTCCCACACCTTTGTACCTGGAATGAAAGGGAAAAAACTGCTGAAACCCAATCTTCTAGGTCAAAGTAATTTAGAAACATGCAAAGTTGGGAAATTTGGTGTATAGCATTACATGTCCAAAATAATTAGAGAACACTAATGAACATAACATAATTCAGGATAATGCATACACTAAAAATGTTGATTTAAATTCAGTAACCAACAGGCATAAAGCATGCAGTAATGCTTATATGGAGGAGTGAAGCTGTCCATCCACATTCCACCACTGTGTTCAAGATCCAACCTTGTGAACCCCAGTCTGTAATGGACTTCAGTTTCATGGGTGTGTCTCGGACCAGCGAGTCAGCACCCCCGATGCTGACCAGGCGCTCGTGATTGGACCGTATCCATGCATATGGCCGTCCATATTTAGCGTAACCAGCCAGCAGGAACAGAGTGCAGTTCATTTCCTGCACAAACAGACAGGGATCAGTGAGAGAGGCTGATGGTCAAACTGTATGAATCCTTCCATAAGACACAAGCACGACTAAAGCGGAGCTTACAGGCACGGCCATCTCCCTCTCACTCGGTGATGCGGGGAGTAAATGGGATTCGCCATTCCTTAGCACAGAGAAAACATGGAACATGAGCACAGATCACACATGCACCTATAGAGGTCACTTCACAACGAAGACAATATATAAAACTTATGACTGGCCAAGTATAATTATATCATGTGTAAGAAAACTTGTATTTATAAAATTAGGTAGCATAATAAAATTATACTAAACAAATTAATAGGCTCTAGGCTTCCCACGACTCTGAATTAGACAAGCGGTATAGAGGGTGGATGGATGGATGGATGGATGGATGGATGGATGGATAAACAGATTAAACGTGTGCGTCTTTTACTGGTCTCTCTTTTGTATGGGTGTAGACACTTGTCATTGATGGAGAGAACACAGAGTTCCTGGTCAGAACAGTCCTCTGGAAAGCCTGAGGACTGGTGCTAACTACTCCATTTCCTCTCATATACCTTGGGTATTATTAGCCCATATGTTCCTCAAAAGCTCGGGATAATGTGTATAATTTTTAGCTTTTGTATAACTGGACAGCTGCCCACATGGTTCAGTGGCAGAAAATTTCCTGCCAATAGAGATTTTGATTCTCAACCAATGAACCCCCCCCCCTTATGAACAAACAGCTTCACTGCTTTGTGAAAAAGTCTTAGGCTGCAAAGTAACTGCAAAGATAGTGAGGAGCCCTTTATAGAAGGCTGATGTTCAATTTCACAGCTTTCCAGGAGCTCAGTCCTTCCAGAGTAAGCTGCATACAGCATTGTCACAAGACAAGCTCTATGAAGTGGATGTATTAGAAATCCACTAATTTAGGAGATAAATGTCCCTGTCCTGCCCTGCCCTGTACTGTCCTGTGGTCCCCCGGTCACCTGCTGCTCTGCTGCTGAAGTTCAGGTGAGGGCTGGACTCCATGAGGAGAGCCAACAGTGCTGCTGATGCTGCTGCTGTTGGAACTCGAGCTGACGAATGAAGATGCAGCAGACACAGGAAACCCAGGAGAGAACCAGCCCTGGGCAAAAAGGCACAGTCAGAGCACCAACACCAGCCAGAGCCGAGAACCCTGGTCATGAGTGCTAGGTACCCACCTGGTCCTCGTTAACGATGGTCAGAAGCAACTCCTCCCTCCCTCTGAGCCAAGGCTGAAAATAACGAAAACCCTGCCAAAAATGAAGACAGGGCTTTTCCTACGTTCGTGTACGTGTGTGTAAGGAGGGTGACAGTGGGGTCTTCGATGACTGCTGTGTATACCGAGCAGTATTAATATTAGTGTGAACGTTAAATAGTGCAGGTGCATCGATGCTAACGGTAAAATTCTTGTGCGATTTTCCTAAAGGGGCGCGGGTGGTACCTGCAGTGACCCAAGTACGGCCAAATCAGACAGGAAGTACTGGAGTCTCCGCCTCTGCTCCTTCTCTCGTCTCTTCCCGAAAACAACACACAAACATTTTTTTTTTAGAATCATTTCTCATGAGTATTAATTAGCAATGCAAATGACAGTTTGCGAACAGTGAATCTACTAAGCGCAGAAGGCAATTGCATTTGGTAAATTAATGAACAACAACAAAATGATGCAGCTCCCACGGAGTCTCCTAGCAACGCAAATATATTAAAGCATCACTGTGAACGAATAGTAAAATAAGGCAAATTAAATTACATTAAATCAACAATTATATATTTTAAACGGTACGTTTAAAGGGGCGAAAACGTTATTGTCGCATTGCCACTTGATTCATTAGTAAATCAGTTTAAGTCAACTAAAATAAATCATTGATGTACAAAATGCACTCGTACATCTGATCTACTTACAGTAACGGTTGTCATATCCCCACGAAAGGAAAAAAGTTACAAATTTAACACCCGTTTCTCGTCATCGGTGATGCATCTCGGCTCCTGCATTGGTACAAAAGCAACAGTACGTTGCACGGTATTTATTTTCGGTTGCTTTGTCGATCAGACACTCACTTATTTCTAATTACAATTGCAATAAAATATTTCATTTGTTACTTTCGATATGCCATGTACCTTGTACCTTATGGTACATAAAGCATTTTTCTATAGGTCAGCTGATAGCCTTAATCAAAAACCACGGATTTAAGGGACCGTGTGCTTAATGCGCCTTCCAAGAAAAAACGCAAAAGCATCGAAAGAAATGAAGTGTTATAACAACCAGTGCTTGTTTTGTTACTTAGCTCTTTTAAACTTACATTAACTAAGTACTAATGATACAAAACTGAATTATTTAGTAATTTATTGTAAGTGATTATACACAGTCATACAGTATTTTTTTTTTCTTACATACCTATTCGTGATCTATTCATTATGTTAAGAGATTTTGTAACAAGGTAAACGCATAGAGTTACAAATCGTAAAGCGAATATCTGCAGCTCCTGTAATAACACTGGGAATAGATACCAACACGTCTACAGGACTGCATGAACAAAATTAAAGTGAATGTGGGCGTTGATGACCACATCAATTACAGGTGCCAGGTGTTTCGTCCTATTGCCAACAAAATGGCGTGGACAATGCAACATGTTACAGTTTGTGTTTCGCAAATTGGAAGAAAAAAAGCGTTTCAATGGATTTTCCAGTAACATGTTTATTGTTATCCACCATGCTCTATTATATTAAAACTGGGTTTTCTAAAAACGTATTGTGGTAAGTTTTACATGTAAATCATGAGTTTTGTCCGAAATCACGTGTAACACTGCATAAAGTTCTATCTTGCTGTGTGCGAGAAATTACAGGATTATGTGGATTTAAGTCATTATATTTTATGTGGCGTCGGGTTGTTTTTAAAAAGTTGATGACGCATCTTTATGAAACGTAGCCGCAGCTCCAGACTAACGTTACAGAGATGTTTTATATGTGATTCTTTTTGTCTTGTAGGGCACTAATACTATGTTTTTCGCACGTCTGCACTCCCACGCTCGTGCCCGTTGGTAAGTGTGTGTAACCTGCGTGACCTCCGTACGTCGCGGACGGGCCACGTGCCACCGCGCGTGACGCTGCTGCTCCTTCTGCTTGTGGCGTGTTGTCTGGTTTTGTCAAGGGATGTTCCGCGTGGATTGTCACGAGCGCCACTTTTGGCTGGCCGTGCAGTCCCAGTTCCTTGGCCGTGCAACTCGTTTTGGCATCGAAGGTAAACCATTACCAGCGTTTGCGAATACATCTATGCGTGCGTGTGTGAAGCTCGTTCGATGTCGCATGTAGCTTCAAGAAAAAGTCTTGTTACATATAATGAGGTTAGGACCGTGCACGTGTCATTTGTCCCTCTCCCCCCATCCAGACAGTGGAGGTGTACGCTTCCTGTCACCCCAGCAGGCTGCAGTGTGTGGCTACAGTATCTCGTATAGCGCTAGAGGTGATCTGGTCTTCAGAGCTTCCTTCTTGGCATGCCATGTGGACAACAAAGTGAGCCAGCTGAGTTTAAGACTGATGTCATGTCTCAGTTGTCAGCTGTCCATACATTTGCTCATCATGTGTAGACAGATTTTAGCTTGACTTACATGTTTTTTTTTTTTTTTTGAATGGTTCAAATTTCTGATATACATGTCCAGACAGCCGTCTCACAAATGTACTTTTTGTGTTTTAAATTAACCAAAATGAGGAACCGTGTTTAAGGAATTAAATGAGAACGTGAATTTTAATGGCAGACCAGCGTGCACCTGACCTCTGAAGTCTGACACAAATTCCTTGACAGCTGACTGCTTTGTATGGAGTGGTGAGCAGCTGCTCACTAGATGCTCATAAGCAGTTCATAAGCAGTTTATAGGCAGTTCATAGAGAGGTGCCACTAGTATGCCAGTTCGTTGGTTCCAGAAGGGCATTGAGTTCCACTTGAGTGTTCACGTGGTCAATGAAGACACTAGTGGAAAGAAGACAGCCTACCCACTTCTGCTGTCGTGTCTGCTACACCAACCCTGGAGCCCTCGTGAGATAGTGTGTGAGGAGGTCTACATGGAGGTGAAAATGGGAGTCCTTGTTTGTTTTTGTTTTGTGTTCTGGTGGTTAATGCTGCTGTTTCACGTGAATATGGATGTCCATTTATGTGCCTTCTGCATCTCTCAGGTCTCTGTTATGAACTGGATCCCCCCTAACCGTCAACCCTCTGTAGACCAGGATCTCTCAGCTCCTGTGGTGTGTACACATGCTCCTTTGTGATGCAGCATGTTTTGTGTCTTCTCCAGCTGAGAGTAGGGCACTTCTGTTGTACTGTAGAACTGCCTGAAATAATAGCTATTAAAAGCAGGCTGGTGTTTTAGGTCTTTAACGTTCATAAACCTGATGCTGCTGCTTGTGTAACGTAAGGATTAACAGTTTTACTTTGAGTAGTCATTAGGATATTGTATTTTTACTACTGAATGTCAATGGCAAATTGAGTTTCAAAACTTAATGACCCTTTATTCTCATCTTGGCTTGACTGTACTGTCTGTCACAATATACTTTTTTTTTTTTTTTTTTATCTATGAGGAGGAGGAAGATGAGTTAGAGTGGCAAGTGGTGTTCCACCGACCGCAGCACCCCTCAGCTACAGCTATGCCTGTTAGAGAGGCAAGGCGGATGGGGTACTACATCGGTGCCACAGGGGGGCGCCTTCTGCTTCGTTGCTCCTACTCCTCTCCGCTGTCCCATGTGCTGCAGGTGTCTCCATCTTTGTCCTGCACTTGCTGCAGTAACTGCTGGAAAAACTACCCTGCCTCTGATGCTCAGAAACAGTAACGTGTTTACAAAATGTGCAGCTCTTTTCATAATTAATGGCTTGACATGGACTGGTGTACATGCATTTCCTAGATCATCAGTGAAAATTTCACAACTGATCCCGTGTGCTGATGCTGTATGATTAAATTGCAGGATTACGGGACAGATGTGGAGGCTGTCAGCACTGCTGTGCTCCATCAGCACAGTCAGATCCCCCTCGTGGCTGACCTTTCCGTGGCCTGCCCACTGAGTATGCACGATTTCTCACAGTTTCACCGAAAGCTGCAGCAAGTTCATTTAAGCCTCACTGTGTAAATGCTTAATTGGAGCAATCACATTAATAACATTGACTGCCAGCTTTCATGGTGCATCAAGGGTTAGCCTGCCAGAACTCGAACCCTTGAGGATGGAAGTTGGGCATTTGCAGTTTACAGGTTAATGACTCCCTGAGCTATAGCAGCCGTTATGAAACCAGTTAGGTTTTTGTGTAGGTTTAAGCACAGTCCAGCTGGTCCTGTCTGTGTGTAAATTGCCCCACTATTTAAAAGCTACACAACACTATCAATATTGTATTTTTTTCCAGTGCTGACAATTCTTGAGACAAAGATCAGGATTTGATTAGGACGAGCAGTTGATTTGTGGAAACGGTTTGTTTGGCCGCTGTTGCTAAGGTAGGGCTGAGGTGGATGGAGAGCACCTGTCCTGGAGGTTCCCACAGGTCCTGAGCCCGCTGGTGCATGGCTGGTTCAGAGATGGAGGCATGAGGATGGGGGTGGGGATGCTCCTGTTGAGTGATTGTCTGATCCAAGAGCATGGCTACGAGATTGGAGTTCGCAACCATCTTGTTGAGGTCAGGATTCCATTTGGAGCAGAAGGTGGATCCATTAAGGTTTGTGGGTGGAAATTTGCACGTAGAACCAATAACGTGGGTCCTTTTAACTGATGTCTGTCATGGTTTAATAGAATTAAATGCAACCCCTAAACACTTCTAGTATCTGATTATAAAGCCCACTGGGACTGGACAACTTGTTGTCTCTGACATTTAGTTTCAAGCAATACTTTTACTGTTGCTGCTGTTTCATGTTAATTGCTTCAACAGAAAGATATCACGTGTAGATTGATTTAAACACTCATCTTAATGGTGTGTCATGGGGACTCTCTTCTCCAGAGCAGAGTTCTTGACAAGGGCTACGCACAGTCCTTTGCGGTGGACTTGTTCTTCATCCACCAATGGGAGGAAGGCCACTGGGGCATGACTCAGCATCGTATATTCCGGACTTTGAACACAACGTTCGTGCTGCGTATGCCCACACTTATCAATAGTAAGTGTTGAGTTTTTTTTGTTTGTGATTCTTTTCTTTGCAAAATGGTTGATAATGTTTGTTCCATGCGTTTTCCTAAGCATCCATCAATGAAGAATGTTGTTTTGTTTTATGCTTGCTAAAATTCTGCATTCCAGGTTATCCTGGATATATTCTGATATCACACTGAGGTCCTGTACTGGGTATTCTAGTCTTGCTATATGGTTATATATACTTTACAATCTTTGTGTATTTCAGTGTCGACGCCATTTTGATGCAATGGCTTTTTTGTACTAATGAGTTGATCATTCATTTATATAGTTGGTTTTTGTCTCTTGCTTAGACACCATTCCAGCACAGGGTATGTTTTCAGTGACTGTGGGAGTGTTCCCCAAAGAAGTATCCATCCGCAGTGTTGCCATTGGGGATGGCGACCATCTGCCCTGGGCACAAACTGGCCAAGAGGGCCTCAAGGTCTCCATCATGCCCTTTGTCAACGGCAGCCACGCCTACCTTCTCCAGGTGCCCTTCTCGCATCCCCAGGTTTTCCAGGAGGTGAGAATATGCTGTCTTGTGACATTTAATGAAGTTCTGAATACTGTAATGCTTTATGCAAATTAAGTAAGACTGTAGATGTGTGGTTATGGAAGAGTAGGGATGGCTCTTTGACTTCTGATTTGTATTTTAGCCATATATGTTTCTTGACCACTAAATGCAGTTTCTTCCCTAGTATGTAGGTGGCCCTTACAGGCGGCACGTCCTTGTAATGACCTTTGCCTTTAACATCCTCCCCAGTAATGAGCTGTTCTACCAACATGGCACTGTTGTATGTGATTTGCAAGATGCTGGTAAGCTTTGGACCTCCATGGTACTCCGTTGTTGCACTGGGTGGTCTATCCTACAATTGGTTTAACCCCTATATTCCCACCCACATTAGTTTTGCCCAAAATCGAGGGCAAATGCACCAGTGAGCATGTGTTGGTGCTGGTGCACTACGGGAACCTGGGCTCCCAGTGGGAAATGTACATCGGTGGACATAGGATGGACTGGGAGATGGTAGAGATGGAAGGATACCAGCTGGAGACTACAGATGACTACTTTAGCGTGGAGCTACCTCTGAACAGTCCAGGCATTGTTTATGAAGTAAGGAGCTCCGTGCTGCTCAGGGCAGGTAGAGTGGGTGGGTGGGTGGATTTTGCACTTTTGGGATTGATCTTCCCAAAGGACAGGTTCAGTAAAATGTTAATGAGCATTTACCAAAAGAGGTTTAACCTGGTTCTCAGAACTGCAGGTATAGCAATTCTTATACAATTATACCCATATCCGTAAAGGGACTGACAGAGGAAGTCGCCTGTCCCTCAGTTTGGTGGGAATGTGAACCAAGTATAAGTGCATCCATAAAACATTAATTAGGAGCAGCCTATTTTTACATTTTATTGCCATATTTGTTTATCACTGAGAAATTTTGCAATATTGCAGAACATCAGTCTGCAGGGGTTGGCAGTAAGGGTGGAGGTGAGTCTCGTCAACGTGGAGACGGCAGAAGAAGAGCATACCTTGGTCCAGCATTGCACCTTCCAGCCCAGGGAGCTCCTCGGTAAATGTCTTACTCGTGTTAATGTGGTTATGGCTCAGGCAGGCAGTTGTGTGTGTGTGTGTGTGTGTGTGTGTGTGTGTGTGTGTGTGTGATGTCACTCGACATTTTATTTGTGCTCTGCGTAGAGGAAAGCATCGCCTACTGTTTCTCACCAGTAGAGGGCGCTAGATGATTGTCCATTAACTCCATACACTACAGTAGTATGGCCATGCTGTGTGTATCACACATCGCATTTACTTGCTCTGGTGTTGTGAGCTGACTGGCGTGTTCCATCTCAGTGTGCCTGCCAGAAGGTCGGGCAGTAGCGGTGGTCGACACGTCCCGCACCATGCCCCCTGTTAAACCCAAGCGCACCTCTCTGCTGGACCCGAGTTGCAGACCCACTAACACCGACGCTACCCGGGCTCTTTTTAACTTCTCTTTGGCCCTGTGTGGTACTGTCAGAACAGTGAGTACGTCAGTTCTGGATGCAGACAAGGTGCATCTTGAGCATATTTTAAAATTTCTAAGTATTTTCCCATTATTTGTAGTGTAACAACTCATACATGTGTTCCGCTTATAGTATCTCAGTGAAATAAATTTGTTTAAACATCATACAGCAACATGCAAAATCTGTAATTCACGATTAATCTACTTTGAAAAAATCAAAATGATCGGGTTAAAACAGACATCACTTTAGTTTCTCCTTCATCTCTGCTTATGGGTCTGTCCTACCTGTTATAGGTTGAGGGAAATCACCTAGTGTTTGAGAATGAAGTTCTGTACATGAAGAAATCTGTTCCCAGTTCACACCCGCTCATCCACCAGGACACGCAGTTCAGGTGAGAGTGGTTCCCATAATGAGCAGTCTGGTTGGATGTAATTATTATTTTTAACACACAGAGGGAGGGGGGCACTGCTGTTTGGCTACTCCCTTCCCCAAAAGAGATTTCCTTCCTGTTGCTGTTTGCAGGCTTATTCTGCAGTGTCGTTACCTAGCCAACAGCAGCACCCTTGCCATCCAGCAGCACGTCCTCCAACTCCCCTCGGTCCCCCCCCCTTCTCTGTCCAGTGGTCGCAAACAAAGGAGCAGTGGAGCCGGGACCTCCCCTCCCCCTCCCCAGCAAAGGTGTGTCTGAGGTTTATTTACAGGAGATGGGAGTTACATGTTGGGTTTTATTACATTCTCTCATAGTTCAAAGACAGTGTGTTTTACAGCAGACAAGATTGGTAGCAGGTTTGTATTTTTTGTGTATAAAAATTTCCCATAAATTAGACACTTGTACTCCTGTACAAACTAAAATGGGTTAAATACAAAATGTATGGGATCTCTAAGCATTTAACAGTAATGAAATGTGTGACTTCACATGTACAACTACAGTCTATGAAACGTCTGTTAGTTGGGTCTGACTGCTCCTGACAATAAAGGTAAGGACAGCAGGTTGAGGGGACAAAGTGTGGTCCTGATGTGATCTCGGTTTTCTTTAGGTATGAAGGTGGACATGGTTCACGCTGGACTTCCTAGAGGCGTGGCTTCCATTACACTTTTTGAAGATTTGGTTCTTTGAATTGTCCATGTAGACACTATAAATAAACAGTACTGCCTCACAACGATGTGTCATTAGCATTGATTGCATTGCTGTGGGGGATGGGGGGTTTTACTTGTGAGTGGACCAGTAAGATTTTTAAAATTTTTATTTTAAAATAAAATAAAAATTTTAAAATAGGATGATCTGACATTTTACACTCTGATTGCGTTTTATAGCACGTGTAAGATTGTTACTGTATACAGCCATTTCAAATTGGACATTACAGTGATCTAAAGGAATGCTCACTGTTATTTCCCACATCTCAATATTGAACAAGATAGTGCTGTTAGGTTTATCCCGTTAATTACTAAACCGAGTCTTCAGCTCAGTACTTCAATCCAGGTGAAAAAGCTGGTGAGGTGCCCAGTGGCGACTGGTAATCTGAACCATGAACACTGTTTAACCAAGTCTTACACGCATCTTCTCTCCTTTGTCTGGTAGATGTTTCCTTCCCGTACGTCCCTCTAGTTGGTGTACTCGGTGCTGTACTAAGTTCTCTGGTTGCTGCTTTGACCAAGGCTGTCTGTTTTCAATAGAGTCCATACACCACACACCATGTTCCTTTCTGCTTTTATGAACCAGCTGTCCATTCAGTATAATTAAATTTTCTTAGAAAGAATAAACAGTGTCTGGAAGCAGAATGCATACAGCCATCTATCTTGGATATACAGTAAGAACGACTCACAAAAACGAGCAGCGTACCTCAAAGGGGGAGAGAGAGATCGTTTATCTTCTACCGATTACATCAATAAACTCTCTCCCTTTAAATTTGGATTCTCAGATATTGTCTGGCCTCGCTTAAATATGCACGTGTACTCTTACTCATTTGTAAGTCGCATTGGACAAAGGCATGTGCTAAATGAGTAAATGTAAAAATGTCTGTGATATAACAAGAATGCAGGTCAAGGTTCTCGCACACCTTGTGTAGTGAGTCGCCCGCTGATTAATCTGGCACCAGCAGAAACATCTTTATTGATATGTGTGTTTCATTGCTGTGAACTAAGCAACACCAACCACCTTACTGTTCCTTCCACCTTACTGCATAACTTCGGGTCAAGCCCTGTACCAGGCAATTTTCACAAGCCACCATGCTGTTTATTGCCCCAAATGTCTGGAAGCAGTTGCAGTTAAGGTGTTAAAACTTTTGATGGGCACCACAAATTCTGAAAAATTATCTAACTGGAACATCTGAGGCCTGCTAGACTAACAAAATACAAAAAAATTTATCATTCATCTTACAGAGGTTACATCCCAGTTAACCGGTTATATTTACGTAATTTTAAACGGAAGCTGCCGACCGTAGCATGTATTGGGAGTTTTTTTTTTTTAAACGTTAACTACTATGGGCAGACCGTCTCGTTAAAACGTATATTATTGATTGAATATTTGGAAGCCTCGTGGTTTATACACTGTATCGCAGTTAAAACGAACCCATTTTCTACTTATGCTCGCAGTCCCGAATTACTTTAAACTACTGTTTTAGAGACGTTTAATGCGCAAACCCGAAAACAGCCGTCAGGAGAACTTCCCAGGCCAATATTTCCAAAGTGAGTGTAGATCGCCTGTCTATAAACGTTTTATCAATAATCACCAGATTTTATTTTTAATTGCTGATGTTTTTTTCGTGCCCGTGTACCAGTATTTGTCTAGGTGTCCTGCCAGCTTATGTAATAATGGGTTTTCCTCGCCAAATGTGAGAGTAAAACAAAGGCGTGCCGCAGCACCTTTTAAGTGGACGAATTAAAAACTCCAATTAAGCATCGTCCCACGCTTGTCGCCACTGTCCTGCGTGCAAAAAGACGCATTGACTTAATTTAGTTTAGTGAAATCTCTCCGTCTCCACTAAACTTTATTTGTTTAACGCTTTCTTTAGGTTGTTTGAAGCCTTGCGGAGACATGCTAAGGCCTCCCCCACCAGCCGAACTGAAACAGGTAACAATGGCTTCAGAAACGCCAGAAGGCCAAATAAAGGTGAGTATGTTTTACAGCCGATGTCAGGGACGCTAAACGTTCTTCACTAGAATGTTTAAGCGTTAACGTTTTTATAATTTTTTTAATTATTATTTTAAAAGTAAAGTTTTGTATTACTAACATTGTCACAGTACTAATGAGCGTGTGCAGTAAATGGCTTGAGACCGTCTTCTCCCTTTCTTGCAGCAGAGAGCGCATCCCGCTGTCCTGCCTCCGTACTCCTCGCGGACTTTGCATCATCCCTCCTTCAGCTCCTTGTACGCGGCCTATGGGTCCATGCAGTGCAGCCTGGTGGCCCGGAGCCACGGACAGGCGGGCTTCCCAGGTGAGCTCAACTGAACTGACACCATCTTATCGTTTTTGTAACGTAGCTTTTTACATCCTTAGTTTGTTTTTTTTTCCCAATATTGAGATAACATCTGACTGTTTACATCAGTGTTAACAGGATCGCTGCCTCTATGTAAGTTAAGATGCCTTTTTATTATTGTATGGACATTGAGGAATGACAACTGGTGTGAAGTACTTTGATGTAATTGTACAGGCGGCAGTTAAAGCAGATCTGTACCCTGTTTGCGCTGTGAATTCTGATCCCCACTTTTGTTTCTTTTCTCTTCTCTTGTCTTTTGTCACTCTCAGTTCCTGCCATGATTCCCTCAGACTTCTTCTACACTGATCCAACTCAGGGTCCGGGAAGTCGGATGCATAACAGTATAACGCAGCTAGAGGTAACTTTGAATCACACTGTGCTCAGATTTACTCTTGTTATAGTAAATATGCTGTCAATACACAAGTTAACCCTTCCCTACATCTGGGATGTATGTAGTGACACACTTTCACCATCTCATCTGTGAACCACAGTGGGTGGGTAATTTGGACACATTTTTGATATATGCTGCTTAGAAGTGATGACAAGTCTTATTCATAGTACATTAAGGTTTGTATGGCTACAAGGTGGTGAGTTAATATACGATACTGAAAGGAAAAAAAGCACAATTTTTGGGAGGTAGTTTTCAGTAATACCAGATGGAACTGTAATAACAGTTTGATCCAACTTCATATTGTATGACCAGGCAAACCATATTTTAGTTTATAAGAAGAGACAGTCAATTTTCGAGGTGGGTTTTGTTGGTGGGGACTGTACAAAGGCAAGGATTTGAGAGATTGAAGGATGAGACCGATGAACCAGTCAAATAAAATCTCAGACCCATCTTGGTAGGGTTCTAAATCAATCACAACACTGCTTATTAGAATGCAGAGGAAGGTTTTAACTAATTCTGTAACATTCTGCAAGAAAATCTTATTGCAAAAGAGAAAAATCTACATTTTTGAAGACTAAAGGTGATTACAGCGCATCCGTGGCGAATTAGAGAAGTTTAAATGTGTGCACATGTGATGATTAGTGTTGAGATATAAAGCTGACCATTGATTCTTAAATCTCATTCTGTAGCTGTTTGAGTGCTGCCAGCTAAACACACCTCCACCCATCATGTCAGCCAGGATCGTTCCACCCATCACTCTAGACCCCTTCAGAAAAGAGCCCCATCCAGTCCGAAACCTGGGGTGTGAGGTTGGGGCTTGGGACCATCTCTATGGTTGCCAATCTTCTAGGCTGGAGGTCATACAGCTGTCCTCTGAAGAAGACCAAGCCGTTACAAACCTCTTAAAGCTCCACTACAGCTCCACGTCTGACCCAGACCACCACAGGTTTTTTCATCCAGCCTGTAGCCCTACAGGTCACGTTTCAACAGAACTGGAGGTTGCTGATGCAGATTCTGTCTGCATGCCCCTGACACCTGCTGGACCTGAGCAGCGATCCAGGGAGTGGTCAGACATGGAACTGGAAGCCGCCAGTATCCTAGTTGCTCTGAAAGACTCCAGACTACAAACAGGCGAGGTGGGAGGTCTGGTTCCAGAAGATAACGTAAATTAAACCGCAGGGCCTTCAAACGGATATGCTCCTTTCTAATGAATGACAACCTACAACTTTGAGGGCATGTTTTGGGGGAGTGGAGGTACTGCTCATTTACAAGCAGTTGGTCGAGTAGACCGGCGTGCAGGGGAGCAAGCTGACTGTTGGGAATTTAAGGGGGGCGAGGCAGAACTAGACGGACCACCTGGTGGAGGATTCCAGTTGGTGGATGAGCCTGGCTTTTAGCCTCACCAGGGGGTACTGGGGATGAAGACTTAAAATACCAAGACTGTAGTGTTCTGTGTTATGTAGGTACGTTTTGGCCAACAGCCACATCACATTTCACCCTCCTTAGAAAAATTTGGCATACAGCTAAATGCCTCTTATAGTCTGCATTCATATCAGTTTTGTAAGCACTGAATTAACCAAGTCGGTGTACACATTGAACAATGTGAATGTTAAATTAGGTTTTTCACTAGGCTGGGTCATATTCATGTTAAGTAAACTTGTCATGTTTTTTTTTTTTTTTTTTGTAAATTTCCAACTTGAACCAATAAAAATGTTGCTGAATGTGAGTGATTTGAATCATTGAGCTGTACAGAGAAACCATTTGTTTAAAGAATAGGCACATATAAAGGTGTTACAAAAAAGTTGGTTTTATTGAAACACACCATATTGGTTTCATGGTAATACTTGTTCCCCCTGTTGTAAAACAATTGTAGTTTAAAATGAGTGAAAATGATCCTCCTAATTAATAAACGTGACCACCTTATCACAGTTAAATGAAAACAAAACTATATTTTAACTGCATTCATCACTATTGGCACCAGTACCGGTAGTTTTCATGCTGATCTGTGTGTTTTTGTAATGAGTTGTCTTTCAGTTTGCATGTCCCAATATTATGACACTTTCACTATGCTATGTAAAGTCCTCACCATGACACAGTTTCCTCAAGCTTCGTCAGACAAAAGTATCTAAAATATTTCACCGGTGTTCATCACAGCCATTCCACTCAGTGCTGCTCAGTGGCAATCCCATCTGAAGCTGCTGCTTAGCAACAGGAATTGCTGAACATGTGCCAGACACATATAGAAAAACACGCACTTTCTTAATCATTGTTTCAAACCCACACCCTCAATGAAACTATGCAAGGAATATTAATTACTTTGTGCTCATACTTTTACACAAAATTCTTCAGATTTAGCAACACTTGGTATGTACTGTAGGAAGTTGTTACAATATTCCCAGAAGGTCGTTTTTTTTTTGCAAGACCTTCTGTATATAGTGTTAAGAGTTTCTGTTGATGTCAAAGTGTTTTTTTGGGTTATCGGATGTTTCTGTTAGGATGCCAGTTTGGTTTTTGCTACATCACTAAGACTTCATGCGGGCCTTTGTAGCCGCATGTGCGGCTTCCATGACACGGTACCGGTCGCGTATGTTTCGACGCCGGACGTGCTCGTTGGTAATCTCCTGTACGTTTGACACAGGGAACCAGCCCTTTTGTCCGTCCGACATCTTGGCACCTTCGTACCAGCCTGGTGGAGAAAAGAAAAAGGGAGGATTACAGAATGCAAGATGAAGAGGAGTTGAAGGCTGGCTGAAGAGTAACAGGAGTAACTGAAAATTTTGGGAAATTTTAGGTGGGTTGGAAAGTTGACAAAAAATTTTTGAGGGACAAGCTGAATGGTATAAAGTGATATGATGAGCGATATGAGTAGGTATCAGTAAAAGATCACAGAGGACTACTGAAATGGCACTTTATGTATTCCGGATATTCTGGAATAAAAACCGTTAACGTAGGATTTAAAATCTGGTACCTTCATTGGTCTTCCGCAGAACATTAATGATTTCCGTAGGCTCCAGGTTAAGCTCATCGGCCTGCTTGGCGACATACTGGTCTATACATTGCACCTGTGGGCAGTCTGAGAACACAACAGCTAACGTGAATAAGGAGATTAACATGGTCATGCGAAGACCACGGTGATCGGACATGCTAGGAGAGAAACTCCCAACAAAGCTATGAAGAGAGGAGAAAAGCAATGTGCCAACAGGGAACCACAACCCAAATCATTGTGGTCATAGTAACTAATACATGAGAGGGCAGCATTAATGATAAAATGACTCACCCCAGTCCTCATAAACAACTTCATTCATGTTCTCTACCCTTTCAGGGTTGGGGAAGGCCTCAATCCACCTGTCCCTGCTAGACCTACACAAGAGAAGAGCATGTGTAACCTCCAGAAACAGACTGGTTCCCAGTGTCAGTATCCACACTGCACCAGGTTCAGCAATATTCCAAAGACAGTATAAGGAAACTGGCAGCATGGAAGGGGCATAGGAAGAAACGCACACTCACTTGGTTTCGGCTTTTAGCAAGCGCTCGCTTGTTCGACCTTGGTGGTTCGCCAACAGTGTCAGGAGAAAGCAATTCTCCAAGGCGGGCCCTGGAGATGCCTCAGACATGGACTGCACCTGGACCAGTGACCGGTGGGCGTGATCAATCACAACGTAGCGTTCCGAGCTAGAGCATGGCAGGCCAGGGCAGATTGCTTTACTTACAAATCCCCACATGGAGGATGGACAATAATGGATTTCTATGCACATACTCACCTCTTCTTGCTGGCGAGGATAAGAAGATCATTGAAGAGGAAGAGGTATATGGGGGTGTATTTAGGCCTGAGAGTGAAGACAGTTCCTCCCTTGATCATCTCCTGGAGCTCCCCTTGTTTCTCCAGGAAGCGGTTCTGTGAGATTATGGGTATACGCTGGACAGGAAGGGAATTGTTAACTAAACAAAAACACCTGAATCGAATCATACATATGCTGACTATACCTAGTAACCCAGTTTACCCCAGCACAATGAGGTGGCTGTCATTCATATTTACCTATAGCCATGTGCTGTAATAACTCATTTTAAAATAGTGTATTACTGTCAATACACAGAATCTTCTAGCTGTATGCACTTGCCTTCAGTTTGTCAAATTCCAGCATATTCGCTATGCGAATGACTTCCTCCGTCTGTTTCATCTTCCACACTTCGGTAGTGCAGTCATCTATGATCTTGGGCACATGAAGGAGCAGGAAATGAGAGGGCAAAGGTCAACACTGTCATGTACCAGGAATGACAGCAGACAAGAGGGATGCAAATTTAACAGGCTGCATTAATGTTCAAAATACGACCTTTTAACTTTAACCCTTGTCACCTGTCTGTTTTTACATCTGAGAACATGAGCAAGGCATTTTATTACAACTTTCCCGATGATGCTAACGGCATGGTGCTTTCGAAGGACTAAGAAAAGTTTAACTGCTTTTTTTTAGAAGTTACACATTTGGTTTTTACTGGTTTATCAAACTCTTTTAATGTTTTTTGAAAAAGCATGCATGACCCTTTTGTTCTCAGTTGAAAAACTTAGTTTCCGCTCTGCTCCATTCAGTTCAGATAGCAGGATTTTCTATTGTCTGCAGAATGTTCCAGTGGAGACAGTGGTGCATAGTATGACCGCAGTGTGCCAGGAAGTGCGAGAAGGCCGAGAGGACGGACACACACACACACACACACACACACACACACACACACATACACACACTCACCGAGCAGAACGGCTCACCTTACACACTGAGATGTGGGCTTTGGAGGCTGAAAACTCCTCTTTTGTCCCCTCTTTGGACCTTTTCACAATGTTCTGACAGCACAACATTCAATGCTGTTGTCAATGTCAACGTCAGTCTTATTTATAAAACACGTTTACTACAACCAGGTTGTCCAAAGTGCTTCACAATGATAAGAGTGACACTAACATAATAGCATATTGAGAGATGAGTAAAACAGAATAAAAACAAAACCTTGTAATTTACAAAAAAATATATAAACAGAATAAAGCAAAGGTAAACAAAATAAACATTATATTGTAACGCTGGTGCTGCGACCAATGGACAGTAGCCAGGAAGGGCGATTATGCACCTTCCCAGCAATCTTTGTAAAATAGTTGTACCCCACCCTGGGTGTGTGTGGGTGTGTGAGTGTGTGTGTGAGTGTGTGTGTGTGTGTGTGTGTGTGTGTGTGTGTGTGTGTGTGTGTGGGTGTGTGAGTGTAGACCCTTTCCCTGTCTTCCCGCTGCGAGTGTTCGGTTCATTGTTTCCATTTAAATCTGCCCAAGAGCCCTTGTAAGGACAAGTGAAAAATAAGAATAGACTACTCTACCCACCGCATCTTGTCATGGCCAGCCAGTGCCACCGCAATATTAACGTTAGATTAACATGACAATGTATTTTGTATGTACCAGACTGATTATTTGTATTTACATATTAAACATTTAATGGCACGGGCTGTACTGAGACCCAACATGCACCTCACTTCCATCGGTCTAAGTCTATAAATACTGCCTTGTGATGGGTTCTTCTAGAGAGCAGCAGCATCTTACCAAGCTGACACGTATGACATTCCATGGCATTCCATAGCCTCACCTCAATTAGCAATTTGATCCTTGTAATGCGCTGGAAGGGCAGCAATAGAAAGGAGAAGAATGGCAGCCGCTGGCACTGGGGCGCTTCCTGCAGCCGCTTGATCACAACCTGAAACTGTGTGTTTGTCTGCCTGAATCAACAAATGCAGAAGTGCATTTAGGGCAGCACTTCACTACACCAGGGTCCCGGCACAAAGAGAGACATGTGCATGTTGTCCAGCAGCATGCGCCAACCAGAGGGACTGAGTCACAAGATGGTCTGATTAGATCAGTCTGGTGCATGTGCTCATTGGACTTAAAAACATGGTAATGCATTAATGATCAAGTATTTTAAGACAGGGATAGTCAGGGCTCCAGGGCTGATTTAGGCAACTGGTTGTGCCAGTTTTCTTTTGTTGTCAGACAAGTTTTAAAAATGTACACAACCACAAATTGTCAGTCAGATGCTAATGTAAAGTGAGTTAACTGGAAGGGGATGAAAGTTTACAAGTAACAACTGGCCCAGATGTGTTGGTAGGAGGATTACTGTATTTCTCCTAATTAACGTACCTGGGGGAGTTACAAGTTATGTGCACGGCGTGTCTGTTTGAGGCCAAAATGTGCAAATTATGAAGTCTTTAAAACCTTTAAAAACAGCATGTTGTTACTAAAAAGCCTAACGTTCTTCTACGTTCTTTAAAAAAATCGAAAAATTTAATTCCCGTTAACTACGACTTATAAAAACGAATAAAATTCAGTCATTATCACACGTCTATGAAGATTCTCAGTCGTCCAGGTGAGGTTATCTGGAAGTTTAGTCATATCAACTGGACTTCTTTCTCCTGGTAAAAAGTGAAACGTTTCTGCATAAAGGAGAAAGAAGTCCAGTTGATATGACTAAACTTCCAGAGAGTGATTATCACAGTTTTCGTCAGGCATATTGGACACAAAATAATTAAAAGCTTAAACGTGGGTGAAATATGGCGAGCAAAAACTCATACACAGCTGCTTGTAAGCTGAAGGAGCTGGTCAGCCAGTGAAATATGAAGATATTGAAACAGCTCTGATGAACTGGTTTGAGGAAAATACAATTTAAACATGGCGAGTCATTAATTGTCATTGCTTGTACGAAAATGCCATAAACACGACAGACAAATGCCAAAATTAATTGCGTATAATTCAGGAAGAATAGCACAGATTTTGAAGACATTATTGTACTCGATTAACTTAATTGTTGGACGAAATTTATGGTGCATGTACTGTGCACAAAACTACTGAAGAAATACTAAAATGATGCTGGTGCAATGCACAGCAAATCAATTTGGGATTCAGAAGCAGATTTTCTCCAAATAATGTAATATTTTTGTGCTAATGAAGTAATCTTTACTTGTAGAAAATGTGTATAATTCACTGCATTTACACATTCATTCTCTGCAAATCCACACTACTATTTTTTGCGTACATGATTATCTCTGCTGCTCTACCTAAACACTCTCCTCAAAACCTGGGGAGCTACATGATTGTTCATTTCAAGCACCAAGTTCTGTCTACATGTGCTATAAGATGTTAGTCGACACTGAAGACAACCAAACGTTGGTTCTGGGCAACATTCGTCCTGAATAGCAATATAAAAAAGGTCAAACTGTACAATTGAATTTTAAGAGGTATGTGAAGCTCACATGAGGTTGGAGTAGGTCTGCTCTTGGTAGACCTGATTTCGCATATAGTCCACAAAGGCAGGGAAGTTGTGTTGGGCGTGGTAATAGATAATGTCACAGACATCAGAGATAACCACAGAGCTGTTAATCCGCTCTTCCAAATCCATCTGGAATCTGTGACAGACAAAAGGTTGTTAAAATAGATTTTGGGGAACTGACATAAAGCAATTTAGAGATAGTGTAAAATTATTATTCAATTCAAATTATTTAACATCAAGATGGCTGATGATCTTGCCAAAATTTTAAATTCTACAGGTGTGGCTTTGAAGATGAGACAAAGAAACTGCACAAAAACTTAGATTCAGTCAGGCAGGTGTACGTAAACTAGATAACCCAGATAAAAACATACTGGGCTAATACTTTTACATGTGGATGCAATACCTTCTCTGTAGAGGCAGGTAAACATAACTGTAACCAGTCACCACTGTCGCCTCACCTCTCGCTGACCTCCCGGATACGCAGTATATTGGAGAAGAGTCTCTTCTTGTCGGAGATGGTGAGTGTGTCGTCTAGCTCACGCGACTCCATGAAGTGGTCCGTCAGCACACGCAAAGATCGCAAGTACGAGGCCTCGGAGGTCAACACCTCAAACATGCTCTGGTGGATGGAAGAAACACGGGAAGCGCCACGTAAACAGGGTGAGAAATGCAGCTGTAAATCACACAACCGTTGGCATTAAACCAGACCAAGCCTAACATGGGCAACCCAGTTTACTCCACTGGTTCCAGTGTTGGTTTGCACTGGGTTAGGACAGGCAGCATCTGCAAGTACTCATGTCACATTAGTATCTCACTTTTGGTCTAAAGATAAACTTCCTTAGATATGGACTAATGAAACGCTAAGTTCCACCTCCTTAAAGCAGCACTCAAGACAGGTCTGAATCCTTCACCTCCTGTAACTTGCATTCATCTGGGCTCAGGTTTGTGAGGATGCCACTGTCCCTGACAGCTGGGAGGTTCTGCCACAGGGTACTTCTGCCAGGTCCACCATTAGGCACACCGGCACTGGCCCAGCCGGCACCCAAATCCATGTTGTAGTCTGCGCTCGTTTTGCTGATGTTGCGGCAGACCGTCTGCCTCCGGATCTCCTTGGTAATGACTGTGGCACGGTATGTTTGGTACAGGGGCTCTGGTAACAGATCACAGGATGAGAATAGGCAAGGTATGGGATCACTTCTATCAATTACAAGGCAACAGCACCCAGTCAAAGTTCTCATAATAACAATAAAAATGAAATATCACAGAAGCCACGCATAACCCGTTCTTTAGATAGTGGAAAGGATAAATCTGTAATTCCCATTCAAGTTTTTTGTAGTGCAACAAAAAAAAACTCATATACATGTACTCCAGCCTGTCGCATCCTATGGCCTGTTGCGGTCTACACCAGTTGTGTAATTAGGTCTTCACCTGTCATGAAGGTTTGTTGTGAAGTTACATAGTTACAGTAACGTCATGATCTCTTACCATTCTGGAACTGAGATTTCCAATCTTTGAGTGTCTTGTGAGGAGGAGTGACACATGTACTAGGGATGAAGGAAATTTTGAGAAGTTTTAGATATATAAGCTGAAGTCACAATACCTTCTGTGGAACATGGAAAAAAAAGCTTGAATTAAATTGGAGATGTGTATGATGACTGACATTAATGGGGATTACCTAACTTTTAAATAATGGAAGATCATTATTAAAAATAATGTCTTTGTATAACCCAAAACAAAAATTAATTTAGAATATCCTACTTACAGCTCTTCCTCCTTGGCATCTATATCATCATCTCCAGTGTGCTCACTTTTATTCTCTTTATCTTAGGAAACAGAAAACAGGTCACATGCATGAGCACGGTTATGACTGTACTTCTGTGTAAAATTTAACATTACATATGTAACACGCATCAGTATGCAAACTCTTAAGAGAAACACAGGCTTATTGGTATGTTAGGAAAACATTTACGTGAAAGAGCTGATTTACAGAAGTCTTGAAATGACCAGAACTCACATGGGAAATGTGGAGTGCACCAGGCTGACTGTGACCTGAGGCTGCTGTCCACTGAGCTGGCCCGGGAATGGGGTTCTTTTCTTCTGGACTGAGGTAGAAGGGGGCTGGGCAGTTGGGGGTGTAGGTGATTGCCCTGGCTGTGGTTACTGGCTGCTGTTGTTAGCTGGCTGTTGGGGGATGACGGACGCAGCATCTTCCACTCGTCAGCTGAGGGCAGGGGCAAGGGGATGCCACGGGGCACAGCATTTGAGCGGGGACTTTTGGGTCTTTCTTGAATGAGGGGCACCCGGGGAGGAACGGTTGGTGGAGGATCATTGTTTGGCCCAGAAGGCTCTGGTTGATACTCAGCGTTCTCTATAGAGAACACGGCAGACAGTTTGGAGCGGCGCAAAGGCTTCCGTTTGGGTGCCACTGGGGCCACATCCAGGACATCTTCATATATGGAGTTCTCTACATCAGCACATGTGACCATGGACGAGAGCCCTGAGAGACTCTGGGTTTCCGGGTTCAGAACCCCCATGGACTCGGCCTCTGATGTACACGACGCATCTGCCAAGTTTCTCCTCTTGATCGCATAGTCCAAGGAATGCAGGAACTTCCTACCTTCGCTGTCTGCCTTCTGGGCTCCCTGCGTCCTCTCCTCCACTTCAGACGATGTGGCCCCACATGCGGCTACCTTGTCCTGCTCCTCATTCTCTTCTCCCTCAACCTTGCCTTCCTCATTGTCTTCTGTCTCCTTATCAGCCTCTTCTCCACTCTCATCTTCATACTCCCCCTCACTTTCCTCCTCTTCATCTGCCTCAGGGACCCATACCAGACGCATACCTGGCCTCTCTAGGTGACAGATACAACTACAGTCTGTCCTACATGCTGGAGCAGCCGGTTCCTCCGTGCCAGACTCCACCTCCTCTATTGTCATGCCAACCATGTCAAACTCCAATGCCTCTACTTTCTTGCTTTCTGGGACTGGGAAATGAAAAGCAAAGTTTGCATTAAAGTAGTGCGTGATATGCAGAGACAGCAGATTGAATCGTGGTTAGTGACAGCATTTCTAAACAAAAGATTTTTGGTTCCAGTCAGAGAAAGTGCAGCTGCATTTGTGGAACAGCAACAGCACCTCTTTACGCCACACATGAAAAACTAATAATGTTTCACAAGTCAATTCATTATCAGCCCCTTTGGATTTCATTTTCTTTGGCCATTGTCAGAACTGGCTTAATTATAAAAGGAAATTTTCTTAAGAGAAAATGCCCATACAGTGGCTAGTATTGAAATCATGTATGCTAACTGAACGTTATTTTTTTACCATGTGTCTTTTTCAATATGTTCAGTATCACTTGAGAAGTAATTCAAGAGCCAGAATAAATTAGAGGTTCCTCTTATTTTCATCTCTCAGCCAAGTGACATCGGAAAGCTTTGGAATTTGGCTAATATGTTTGGTGTGTGTACTCTTTCCTGCTAAGTCTCAGTTTAGCCTGTGACATAATCTTTTGGGTATATCTATTATGTATTGAAAATGTTTTCTAGGAGCCATAATGCATCGTGACATTGTGACTTTTTTCTCCAAGCTAAATTAGTACTGGACGCAAAAAAAAGAAAAAGAAAAATTTTAAAAAGAACTTTTAAGAACCATTGATCTTGACGTGTGCTCCTTCTGAGCACTGTACTGACAGAGTGTGTATACCAGCGGGCCGAAGCGGGCTGGTTAACCGTTCTATCATGAGTCTTCCTGTATTCCACGTGGCAACAATGTGCTGAAAGAGCTTGTGGAAGGAGCCAGCCTTTCTGCTCTGCAGGCTGCTGTGGCCTTTGATACACCCGCCACTGTCCTCTGGCCAGTAACCGCTTGGCAGCTGCAGTGGAACTTCCTGATTGTGAACTGGAAAATCCATGCAGGCTTTCAAGTTTTGACCTTGTCTGTTCATACTTGCCTTGTAGATGTAACGCTCTAGCTACTAGATCTTCTAAAAATACATGAACACTAATGATTAGGGACCCAGGTAGATTTTTTTTAAGTGCTGCATAAACATATGTTTTCTGGACTTAAAAGCAGACATGCTTTCTCGTATTTTGCTCAGTACACATTCATGTTGAGAATGCTGTAATTTAGCCTATTTATGCAGTAGGATGTTATGCAAAGGAAACTCCAGCTAATCACCATTTTCAAGACATTAGAGCCACTCCTGAAATTTGGAGTGGATACTTTGAGTCTCAGGGATCTTTTTCCTTAACCACACGGTGCTCAATCTTTATTCAAATAGCAGTGGCCAAACACTTCCCCAGCAGGGCTTTTCGAAGAAGCCTTCCCAAAATCCTCTTCTCTACAGTCCTGACAAAACCGGTTCCTGGTACGGCTGAAATGACTCATCACCGTAAAATCATGATACAAAACCTCTTGTGTGTATCGATACATTTCCTGTAATTTTGCAAAACACTTAAATGTAAAAAAATAAAACGCAGATGTAGCTTACATGTATCAAAATAACAACCTCCGAAAAACAAATCTGGTAACGTGGCTACAACAACTGGGTCAATACTAAACCCACTACTGTTTGTTAACTAATAAAAGCTGATTTCTAAAAAAGTGTTTTATATACAGTCACACCTAGTTGTCCTTTGTCGTAATTAGTGTCAGTGCCTGAGATTGTCTTTCACATTAATAGTTCACATTAATGGAACTGTCGGATAACAGATGAGGTAAACAAATTATTCCATTCTGTCACAGAATGTTTGCAGTTGGTAATGAAAAGGGGTAGCCACAGTTAACTAATAAACAACATTTGCATTATTTCAATATTACAGAAAAATTTAATGAAAGTACAGTCATTGTTTGAAATTCATCCGTTTTTGATTTTGGTCATCATTAGTGTGTGTTTGTACATTCAGACAGACTGTAGGGTTTGGTGGAAGTGATGGTGTCAGGTGTGCTCTGAGCCCGTTAATGACCCACCTGGCCGAACTTCATCCTGTTTCTCTGGCATGGCGACCGCCTCTGCCTCCACTGGCATGGCGACCGCCTCTGCCTCCACTGGCATGGCGACCGCCTCTGCCTCCACTGGCATGGCGACCGCCTCTGCCTCCACTGGCTTCTTGTTGTTTCTCTGAGTGCAGCGTTTCCTCTGAGACGGCTGAGGCGGAGCCTGGTGTGTGTTAGTGGGGAGCATGTCAACTTTGGGTTTGGGTTTGACGGTGGGGCCTCGTTTTGGCTTTCCCTGAGGTGCCGTGGTGTCTGCTGTCTGGCCATTGCCCACAATATCCTGCTGGCTGAATTTTTCGACAATGTGCTTCACTTTCCCACAGTTGTCCACCGGGCTGCACGCGTGGGGAGTTGACAGTGGAGGAAGGCCGATGGGAGCCGGTTTCCTTGGGATGGGAGGCCGGGGTTTGGGATCAATCTTGGGGGGGATGGGGGGATGACAGGGAGCACACGGCTTTGAGAAAGACATTTTTCTTCAGGGACTTTATCAGTGCTGTTTAGATGTGTGTTGATTTTGCCTTCCCCCCTACATTCCAGTAGACAGGCAGTAGCAAAATGTTACAAAGGGGCTACCATGTTTATCTACAAAAAGACACGAAGAACAAAACGGTAAAAATTTACAAGTTTTTTAACAGTCCTCCTGGAAATTTCTCTCTAAAATATCTGATATAAGCAGTCAAAGTTCTAGGTATGCGATATAAGCAGCTTCTTATGGCCTCGACCAGCCCTATCACAGCCATACAGAAAAATATTAGACTAGCATCATACATTGTTAGATCTTATTTACAGTTCTCTCTTATGTTTCTAATGCAACTTTGTAAACGTTTGCACATTACATGTATTAATATTCAAATTCTGCATTTTGGGTAAATGAGGAGATACCTATTTATGAAGTGCTTTGAGGGCCGGCCCTGCATGTAAACACCACCATCACCATTGGTAAAAAATACGATTCACTAAATACAATCTGAATGGTACACTAGACACACACTCTTCAAAGCAACACTTGACAGTCATGTTGAGACACTAAGACTCATCACCACCCACTTTATGTAAACAGGAGTGTGTACGAATACAGTGAAAGTATTGAGGTCTTCTGGTAGAATGACCAACATCATTACCTTTCTGTGGCACTGGATATGAAAACATTGTATAATATTAAGAGCTTAAATAAATCTTTGCATTAACATCCCTGCAAAAATGCTGACTGATGGTTTCCTTTTGCACTCCTGTGACTGAGTTTGGAAAACATTTATAAAACGGAGCATTACATTAGCTTAGGAACATAATGCTCCCTTAAACTTTTTCAGACAGGGGGATCTGAACACTGTTCAACCCATCTGACCAGTTTTTGTTGAGACCTGTCAAGGCATTCTGAACAATGTATGTAAACACGCAGACAGCAGCATTCACAAGCCAAATTCAAGGTTACAAGCTGTCAAAGAGTGTCACGACATTCCAGGAGCTTCGTTTTTTCTTCAAAAGTGTGGGGGCGCATCTATATAACTATATAGTTGTATATCGTCAACAGTCTATGTAACTGGAGGGGAAGCGCAATAATTTTATATTTATGCTAAAACGTTGTTATAAAACGTTATATATTCAGCTGCACTGCCGCAATTCTTCCTGCCTCACTTAAGCACACACGTGCACAGCCTACTTTCTGACACACCCCCTGTTCCCCAACAAGCGTCTATGACATGCGATCTCGATTTTAAACCAAATTCTAATACGAGATGAATGTCGCCTCTTCTACATCCAAGATGCTAAAATCTGTCTTTCCTGGCTGGTCACCCAATTTAAATTCAGGTTAGAGAAGATTTGGACAAAAATGTAAAGTTGGAAAAAAGAAAGGCTTTAGAGGAAGATGTAATTAGTTACGCAACATTAACTGCAAGTTCCTGGCATGGTTAAATAATTAAGGACCTGCGGCCTTGTCTAAACACATCATGACATCTTTGCTTATCTACATTCCTTAAACGATTAGATAATAACGTGGCATATTAGTTATTACACAATAAAATCAGACACAGAACCTGAGTTACATGATCTGAAAAAGGTACCAAAAGCAGACTTTAACTCTACCTGTCCTGGTTTTGCCACACACCCACATAAGCAATCAGCAACTGTTACTGTCAAGAACAAACAAACAAACAACAAGTACACAAAGATGGAATGGGCAGGATTGGAACATGTGACCTTCCCTGTCTCAGTAGAGGAAGTTGACTTCACTGCACACACCTGCAAATGTACACATCAGATCAGATTACTCACAGTGCCATGTCTTTTATACCGAGTCTTTTATTTCTTATACAGACCGGTCTCGAGAGTATTTCACAGCAAAAAAAAAAAAATCAAGCTAAACTCACAGATCCTCTTCATAACTTCTCCAAACTCAGATCCTATAGACGCTGTGCCTAACTACAGCATGAAGCAGCACTGGTTCCCTGTGGTATAATCTCACTGACACAGCTCCGAAGTAGCTACACTGGGCTCACCATTGGAGTCCTGAATGATTCTCTCATCAGCTGCAATGTTAGCAGACATCACGGGGCTGGGCCTACTTCATTAATATTAAAATCAATGCAGAACAGCCAGATGACGCAAAAACTCGTTGAATGCACTAGAATAGTCTTGTGTGGCCACTTTCTCTCTGTTCTAACAGCAGACGTTTACAGTTTATTTTACTGTTAAAAATAACTCTGTCTGCGAAGAAAAACTGTCCTTAGATCCTGCAAATTTCTGCAACTGCTCTTGGTCCCTTTTTTGTCTGAAACAGAACTTACTGTACAAGTAAACTACCGAAGACGCCACGATTGCTGTAGTGCATGTTCTGTCTTGACTGGTGCCCTGCTCAGATATTACCCTACCTTCCACCTCACGTTTCCTGGAATATGCTGACAACACGACCAGGATAACATCTTGGAAATTAACTACGACTTAAATATAAACACATCTAACACTAATTCAATAGCTACCCAGAGAAGAATTTAATTACTTTTACCCCCCTTCTAATTGTCAGTCTTTACCTCTTCTCTCCTGGTTATACCTTTCAGCTTCGTACAAAGGTCCGACACGCTGGTCCTCACCCCTTTCTTGCGTTTATTGTTCAGATCGTCCCATTCCTCTTACACAAACGGGAACTTTGTAACGTGAGCCGATTAACAAAGTGACATCTGGCAGTGAGACATGCGAGCAGGTTAAAAAGCATGGATACGGTAGGATTGAAGACACAGAAATCAGGTTTCCGCGTCCCCTGCAGGACGTCCCTCAGTCACACGCAGTACAAGCCGCGATCCTGCGTTTTAAAAAGCGGACTTCGGGAAAAGTCCATGTCGTAGCCTGACAGTGTTGGCACAGAGCAACACACTGCAAAAGTTTCACCAACAAAAAAAATATTCCTTTCACGTATATTAAATACAGTACTACAATAAAATGACTATGTCTTATCAAAAACCAGAACGTTCCATACGAACCTGCCTGCAATAATACATTCCAGACCATACCAAACTACATATAATAAATTTACACCACCGGGGACACAACACTAAATGAACGGCTAGGATTTGTACGGGATATCCGTTATTATATAAGGACAAGGAAAAAAAAAGGACATGTAGTCCAAGACATACGGTGCATACATACAGTATATATTACATATACACATACATACACAAAAAATAATTTAATGTGTTTATAGAGGTGAAAATTTAGCGCATAAGAACCGAAGAAGTAAATAAATACAAGTCGCTCACACCTAGGATAAGATATATTTTTAATTCCATATAAAATTACCACGTAGCTCTCGGAAAGTAATAAAATGTCACGTGGCACATGGTTTCTTTTTGCCAGTCTTTCCTGATTGGTGATGTTACATTTATTACTACACAAATGTCACAGTCACGTCACCTAAATTTCTTAGTTACGGGACACCTAACGTGCTTATATTAGTTCGATAATTGATGAAGAATTTATATGCTGGTGTTTTCAAGTGAATTATTAGTTCAGTTGAACCAGAATCACTAAAATCAGAAGGCAAATATCACCTGCGATGTCAACCTAAAACCAAATGATCGCAGGGTACGAAAGACAAATTCCTCGATACTGTCTTCTAGGTCCCAGACCCCCTTTCTTTCATTGTCTCTTTCCTAGGAGTAACACATGAAAGGCTGGGAAGCAGGAAATCTTTTGTGAGAAAATGCTGGATCCAACTCACCGATTCTGAAGTTGAAGCTCCAATTTCGTTTTTGTCCAGAAAAAATAAAAATAAATAAATAAAAGCCGTTATCTTTACAGGGATCCTTCGAAAAGCAATCAACAAATTCTAAATCCAAGCTCGATTTTCAGCGTCAGACAACAGACTCGAACCAAAACACTGGAAATGTGTACTCATTGTCAGCATTGCCGTGAAAATAAAATAAATAAAATAAAACTATTGCTGAAAAATCCATCGGATAGTTCGCGGTAGCCTCTTCTTCTTAAACAGAAATCTCAGTTGACTTCGTGACTACACTGCTTGACTACCATCTGCCTATTAATTAAGCAGGCAAACCTCGCGGTCATTGTTTCCAACTTGTAGGTTGTTTCCCACTAACCGGCGTAGCGTATGGCTGCGCCCTGCGCTCCCTGGAGCGGATTCCGGACACTCCCTCTCACGCTCACCCTCTTCCAAACGATCTTTGGTCAGATGGGTTTTATCCCAAAAGGTAAGGAAGGAGCATTGTGCAACGTTCTCTACTGAACACTTGTTATTAATAATCGAGAGCTGATATTATTATTATTATTAATCGTGTTGGTCTAAATTGAAAGTTTCATCATAACTGTAATAAGTTGTTGAAATAAAGGTATTTAGTTTTTATTACATAAACACCGCGGTGTAAATGTTTGTGGGACATCTAAATGTAAATTTATATGTAAAACGACTAATTTTCTGTAAAAAAAATGTCATTGTTCTTTGTTTCTTTGTTTCTGCTTTAATGAAAAATTTCCTTCACTTGTTTCTTCGCGTTTTAGGGTTCCACCTACTGGTAGACTGTGTATTGACATCCTGGTACCTATTACCGAATAAATTAAACAGCTGATTAATTACACAGTTTATTTAATTCCTAACACAGATCATCAATAAATATGACACAAATATCTAATGATGAACGAAGCTCACTCTTTAATTTCTCAGAAACATATTTAATACTTTTGGTCAAACAGAATGTGTTCCACTTCCAATGTTTTTAAAGGGTAATTTTTGTTAAATCGTTATGATTCAATATTGCATCCATAAGTAAAAGTCACTTATTAAAATAACATTATTTTTGGTGGTGCCTAGTTGTACAACCAAATTTTAGTCATTATAATGTTGTATCCACTTTACTCTATTGTCTCTATAACAAAATGTGAGTCTGGTTTAATTACAGTATTTATTTTTCTTTTGTTAAATTTATTTAATTTTTTAATTAATTTTTTATTAAAATGATCTGTATCTAATGTTAACATTTGATGTGTACTATTTGAAATTCAACAGTGGAAATTTTAGTATATTTTAAGTGACTGGTTCTGTGAAGTGGAACTAATTTGGACTACAAATAACTGCTGTATAAATATACATGCGTGTCATACTAGTAAGATTACTAGTACTATACATTTCAGTTTATTCAAATTAGAAGTGCTGTTGACCTAGGATGATTTGAAGGGCCCACAAAAATTAGAACACAGCATAATATCTTAATAAAACAAAACATCTAACATATCTTTCATGGGTCTCAAAATGTCAAATGATGACCGTGGTGCAAGAACAGACACACAGTACAAGCTAGATCACTGAGGTGTTTAAAAGGGAGGACGTGATAGGAAAATTTGTGCAAATGGTACTTGATTCAGATGTAATAAGGTATACACCTTACATATCAACTAAACTTTCAGTTCAAATGATAAATATTACGATCTGGAAAGTGAAAAGACTAACGTTGTGGCTTATTGCACCAATCTTACACTGGATAGCACTGTAACTGTTTCATACATATTTCTGATTTGTTATACGGGAAAATAACAGCCAAACAATTTTGTATCAATGAAATCCCTGCCATTGCTACTGATTTGTACACGAGATAAAGTAGTTCCGGTCACTGGGGTGACAACGCTAACAAATTTCTCAAGCTGCGCCGTCAGTATGTTCGAATAGGATTACTTTTAAAGTTGGAGATGCGCGTTTGAACACATTGTCAGAAAAATAACACACAACAAAACTTTATGGTTTATCTCTGACAAATTTATCAACGTCTACGAGTGGAAAAAAGTAAGATACGTGGGGGGGGGAAACTAATTTTTGGGAGTAATCAGCAAGAGCACACTGCGGCTTTCAGTCGGGAATTAGGTGGTACTTCCTTGTTATACGTCACCGTGAGCATGCGCGTCATCTCGCGCGGAAGCACTACGCGCTGGAGAGGTGGCTCGAGCCTGACAGTCAGGCGAGAATGAGCGCGAGCGCGTGCGCGTGTTTGTAGCACTGGCCGTCGGGCTAAGCGTTTCGGACGAGCTCAAGGTTTCATCGCAGAAAAGGCAAGGCGGTTTGTGACTTTTCTTTTTAATGCGTTCGTTGCGCTCTCACTGCGCTGACTTGTTTATTGCTGCTAGCGGTGAACGACAGCTGCGAACACGCATGAATTCCGTGTCAATATGCGTCTAACGTGAAATTGTGTAGCTAGCCAACGAAGTTAGCATATAGCTAGCGACGTATGTTAACTAGCCTGAGTTTTAGGCTGGGCCTTAAGGTAGACAGATATTACATATTAATACGTGCAATTAACACAAGGACCGTGTTTACTGCACTACGAAGCGCACAGGCGGAAAAGCTTTTCTTTTGTTGCGAATACTTGAAGTTTGTAGTATTTTAGAATTTATGCTTATAAGGCACGAGCTTCTTGTCTAGTTGCATAGATGTGGCCATAGGAGCCATCAGGCTAACTTCACGAGTGATAAGTGGCTTGGTAGGAGGAAGCTACAGATTTCTGCATTTTGGTTAGCACATGCAATGCATTGCTTTTTTTAGGACGTCTTGAATATGCTGCGTTCTTAAATCAACGTTTATCACACTGTCTAGTACGCATGTAACTGTCGTATTACTGTAGGCTGCTTGTAGTTGTGTGTAACCTTGCATCGCCGACTACTTAGATTTCTAGGCGTGAATTAATATTGATGCTCTACACCCACTGCGCTGTCAGTGTGATTTTTACCGCTGTATATCCAACTAAGTGGTCATGAGTGAATATTACTGTGCAGTTGTAACAGTGGCGTTTGCATACGAGTATTGTCAGTTTATGGGCGTTGGGTGGTACGGTATACCTGCAGGCTGTGGTCGAATAACGAATTATGGATTAATGGAATTACAGAGTGTACGTTTGAGTGTAATACAGTAACTGAGTTGTATTAACCGAGGCCGGTATTTGGTAAGGTGGCACGCCTCGCCCGTGTGCTGTAGTGTGCGGCTGTCGCTGTCCATGGTGGTGAAGCAAACGGTCTGTGCACGTTTTGCATATGGAATACACAAAACTAGTTTGTTTATATACACGTCTGATAGTGGCGTTGTCTTTAATGGTGCGTAACTGAATATTAAGAATGTGTTGTATTTTATGAATGAATTTTTCGTGAAGAACCCGTATTCTCCGACATGGATTAGGCTAGATTGTCCCGTCTAGCATGACTATTCGGTTGCTTAACGGAGGACAGCGTTTTATCCATTAGATTTTCACTGCGAGGTAACCAGATATTAACAGTAGCCATTAGCACTAAAAGAATTAGCTTTGACGTGTTACCCAGTATGTTACTCTTGATTTCCACTAAAAGATCGTTTTTAGAAGTGCTTGAAGATAGGCGTGTGCACGTGCACCGTAGCCTAATTGGAACCTATTGTATGTTATGTGCATAAAGTACAGCTATTGTGTGGTGCATTTAAAAAATAAAAAATATATTTTGTGTCTATGAAAATATTTAAATATTTTACGTGTCATATTCGTGTGTGAAATATTAATGTTTTGGAGTCTTTGTACAGCTAAGTGGAAACAGAATCGTTGTATTTCCTAATTGTGCTGACTTTAAAATGCGTTTTGCATTTTAAGTTATGAGTCTGTAGTCCACAGTCAGTCAGTGCAGCAGTGACAGAGGGGTTCATGGGAATATCCCCTCCCCCCAGCAGCACCTGAAATGCTGCAGCTCTGGCTAAAATGCAGGGCATGACAGCAGGCAGTGTTGGGTTGCAAAGCAAGCACACCTTTGCCTCTGTTGATGTGGGCCTCTCTGGGAGGACTCATTTCTTTACACCCAGCAGAGGCACCAATTAGCTTGGCTGTCCCTGGGGTGTGAGACTAAGGCTATCCATAGCTGTGTCCTTTTAAAGAGTCGCTCTTCTGAGTGTGTACAGACTCCTGGGGACCTGTAGATGTTGCTCTACAGGGGGAGTGAGTGCAGGAGAAAGTGTTTGTGTCCTGTCACTGCTGCTGTGGTCTGTGTGTGTGTGTGTGTGTGTGTGTGTGTGTGTGTGTGTGTGTGTGTGTTTGGAAGCCCGAGTTCTGAGTATTGAGTGTACGGCAGGTTGTCCCTACAGGTGTTTAGTGGGCTGTGTCTTGGCTCGCTCTCATCACCCACCTCAGGGAAGTAGAACGTGTAGTGACAGAGGACTAGATATAAGTACGTTAACCTGAATATGTTCGTCACCATCCTGCCCTTTAACATCATGCTTTTGGACTGATGTAATGTACATTATTTGGTGTGCTGGTCCTTGGCTGAGCAGTGTTTTGTTTTGCTTTGGCAGGTGAGTCGTGTAGTGTTGGTCTGACTTTCACAATTTACATTCTTATTAACAAACTTTTGATCAGCTATGAGGCTGCTCATATTGCGTATGTTTTTGGAGTGTGCTTTATATATGGAGCATTTCTATGTGTATAAAAGCAGAACTACAACCTTATGGAATAGCGTTGCATTTTTTGAACAATTTTCTGTACAATTTTTTCAATGAATTTTCAGTAGAAAACTGCATAAACTATGGCAAGTTTAAAATGCAAATTTGTTTTTAATTTGTAAACTGTTTTTCCTATATGTAGTGCACTGTGGTGTATACACTGGACGCTTATCTGTGAGGGCGTTTGTGTCGAGTTGTTGATGTTTTGAGCCATCAAAACAGTGTAGAAGCTCTAAAATGGTCTTTTCAGTTTAAGCCATCATTTCATTCATTGTTGTAACAGAGTTAGGGGTTATTTGTAAGAGTATTAGGGGTTATGTTCATAATTTTAAAAGTTTGTCAATTTTTTTCGTGAGTGTGAGCTGACTTCCACAGCTACGAATCAGGGCTGTGGAGTCTGACTCATGAAGTTTGAGTCAGAAACAATTATTGGGTTACTGGAGTCAGAGGTGGCAAAAACGTACCAACTCTGATTAATTGTACCAGATATTCTGGCATTTCAGTTGATCCAGCGTATAAAATGACCCCCAAAAATTGGAGATATAAGTCGACATCTAAAATAATGTTGAGTTTTTGGTCCTATGTTTATGGACTGTTTGGGACTAGACAAGTCAGCAGATAGGACCACATTTTATATAAATGGGACTTTTTGTATTCTGTTATGATAGTTTATAGTTTTTAATTTTTTTACACAATTAATAGAAAGTCCGTTTAAGCCAGTGTTGTAGCATCGGAGTTGGTGGTCCCGTACCATCGGAGTTGGTGGTCCTCTAACTTGAGGAGTCAGAGTGAAATACTGAAAACACTAACCAGCTGATTTAAATTCCTGATTGTGTAAGTTTTGTGGCATTCTGTCATGTTGCTGAAAAGTGTGTCCTCCTCACAGAGCGTGCACACATACAGAAGCACCCTGAAGCGCCCTCGGTAGCCTTCCCCTGGACGGACCTTTCTGGCTTCTGACCCTTTACAGGTGTGTGATGCTGTGTTGGTACTTTCCACTGGGATTATTTGGTACCAATTACAAAGGTGGTCAGATCTGTGCTGTTACGTTATGAGAACGTATATAGCAAACATCATAGTTTTAGGCAGCTTTTTTTATCGGCTGTATTTTAAATGTGCTTTTTGGAATGAATGGATGCTGTTATAATGTTAAAAAGTGAGTATTAACCGCACCGCATTGTGGCTGTGTCTGCCAGTTTACAGGTGTTGGGAAGAGATAGTTGAGGCAGTATTAACAAAATGATTTTTAACTGCTTAAAATGCCTCTAAAATGTGTATAATGCCAGGCTCTCAGCTCAGCTCTCTGGTGATATGGACTACATCTGGCAGGCACCCTTTGTCCAGAGCTCCTGAGCCTGTGTGTTTGTGATCTGAGCAGGGGTGAGATGCGGGCGCAGCATTCTAACACGTCTCTCCACCTGCCACACAGCAAACACGTTTGAACCATGAGCTCAGTGGCTGTTCTGACCCAAGAGAGCTTCGCGGAGCACCGCAGTGGACTCAGGGATGAGGAGATCACAGGTACGGCAGCTTTGGATGTCTGCGTGACAAACGTGATGATGTGAAAGGCCAGGGTTGGTGCTGTCCACAGCGCACAGTGGTGTGTGAGATGTTTAGTTAGCTGTGAGAGTTCTCTTTAATACATGAGCTCCTGCCGTGCACTGCTAGGTGCCACATTAATTAGGGGTTTGATCTGCAATTCCACACAAGCTGAAAAGCTTTTCCTTTGTGCCAAGCACACTCACTAAACAGTTCTTTTACTTTGTAGCGTTTAGCTACCTAATGTTTTTCATGCATTCTGAATTTATTTCTCAAGGGTAAGACAAGCGTTAGCCTGGGCTGGAGTCATTGTTGTGTGTCTTTAAATGCCATCCTGCTGCCTGCCCTTTTCTACGTCATCCCAGCTTTCCTGGGGCCTGGATCAGATCTTTTGCCCTTTGATTAATTTCAGACTGCAACCTGTAAGGTGGAGGACTAATCCAGTGTAGAGGTGGAGAGCAGTGATGCCCTGAACATGTGCACCTTCTGTCCCTGCAGGGGGTGCTCCGGAGGATGAGGCCTATATCCCCACCTACCTGGAGGCCTTCCCCCCTCTTCCAGAGAAGGGCACCCCTGGGGAGAAGTCGGGTGAACTGACAGGAGCGTGGAGTAGAATCCGACCCATTAAGGCCTCTGTCATCACACAGGTGATCATTTGGCCCCTGGGCCTAATTCTTAATAGCAGTGTTGTACTGTCCTTCCTGGCGTGGGATGTATTTTCCCAGTCTAATGTCACCAGCCATAGTGATCTGCCTCTTCTCCCTCTCCTTTATGCCTGTCCTAATCGCTGTGCTCCCCTGCCCCTTTGGCACACCCCTGCCCCAGGTGTTTCACGTTCCCTTGGAGGAGCGGCGCTACAAAGACAACAGCCAGTTCGGTGAGGGCGAGGAGGCCAAGGTGTGCCTGGACATCATGCAGAAGACGGGGGCCCACATAGAGCTGTCGTTGGCTAAGGACCAGGGCCTGTCCATCATGGTCACAGGCAAGCTGGACTCCGTCATGAAGGCACGCAAGGAGATCGTGGCAAGGCTGCAGACCCAGGTTCGTCAGAGCACAGCAGCAGAGGTCCAGCTAAATCCAAGGAATTGCATTTTCCGCAAACTATTCTCTAGGTGCATTGTGCTATACTGGCTGTGGAAATGAAGCGCAAAAATGTCAGGTGGATTGATGCGTCAGTGTTAAACATAATACTCGTTCAGTTCAGAAACGTGTCGCACAGGTGTCAGAAGCCCTGAGGTTTGCTCGGTTGATTTTCACCCCGTCTTCCCACAGGCTTCGGCCACTGTTGCCATCCCGAAGGAGCACCACCGCTTTGTCATCGGGAAGAACGGGGAGAAGCTGCAGGAACTGGAGCTGAAGACGGCCACCAAGATCGCCATCCCGCGCCCTGATGACCCCTGTGCCAACATCCGCATCACGGGTACTAAGGAGGGCATCGAGAAGGCCCGCCACGAGATCCTGCTCATTTCCGCTGAACAGGTGAAGGCTCAGACTGGCCAAACTGGGTCTAAGATCAGAAGCTGGGATAGACGTACACAGACATGGTGCATTGTTGTTGAGCCCATCTGTAAAGGAAACGTTTAATGTTTCACTTCTTAACGCAAGAAAGTCAGGTGGGAATTTGGTTAAACTCCTTGTTGGTAAGATTATGTGCATTTCATTTGAAAATCCTAACACTACAACATAAAGTAATATTTAATTTAAACACGTGGGCCAGTCACTCTCCCCCCGTTGTCTCCAAGCAGTATGTTCTCAGGTTCTCACCATGTCTTCCAGCACTGTTGATCACTTGTCCTGGCTTTCCTCACAGGACAAGAGGGCAGTGGAGCGCATCTCGCTGGAGAAGGCCTTCCACCCATTTATCGCTGGCGCTCACAACCGCCTGGTGCAGGAGCTGAGCCTGGAGACGGGGGCACGGATCAGCATTCCCCCGCCAAGCTTGCCCAAGGATGAGATCGTAATTACAGGAGAGAAGGAGGCTGTGGCCCTCGCCGTGGCTCGCATACGCGCCATCTACGAAGAGAAGGTAAGGAGAGCATAGAGTGGAACAAACCGGAGAGTGGTAGTGCTGTTCTCAGTCCAGCCGTCCTCACCTTCAACAACAGGTCATGGCTGGCCTCTGTAACCCGCGCTCATGGCTGGCCTCTGTAACCCGCGCTCATGGCTGGCCTCTGTAACCCGCG
>JABJVR010000002.1:11696381-11708237 GCA_025773905.1 Chitala chitala | reverse complement strand
AAAAAAAAACGATATATATATATATATATATATATCATTCATCAGCACGACCTCCAGGGGAGGGTCCCAGACAGTCCAAAACAGCTGGGGGGGGGGAGAGATCAGTAAAACAGTTGCCATCCGAGACGACCGACGAGACTCAGATTGCAGCCTCCCTCTGTCACTCCACACGGATGAGGAGGCCATACAGCAAAATGCCTCCCGTTTCCTTGGTGATCCACTCAATCTCCGAGTTGCTGAAGCGGGGGTCCAGAGGCTCGCTGAGCCCCACACTCTGGGGACCCACCTTATAAGAACCCGGCCGGACACACACCTGGAAGGCCACCTGGGCCTGGTGGTAACGCTGGGAACGGGGGTCTCGAAATCTGGACAAGGGACAGGTAGACAGGACCTGGTCAGCTTTGGAAACAGGACCACGCAGCAGTAAAAGGTCTACATGTTGAACAAATACATGCTACACGCCCGTGTCGAACAGTCCCCGGTGTTACACCAGCCCTCTGGCTTACAGCGTTCTCTACCTTCATGTCAGTCACCATCACTTCCTTATCCTGCATTTCACCCAGGGTTATTACTGTACACGAAGACTATTATGAAAAAAAAAAGTATATGTTCAAAATAAATTATTAATAATAATAATAATACTTGACAACAAAAAAACAAAAATACTAAAGTTAAACTAGAACTGTGACATATGACAAAATTGAACAAACATTAAATAATTTCATAAGGAGAAAAAAACACTTGTATTTTTCCACCTTTTTCATACAAATCCACCTCTTTAGACACAAGATTTTAATTGGCCAGTGGATTAACAATTCTGAGTTTCATGCTCCTTAATCCACACACTGGGAATATAAAAGGAGCTTGGTAGAAAACATCTTTAAAACATGTATTCCAGTGAGAGAGAGAGAGAGAGAGAGAGAGAGAGACACACACACACACACACACGTCAACGGGAACCGAAATGTACCATCACAATACGTGTCCATGTTGTTGACCAATGTTAAAAGTGTTTTCATAAATTTCAGTCCAGAAAAGTTGTATTTTTAAAATTTCATCTTTTTTTTTTTAAGAACGGTAACCAAAACAACTAGAAATAAAAGTGTTAGAAACATTAAGTGTTAAGCCTTTTATGAATTAATATGGCTCAGTGCTGCAGAAATTGAGCCTGATGCCTGTGCTTGCAGAATATACGGCCTTGAGGCTGATCTGCCCAACAGCGACTGTGTGAACGCCCCCCCCCGGATGCACGCAAAAACTAGTGCAACCGTCTATATAAACTGTGTAATTATTTTAACTCTGAGAGATGTTTGGCTGATTCTGAGGACTCTCCCTCATACGAGCATTAAACATTTTCTTGCTTGAACCGTCTCCATCGGTGTCCTGAGAGTTATTGAAGATAGAAAAATTTTCCTAACAAAAAGTAAAAAAAAAAAAAAAAAAAAAAAAGACAGAAAAAAAATAATTTCAGTATAACAAAAATAAAAAAATCAAATAAATTATAAATTTATTTAAACTAAATGAAATCTGACATGCTAAACTAAGTGAAAGCTAATGAAATTTTTTAAAACTGTAAAAACCCCAACTGCATCGTAGTTACTCACTGCACTTTGGGGGCGAAGGTCTCCAGGCCAGAGTAACGCAGGGTGGGGGAAAGCTGAACTCTCAGTATCTCCCTCTCGGGGGCGCTGTTCTCCTCAGGCTCACTGTAGCTGCTCTGGCTCTCTGTCTTCACCACTGAGAAAATGGATGAGCTTCCTGCAGGGGTGACATGATAAAGCAGATGAATTTCTTTCTCCAAGATCCACCCTGTACCACTGGCCATGGGGTGGGCTTTGGCTGAATTCACCTGACAGTAACTGGCTGTGGTCCAGGATCCGCCTCAAGGTGCCAACGCCAGTGCCATGGTAGGCGATGTGCCATTTCTTCAAGGCATTGGCCACCTCGCAATGGGGCCGGATCCTGGGGAAAGCAAACCCAGTGCCAGCGTTAGAGCGTTGTGGCTGTACTGGTGTGACGACCAGCTGGGCCTGCTCACCAGTACACATACAGCAAGCGTCATTCACCAATAAATCAGTCAGAAACAATAAGTGAATTACAATCTAACTAGCACTGTGATCAGCTCACAGCATACTAGCTACTGTGAAACTACGGTAATTAGCAGAATCTGCTATGATCAGCGTCCACTTTAAGCTCCGTAGTTTAGTGTGCGTACGTGCACATGGGAAGGGGGTGATTATTAAAGAGTGGGGGAAAACAGCTAACCTGAGAGCAAAGCGGCACCAGCCAAAGGGAAGGGCGTAGTCCCGGGGGGGCTCCCCCCTCTTGTAGTATGCTTCATCACCCCGCAACTTGTGACAGGACTCACAGTAACACAGCGTGCATTTGGTGTCCTCGTTGAAGTAGCCATCTGGGGGCCAAGACGGGAGAGGAAGTTCAGAAAAGATGAGAAGGAAGCAGATCGGAGGAGAAGAGAACATGGAGACGGCAATACAAAGTCAGGTCAGATGGCTGAGGGGACAGATGCTGAGCTCAAAGTGCACACACTTTCTGTGCACAAACTGTGTGTTTCTGGCCTGTGTCACCAGCAGGGCACTTAGCGATCGGGCAGGCATCAGCAGCCTCACCAGGCAGTGTCAGCAGGTCCTTGAAGCGGGCACACAGGGCCTGGTACTCGCAGGTCTTGTTGGTGTTCACCTCCGGCGGGGGTGTCCAGCACACACTCTCTTTGATCCCTGGAGGGATGGTCACGCACGCATGCGATTAGGGGGGGCGGGACTTCACGTCACTGACCAACGAGTACTTCTCAATTTCAGCTAAACGACCAGAGACAATCAGCAGGCTTTGTCTGACATTAATGTGGATGCGTCACCTTTTCCACAATAACTAACAGAAACGAGCTGGGACCGTGGATCCACTTTAGCAACATAACCAAATGTGACACTGTCAGAAGGGTGCGTGTGGCATGTTTTAAGCATTATAAAAATAAAGACTTGAAGCAGGACCTGAACTCATTAATGAAAAATCGTAACCTCAAAAAGACAGCATTAAGATTCAGTTGTGCTCATGCATAATATTCACTTAAATACAGAAAAAAAGGCACGTCGTTTAACAAGTCAAAAGCTAAACTGCCTGCATTCAGACACTGTGACTAATCTGACCACGCTACAACAAGACCACACTAATAAAACCAAAAAATGCATCCTTCTCACCATCAACCATGTCAGCCTTCTCCATGTCTCCCTGACAACAGGATTCCCCGTTCTCTCTGCCCACCGCTGGCACGTCATTCGTCACTATGGTAACCTGCCGTGGTAACATGACAGTCAACACTCCCTTCAGAGGGGCTGAGCTGCACGAAAGTAATTACCTCATTGCAGTAGGCAGGTGACAGGGACAGAGCCTGGTGTATAGTTTTGGGTAACACAAAGAGGTTGAAAATGGATCAAACATACAAATTTCAGGCCCGTGACATTGGTCCCCCTGCCCGATGACCTTTATCATAGCCTATCTATCCCACTGAGCAGTTTCAGGTTGCGTCACAAAGGGTCTGCAGAGCAAATGCATCGCGCTGTGACCCACCTGCTCACACTGGCCGTACAGGTCGACGAAGGCGAAGCAGGGCGTGGGGATGTCCTGGGCCGCCGCGCCCTGGTCCATGCCGTTCACGTAGAGGTGGAGGCAGCCGCTGGCGTCCACCAGCAGCCCCAGCGTCGTGCCTTCAGGACAGGTGTCCAGATTTGGTCCGTAGTTCTCACAGATCTGTTCCGGAGGAGACGGGGCAGGAAAGAGGACAAGAGACATGTAGTCGGAACTTTCTATGGCAGACTTCAGTCGAGATGTAATGTACACTTTATTGGGTTCACTAGTGGATGACAGGTAGAAAGACAAGAGGTGATAGGTGGTTGGTAAGTGAAATTATTGTTGGAAGGACCCCAGGTGTCAGTTCTGTGTAAGGCCAGGTGTGGGAGGCTCATCTTCAGGCACCTTGAGCGAGTTATGGAAGACAGAGTCCCTCTGCACCAACCAGGCAGAGCGCTTCAGACAGCACGCCGTGGATGGGAAGTTCACCCGATCCAGGGAGTGACCAATCACGCCCAGGGACAGAGAGGAGGTCCAGGACGGGTTCAAGCGATCGATCTGGAACTGAGACACATACGGACCTGGTCAGTTCTGGAGATGCTGAGCACAGGTCTTGGGCATAGACACAATGGTCCATTTCATGTCTGATGTGAATACTCCTGTGTTAGGGATGCTGAAACCAGCCATCCTTTTCACCTGGAACAGCTGCTGTCTGGGTAGGGGTTGTGCAGTGACAAGCAGGCCCTGGTTGTAACTTGACACCCTTGCTGCTGTCAGGTTCTGATTGGATAGCTGAATGTTCTTCCCATGGTTCTCCAGGAAGGTCATGATGGTTGGAGCCAGCGTGACCTCGTTTTCACACTGAGGGTGGAGCAAAGAAGGCCTCTGAGAGCAGAGAAGGGTACAGAACCAACAAACATGGGGCCGTGTGCCATACTGTACTGTACCGCCTCTTTTAAACTGATATCAACCCGATGACTAAACTCCGTATGTACGTGTGAGAGTTCTGTGCTGTAAACGCGGACACAAGCCTGGCTCTGCCCTGCTGCTCGAGGCATCTGTCCTCCATGTAACACAGTTGTGAACTGTAGGTCTGACCCTGTGTGCAGCTGTACACACGTGTGCTTTCAGCCAAACCCGACTCTGAACTTACACCAACCCCTGGATATTAAATTATTCTGGGAACAGTGGTGTATAACCGATGACCTTGCTAATAATGTTCGTCTACCCGTTAATCCTCCTGTCCCTCATCGCCCTCACCGGAGAGCTGTCTTCCTCGCCTTCGCTGCAGCTGTCGGAGGACAGCGACGGGACCTTGGTGCTCTCCGTCTCCTCGGGCACGCTGGAACTCACCACCGAGATCCCTGTTACTCGTCCGTAGAGATCCAACACCACAAACACGTTCTGTGGCAGAGCGGGAGCAATCAGCATCGCCTGCTCGGACGCGACTGAGCTCGCACAGTTACAGCGGCAGGGCGTTACCTTGGCTACAGCAGCAGCCGCGGGGCCCAGGTCCTCGCCATCAATGAGGATGTGCATGGTGTCATCAGAGCAGCGTTTCACGCCCACGCGATTCCCCACCTGAGGGACAGGTATGCAAACGCATGCAGGGCTCACTTTCTCTCTACAGCTTGATCACTCTCACCACAGTCAGCTCCTGTTTCACTCTCGGGCTCCAGAGAACCAGACAGGACCATCCCAGACTGGACTTTGAATCAGAAGCGTTATTAAAGCAATAAAGCCCAGAGACTATTCCTCCTGGTGACCACTGTTTACCCACCTACCTGTACTCACATCCGTCTGCACATCCATGCATCCATTCCCCTGTCGGCACGTCCAACTCACTGCCTCTCATTAATGCCCCCCCCCCCAAACCTGTTCTCACCATTAGTCTGTCCAGAGAGCAGCCATAGTTTTGCCGCTGGAGCACCCCGTTCCGCCGCACCTCCGACCCAGACAGCAGCCAGGTGACCTTCGTCCTGAGTTGGGGCAGTGAGGCTGCTAAGCCCCCCAATGGGCAGGAGGGGAGGTCCTGGGGCTGCAGGGTCGTCAGCCCCACATGTAGGGAGCCGGACCACTGCTCATCCACCTCGTCTATCTTCACCTGAGGGAGGGAAGAAGAGGGACAGTCACACAAGTTCACCTGAGATTAAAACATCTCAGCATGAAAACTGTAGGTGTTACTGCACCATTCTGCACAAAACCGTCAACATACACAAACTGCGCACAGGGTCACAAAGAGCGACGGGGACAGAGAGGGGAGGAAAAAAGGGACACCTCGAAGAGCTCGTCGGTCTTAAGCTCCTTGGCACTGAAGACGATTCCGTGTGCGTACCCTCCCATCCTCACTGCCTGGCAGCCCTCCCCAAGCAGCACAATATTCTTCCCATGTTTACTGTGCAAGTGGTGAGCCACCCCAGCCACTAGAGGGAGACAAAGAAGGAGATGAGTGTTAGACAGCACCACACAGCAGCCCTGTCAAACAAGTCAGGCTGCACTGGACAACACCATGTTCAGGCACTAACAAAGTCAATTAATTCATACAATTAACAACACTAAAAGGATAACAATGTGTGTGTGACTTAACATGTTCAGCAAAATTGATATACAAAGATTATGAAATCAAGCTGCAAATTCACCGGGCTCAAAGAAAGAAATTTTCCAATAATTTTTACTGACATCGACTGTTTATGTGAAATAAAAGCAGCCGTTCATTTCAGCTACAAAGTAACTACTGATGATGTTGAGAACATGACACAAATATCCACCTGCCCGTCTCCAGTCTTAAATGCAATAATTTTCAGCGCCCACAGACACGCGGGTGTGACGCGCGCACACTCTGACACACTCACGCGGTACCTGGGGACTGGATTGGAAAGCTCTTCTCCGTGATGTTGCTGGTGCACAGACTGTTGTCCAGTGGTCCAGACGAGCTGGTGATGGACACCTGGACACACTGGCCGTACAGGTCGATCACAGCGTACACCTCTGTAAGATGGGGTCAGGAAGGGGACAGGTACAAGAGCGGAGGATGACTACGTCCTCTGGGTCTTTCCAAAGGTGGCGTTACAGTGTGTGTCATGTTTACTGGTGAACAGTATGGGTGTGTTGGGCAATAACAAATGCAAGTAGTGGACGGTGTAATTAACTGGCCATGCTTCTCCCTTTTACACACGGGCTGCTCTGGCACGTACATCCCATCTCTGATGGGTGGGACGCAAGTAGGTCAGACTCCGTTGGCCGTGTACAGGTGCGTAAACCGGTTCCATTCACCTTTACCTGGTGGCAGGCCGGCACAAGCCACACCCTGGTCCACCCCGTTGATGTAGTAGTGCAGGTCTCCGGTGGCTGTACGCATCATGCCAATGCGCGACCCCGTACCCAGTGAGTCCAGGTCACAGCCATAATTGTTACGCATCGTGTTTCCGTCCTGCATGATGGCCGTACCGCTGCAGGGGAGCGGGAACACGGGATTGGGTGGGGGGGGGGCAGTGAGAGACAGCGAAACACACACCAACAGAGAGCAGCGGTTCGGAGTCAGGCAGCATTTGCAGGTTAGTGCCAGCAGGCCTGCGTGAGCTTGCGAAAAGCGTGTAAACACGGGTGAGGAAGCGCGTAAGCACGGGTAAGGCATAGCGTCTACCTCAGCATCCAGGTGTCGTAGTCAATGTCAGTCATGGTGTTGGGGAACTCAAGTTCCTCTGGCCTGATTGCAGTCACACCTGATGGGTCAACAGGCACGCACACGCACACCACACACACGCACACACACGCACGCACCCATTACGCTCAGACTGAGAGAAGTGTGCATTTTACAGCACATAGCTGGAGTCTCCTGCACCGTTTACAGTGGACTTGCCACCTTGTGTTCGCTAAAAAAAAGTTCCCATATCTGTAGAAGCTAATCTGGCCCCAAAACCAATTAACACATTTAAAATGAATCTTTTGGATTAAATAATACACCTCTGTGTTATCGTGATTGTGTTATCAATCTGTGTTAGCGAATGCATGAATCTAAATTCACCCTCAAATGATTATTGCATCAGCAAAGGCTCCAACAGTGAAACAGGGGCTTGTATACAGTAACTACAGTACTGCCGTGGGTCACAGCAGTGCACCGATCCACAGTCAGACTGACACCTTTTAACCCCTGCGGCAGAAACTCAGGTAAATCTGAATTTGACTGTTAGAACAGGTAACCCTAACCCCTCCCACCCCTCTTCTATCCACCCTGGATCAGAACTCACCTGCCTCTATAGAGCCGGACCAGCGATCCACCATCTTCTGAATTACAATCTCGAACAACTCCCCGTCACGAAGGCACCTGTGGGCAAGCAGGCGTGCGCGCACACACATGCACACGCGCAGGAATGCGCACAAAAACGTCAGCCTGCAGTTTCTGCTAACATGGCTGACGCATGCTTCTCCCCCTTCCAGGTGTCCTCTCCCAGGCGCCCCTACCTGTTGGAGATGACGATGGCGTCGTTGAACTCGCTGCGGCAGTTCTGCCGCAGGGCCGTGCGCCCCCCGTTCGTGATAACAGCGTTGGTGCCGTGGAGTTGATGAAAACGCAGGTCACTGGCACCGTCCCCCCCGCCCACCGAGCACGGGCTCCCAGGAGACATGGCCGTGGGCCCCTCCGAGCTGTCGTCAGGTAGGGGAGGCAGGTCCGCTGCACAGGGAGGCATCACAGACATTACAAAAACCAGATCAACAAGTCTGCACGATCAGAACGAGGCAGCGAAATCCCAAACAGTCAGAGACACGCCAACCGGCAGGACGTCACTTGTGTGTCGAGATCTCAAGACATGTTTCAATCTAAGGCTAGTCATTTAAAAAATTAGACATCTTATGCTGTGTAGACATAGATTAGACAGAGAATCACCCTCTGCGCTAGTAGACTGAGATGTGTTTTGATGCCGTTTTCTTGTTCTATTACAAGCTCCATTACAATATGAGTTTCATTCCAACGCCTTCAGCACAGCAACCAGCTCTAAGGACTGTTATGTCTACTCTGCACTTTAGATGAAAGGACATTAGAGCTGCCTGCCTGCACATTAGGGTTAGCACAACATGACCGTGCGCAGGTCCAGCAGTGGCCTGTGTTCTGTGTGTCTGAGCTCCATGTTAGCAAGCTTCCACGTGATGGAGACCAAGCTCTGCCCCCCACTCACCCATGTCATCCATGATAGTGGCCTGAGCAGCCTGGCCATACAGATCCACCACAGCATAGACGTTGGGGGGTACGTTCCAGGCAGCAGGGCCCTGGGCCACGCCGTTCACAAAGAAGTGCAAGCTTCCGTCCTCCTTGCGAACAACGCCCACCGTGTCCCCGGCCTAAAAGAGAGGGGACAGAGTATGAGGGGTGTGAGGCTCAAAAACTGAAGATGAGGAAGGACAAAAAAAACAAGTAGCAGGAACAGGAAGTGAGGATACCTTGAGCCGATCCAGGTTGTGGCCATACTCGTCCAGGATTGTTGTGCCATTGTGCATTACTCCATTTCCGGTCATCATCCATGTGCCTGAAAGATGAGGCAAACGGCCCACCTGAGCTCGGGGTGTGGCCACATTGGGGGTGTGGCAACATTGGGGGTGTGGCCAAATGTAAAGAACCTTTTTTTTTTTTGTTAAAATTAAAAACTATGCTCTCTGATTCCCTCACCCGCAAGCAAATTGCTTCTTTACTAGTAGGAGCCACAGCTATATTTTATATAATTCAGTGTTCATTTCACAAGCAGTGACAATGGATTGATTGCAACAAATCTGACTACTTACAATATATAAAATTTGTTGCAAAATGTTCTTCCAAGGACGTCAGGGCCTCACTGGAGACCTTTCTGGAAACGTCAGCACGTTCATATCTTCAATTGTGTTACCTGAGCGCAGGTTGGTCATGGTGGAGGGCAGCTGCAGGTAGGCAGGGTTGTGAGTGGTGACACCAATCTCGATGGAGCCGGCCCACTTGTCCACCATCTTGTCAATGCGCACCTGGAACACCTCGTTGGAGCGCAGAGGTCGGCTGCTCAGCACGACGCCGTGGTTAAAGTCGTCCGTCGCGCTGATGCGAGAAAAGAGTTGTAAGGAATTAACACAAATCAACTTAAAACAGACATATCAAGAATTAATAAATATAACCTCTTAACTTACAGTGACATACCACTCTTATTAATCCCAAATCATTAAATTTAAACCTTAATAAGGGACTTTAAACAGCTTTAGCTGCCCAGATCTGCAACCAAAGGTAAAAAAATAAGTTTCTCTCACTGTGGGCGCAGTGCAGTGCTACCATCATTAATGATGGCTGCTTTCTGTCCACAGTTGGGGTGAAAGAGGAGGCGATCTGGCACTTCAGGGTCAGGGGTGAGGGACAGGGTGGGCCTGGGGCGCCCCACGTCAGGGGACAACGCCCTCATGATAGCGTTGTTGCGTCGCAGGCGGTCGCTGTGGTTGTGATTGTGGACGATGGTGACCTTAACCGCCATCCCGTACAGGTCCACAACCCCATACACGACCCCTGGGGTCTGGGCAGCCGCCACACCTAGAGACACAAGATCACAGGTCACATCGTCAACACACCAGTGTCTTACCAGGGTTGCAGTGGGCGCACTCTGGGGCTCCTGATTTGGGCCAAAACTGGGCCACCAAATTGGCAGCACTACACACCACAGGAGCTACGCTCACTGGGAAATGCAGCATTTGTATAAAATACACGACAAACATTTTTCAGTGAACACAAATGAGGCTCACATTTCTTTGCATTAGGGTTTAACTTCATGCTGCCTCACCTTGGTCGATCCCGTTGATGTAAAAATGGAGAGCCGCGCTCGATTTCCTCATCAAGCCAATGTGATCGCCCTCCTGGAGGAAGGACAACGATAAAATAACAGACCAGCAGAAGAGGGGTCAAAGAGTGCTTAGAAGAGACAGCCGACAGGAGACTGCCTACCAGAATAAATAGGTAGAATTACATAGGAAAAAAATTCTTAGGTACATGTCAAGTTCACTCATATTTAAGGGTCTTTCTGGTACAAACCAGAAGGGGCAACAAAAGGTGGGGGGGTGTGGCAGATGGATTCTGGGAGTGAGTGACTGACCTGCAGCTCATCCAGACTGAACTCACAGTACTCCCTGCGGGTCCCTTTCCCATTAGTGAGGATGCCACATCCGCTCATCATGATCGTTCCTGAAAAAGACAGGTGCACGCACATGCACGCACACGCACGCTGTGAGGTAGTGCACTGACTGGGCTCTCACCTCCTAAAGAAAATGACGGCTCAACCATAATAACACATAAGTACTAATGATTTTATTTTAGTTAAAAACAAAAGTGAGGACTTGCAACAACACAAGCGAAACACACAGGTGGGAAAAAAAAACTGAACAAAAGAAAACAAAATTTACATATACATTTACATTAGCAGTACTTGTGGGCCATAAACCCGACAGCAATTCCACTCAGTTCCTACTCTCCCCCTGTAATATATAATGTATAACAGAGCTCCACCCACCGGCACAAACTACATCACATGAACAGTGTTGATTAACTACACCTTCACGTGTAACATTGTAGACACACATATCGTACGACATACACATACTGTCCTCTTCCCATGCAAAAGAACGTTTCCTATTTACAGAGCTTTGGGTATTTTGCACATTATTTATTTCACCTTCCCAAAATTCATGGTAGACCATCCTACACCATGCATTGCCTGTGCCTTAACAACGTAAATATGCGGTACGTTCTTCATTTCAGGGTTTTGTTTTACCTCCCTGGTGACGTACCCGGGAATGCTAACGACACATGAACAGACAAAACACATGGACAAACGGACGAACAGATAGAGTGCTCCTCTATGAATATACAAACCCCAAATAAACAGAAAGAAAGCAGTGATTGTACTTTTTGCTTTGCGTTTGTCTTCACTGTCAGCAATATTTACGGGTCCATAACGAGGCTGAACGCAGGTATGTGTGAATTTAACAGTGCTAGTCAGTCACCGGCGTGTCCAGCTAACAGAGAAGGTTGAGAGAATGTCTGCTCTAACATGTACGATTAATCGCCATAAAACCAACCATATGAGATGTGTATTCTGTTGAAACCACACTATCCGCAAGCCCTCTGTGTCTCACACACACACACACACACACACACAAAACTTGAATTCAATTTTCAAATTTTTTTTTTTTTCAAAAAAAAAAAAAAAATAATTTCGGCAATTCATTACCAGTTACTCTAATTAATTTTTATATATATATATAAATAAATATATA